>CM060964.1:38878783-39326283 GCA_030765045.1 Tenodera sinensis | reverse complement strand
AGACATTCCATGCAGTGTAACCTTAGTTGCTGCTAATTTCTCTCAATTTCAGTTGTAAAATCGCACTTGTTACTAGTTTTGTTTCGGAAGTAATGGTAAAAGTAATGTAGAAGCAGACAATCCGCCACCTAAAAGTGCTGTGAAATCTGCTGTGATATTGTGGTTGTAGAACAAACGGGTTCAAAGTGACAGTTCTATGTGTAAAACAGATCTCTAAAGGATGATTGAATCAAACCCTTCTATTACTTTCATTACCAGTACTTGCAGGAGCAATAACTATACTATTAACTCACCGAAATTTTAATAGTTCATTCTTTGATCCTGCGGGAAGGAATGAGGAGTTGTTAGACTGGATTCTTCCTCCATTGTTATAATATTATTATTGGTTATTTTGGTTTTATTGGGCCACACTGTCGTTTTCTTGACCCCATACATGTGTGATCTCATTCCCATAGAACTAGCTTGGGCCAAGGTAAAATAAAGACTTAAGGAAATGCAACAGCTGACTCTTACAGGAATTGCACGATATAATGCTCGAGGATATATCACGTAAGACCGAAATAGATTGGCAGTGTTTTTTGAAAGTATAGAAAAGGTAGAAGTGATCGGTGGAAAGAAGACGGAGTAGTTGAAAACACTGTTTACGCTTTAAAAGATAAATATACTGCATGAACTGAAAATAACATCTAAATTGTGCCATTTTGAATGATTTCTTTTCTTTAATCTGGGGTGAGTGTGCATTCCAAGTTTGGCAACATCATCGTAAACGCTATTGGAAGCAGAATTGCTGCTCACAATATCATTGTTTACTGATGTAGTGACTGGCTGCATTCCTGTCAGGGACTTTCAGCTGGTGAACAAACTGCAGTTTATATTCCGTTAACAAACCACTTTGTTTCTATATGTTATGTCTCAAAGAGAACACAAGAGTGCAGTTCGCTGTAATGTTTTGTGTGGCATGCGTGCATGCTATTTCCAGAGTTTGAACGGGAGATACTGAAAATGACAGCAAGTCAGACGAAGAAGACGAGGGAGAAATGCCGGGAATAGAAGAGATACAAGCAAATTGAGTTTAAACATTTGCAGAAATTGATAGATTTGAGGTTCATGTACTTGGTCCGCCATAACTGAACGGAATGGAGCAGAAAATTTCCACGAGGGTCGGGTTCTTGTTGTTTAATGACCAAACTACACTGGCCCGAACGGAAGGATGCTTCTGAGAGCGATGCCATACATGACTCTCCCGGAGGTTTCCGCTGCTGTCGGGTGGCCTCCGCAAACCCTCATTAGGTTCCTTTGCTTTCAGCTACCTCAATAAACTGCTCATCGTTATCACACCCAAATACGGAGGCCAGGCACCTGCGACATTGGATGCTCAGTTATTATTAGCTGTGTGAAAAATGTGAAGCATTGTATGACGCTACAGACGCCAACAAATTTCTTCTCCCAAGTTTGGAAACTTCTTTCAGTTAATGCTGTCATTCCACTGTCTTTCCCTTTTTCTTTCTCTCTTGTTCAATTGCTGAAACACCTAATATTACAATATCCATTCCAAGGAGCTGCAGCTTTTACTGTTGTATCCATCCATAGTTGTTGACCAACTAAATTTTCCGATCAGAGTATTCCTAGCAGTGAGTGATTAAGACAATGTATTTATGAAATTTGGTGAAAATTGCCGAAAATTTGGATTTTTACTTTTTGAATTATACTTCTCGTTATACTTTGTACTTTAAAGGCACGCTTTAGTTTTCTCAATATCAGCAATACAAGTATATAGCATTTGTATTTGTAATAGTTTAAAACCTCCCTCAAGGTTACCGCTAATTTTTTAGCAGGCGTAATTGGTTTCCTAATTCTATTGTAGGAGTTCCTCTTCACCTCTGTTTGGATCATGGTCAGGATGTAATTGAACTGATTCACGCTCAGTCGGAAAAACTCCCTAAATTTCTGTTCATCGTTAATTAGTTGTCTATCAATATGCTGAAGCCTTCAAATGCCCTCGTTGTAAACAGCGGATTAACTTTCCCCTTTTCAACATTTTCACGACTTATGAACAACAAACAAATAAGCTCATCTTCCTCTTCCTGCAAAAGAACGTCCAATGATATTTTATTAGAAATCGTGCTTTATTCCATATGTTATACGGAACCACAGCCGTGTCGAGCTCTTGCCACGCTTGCTAGGGAGTCATGCAGTCAACAGGCAGCGATCAGGCGATTGAACGCCACGCTGTTAGGGAATTATGCAATCAACAGGCAGCGATCAGGCGACTGAACGCCACGCTGCTAGGGAATCATGCAGTCAACAGGCAGCAATCAGGCGACTAAACGCCACGCTGCTAGGGAATCATGCAGTCAACAGGCAGCGATCAGGCGACTGAACGCCACGCTGCTAGGGAATCATGCAGTCAACAGGCAGCGATCAGGCGACTGAACGCCACGCTTGCTAGGGAATCATGCGGTCAACAGGCAGCGATCAGGCGACTAAACGCCATGCTGCTAGGGAATCATGCAGTCAACAGGCAGCGATCAGGCGACTGGACGCCACGCTGCTAGGGAATCATGCAGTCAACAGGCAGCGATCAGGCGACTAAACGCCACGCTGCTAGGGAATCATGCAGTCAACGGGCAGCGATCAGGCGACTGGACGCCACGCTGCTAGGGAATCATGCAGTCAACAGGAGCGATCAGGCGACTGGACGCCACGCTGCTAGGGAATCATGCAGTCAACAGGAGCGATCAGGCGACTAAACGTCACGCTACTAGGGAAGACGAGCTAAGGTTGAGACGAGCTTTAGATTAATCATTTCGTGGTTTTCTTTCCCAAATCAAGACCACTAAATTTCTGAAAAATCTAATGTGCAACTCTGATTAAAATTGTAAGTCTGTTAGGTACACAAAACAAATCTGAAAAAAGAAAGTAAATACTTTACTCGTAAGTTTAAATTAGAATTTGGTAACACTGTAGACCTCTCCAGTGACAAGCATTAGACAAAATGTGACATGATTCAAAGAGCAAAAGCACAGTATAAGTAGGTATTGAGTTAAAATTGTATTTATAATATGTAGTTCAAATATTAATTTTATTCAGTTAAGGAAGCACCTTTTCTTGAGTCACGCGTTTTGGAAAATTCCTCTTCCTTAGAAGCTCTACTAAGCAGAAGGGCACGGGGGAAGTACAGGAAATTAACTAAATAAATGACGTGAATCAAAACTACGTCTTTACATCCATGGTTGTTGTTGCCGAGTTTTGAACACGTGATAGACCTTGGTGGTACATGACCAAATATGTCCCGGAAAATGCCACGGAAAGGAAGCAAACGTGCCAGGCAGAGCGTTTGCCTCTTGCCGCTTACGTAATAGGCCTGCGGCTATCCACCTGCAGGCAGTGCACAAGTTTACACAATCTGACCGCACGATGATGGCAGATTGCGTAACCAACGGCCATGGCTGCTAGGAAGGTCACGGAATGGGCGGGGACTAACAGTGGAGTGCGTTCTTATTCCTCCGTGCGAGGCCAGAATGCAGCGCCATAACAGACATGGGTAGAGTGTCTCTTGTTGTTCATGTAAGCTAATGACTTTACAGCCAGCAGACACTTGGAGAATAGTCTTTGACTGGAAGGCGTATTTAGTTAGCGTACTGCCAGCCTTGGGTACGACATTGATAACTAGGGATAGACATTTTCTGCTTAATCTCTTTAGTGAGGAATGTATTAAAAACTTCCATAATCTATATACACAAAATATCCTCGTATAAAATGTACGAAACCATTATATTGCCATAAAACCATTTAATAAAATTGTATGTAATCTCTGGACCAATAAAACTGTTGCGGAAAATAAATGAATAAAAATTAATATTTAAATAAATAAACAAATCTCTAACCCCATTCGGGCCAAGGCCTACCGCCCGACCGTTGTGTCACCCATCATTGCCCACCGCAGGCGTCATGAGTGGGGTGCAGTACTGGAGGTGGGACGTAGTCCTTCCCGTCGGTTATGAGGTCTTGTCGACCAAGGATCGCTAATTTTCAATCAAGTAGCTCCTCAATTGGCCCCTCAGGGATCTAACAAGGCTGAGTGCACCTCGGACCAGCTTTCCCAGAGGGAGAAAATCCCCACGTAATATACCTGTAACTTAGTTTTTTCGCTCACTTTTACTATACTTACGCTAAAACAAAGTCTTCACCATATAGACACAGAAACTACAGGACTGAACTTAAAATCCAGAAGTTTCAACTGGATGACTGAGGACCTACAGGAATATTTTCGGAATTGAATTTTTAAAACACTTGATGGATGAATCCATGGAACCCTTTCCTTTGTATACATTAGTAGGTAACATTTTTATAAATGTTAGAGACACTAAATAGGACATTTTAAACTAAATGTAACATTACGTATAATTATAACACCACGCTTGAACTCCATTCCAAGAACCCCTTAACAGCCACATACATATATACCGTGAGGGAACGGTTACGACCGTTAGGGCGGGGATTCTCCTATGTGACGTAAGCTATTTGTTATGTTGCGTGTGAGCTACCACTAGTATTGCCAAAATCGCAAAACGCTCAATGGTACCTATTACTTGGAAATATTCCTTGAAGATAAAATGAACAGGATAAGTGTATTTACAAAATGTGCATGTAAATCAGTGTATATAAAAGCAGATAAATACAATCAGAGTGGTTATGCAAAAAGATGATTATAAGTACAGAGTAACTCAACTGTTACAAAAATATTGTATTTCTGTTAAGAAAGATCCCATAAATACTTGTATTAAATCTGTAAATCAAGCATTAATTAACTCCGCTATCATACCATGTTATAAAAACAATTGAAATGCAGGAATCCAATACTATCCAGGATTTACTGCTTGCCAAAGACACCTTAAAGAGATAACAGCATATAACCTATAATTAATAATATATATAGGTTCTTCAAGTTACTTGTTATCAAAATGGCCGACAAAAAAGGTTTCAACTTGAAATGATTTGTAACTCCCAGTATAAAAAATTCGCAAGAATTAGTACTTCACATACATGTGACGCTGGCCCTGGCAGCGGCAACACGGCAAACGACAGTCGAGGCCGGGTTGCCCCACCCCACTTGTGCGGCGGGTAACAAGATGCTCAGGGTCAAGCTTCCCCACACCACTCATGGGAGCGAACACGTAACTAGCAACAATCAAGCGGCAACAAAAACAGTTTTCCAGAGCATTCAAGGAGTGTTTGGGAGCCGGCTTGTTTATAAGCGTTCGAGAAAGACCTGGTTACGTCATCGCCGGAGCGGAGCGCGAGGAAGCAGGAGTTTTGAGTCGGTCAGTTTGTCACTGAGTGTGAGATAGGTGTGTGTGGGTGTGTATGTGGGTGGGTGAAATATACGTCGCGTCGAAGTGAAGAAGTAATGAGTGTTGCGTAATTGTTTAGTCGAAGTTCGGCTCTATGGACCTCGGGCTCATTTGAGCATTATTTCACCCATTTCATTCCGTCACTGTCCAATATGACACTACGTTGGAGGACGTTAATAAAAAAAGTCGGATTTAGTGTATGAGAGACAGATAAAGTGAAGTAAGACAGTGAGTGGACTGAGTCAAGGCTACCAGAAGAAAATAGTTGTGAGTTTTAATATCACAAAAGGGTGTATTCTGTGTTAGCGCCAGTAGAAGAAAACTGTATTCGTGCAAACATTTTGGAAGGGAATAAGGTGAGAAAAAAGTAACTGGAATGATTTTGTCATTTTGTCATATGGTGTCAGATGTGGAATTCGTCGAATTGTCGCTTTGTTACAATTTAAGAATAGAAGCTGGTGATGCATAGGTATCCTTCTATGTGTCTTCATTATTTACTAATGTTTCTATAGATACTACTCCTGCGTTACATAAATAATGACTAACGTCAATTAACTTAGAAGATAATGAAATAAAAGAGCTGATTGCTCATACTTCTTGCTGCATTTCCCAGAGTTACTTCACTTTCAATAATAATTATTTATTACAGACACACACACACACACAGACACACACACACATGGTTAGGTAATCCACTGTCACCATTTGTAGCAGTTTTATAGAAGCCTCACCTTGAGAAAGGAATTACTGCATCACATGCTGGTATCTTCAAAGTCTGATTCATATACGTCAATGGCGTGTTTGGTGTAATATTACAACACTGTGCAGATACTACCCTTGACATATTGAATGCACAAGATAAGAATATCACTTTCATTATGGAATTAGAAGAAAATCGCATAGGTTATTTATATTTGATCATCGTAAAAGATAAACAATAGTTTCAAATTTGGAATTACAACACACGTGGACAATTAAGAATAATTCTAATCCAGCATTTCATTAACATGCAATTTTCGTAGGCTTGTTTAACAGAATGTAGCTCTTACACCAGATGAATTTGAGATTGAATTACAATATACTCAGCAGGTATAGGGATTTGGTTTATCTTGACTCTTGCCTAAAGAAAGAGAGAGAAAAAAAAAAAACGTTGAAAAGAGACGCAGATAGATCTCGAGTAAGTCGCAGTGCGCGAGGTGTCCCCCTATGTTGTACTCTATATCCTTTTCCCGAAGGGTGTGATACAGTATCAGAATCCAACGTCACTTACGCTGTATCGTCTTTTAAAGGGCTGCTACGCCATGATTTATATGCCCATATACGTCTGGGCGTGCCTCCTGAAATGCTTTCATTAACCCATTGCAGCAAAATCGCGCACAGTTTTGAGATTTAAATAAGGCGGTCAGATTCACTGATGGTGAAACATTCATTCCTGTAAAACGGTGCTAAAGTATGGCGACATTTTTGTCTGTGTGCATGTGTTAGCCACGTGGTCGTGATTTATGAAATTCTATTAAATAATATTTGTTTCTAAAAAGAGATTGCAAATTAGACTTTATTATTATTATTATTATTATTATTATTATTATTATTATTATTATTATTATTATTATTATTATTATTATTATTATTATTATTATTATTATTATTATTATTATTATTATTATTATTATTATTATTATTATTATTATTATTATTATTATTATTATTATTATTATTATTATTATTATTATTATTATTATTATTATTATTATTATTATTATTATTATTATTATTATTATTATTATTATTATTATTATTATTTATTATTATTTATTATTATTATTATTATTATTATTATTATTATTATTATTATTATTATTATTATTATTATTATTATTATTATTATTATTATTATTATTATTATTATTATTATTATTATTATTATTATTATTATTATTATTATCATTGTCCATGTGACCATAATGTTCTCACTACTGTCATCTGGCAAAATATCCTTAATATGCCACAAATTCGCTAATGGGCAATTCGGTTGATATTTGAGCATTAACTTAAAGGGGCTGTCTCCATGACTCTCATGTTTAGCTGAATTAAATGCAAACTGAAGCCAGTATAAATTTTGGACCCACTTTGTATGGTCCTTCGAGTGATACGCGATTAACGCATTTCTTAAGTTCCTATAAACGCGTTCACTTCATGACGCCTTAGGATAGTATGGAATCATCCATATATTCTTGATCCCACTACCTAGATAAAAGGACCTGGACGCATTTGACCTAAAGCATGTAGCATTATTGGAAACAATTTCTTCAGGCACTCCAAAACAAGCAATAATCGATTGTAAATGCTTAATAACATTCTCTGTTTTCGCTTCCCTCACCGGACACAACCATGAATATTTTGTAAATGAATCGACCGTAACTAAGGCATATTTATTTCCTTCTTTACTCCTCGGAAATGGACCGATATAGTCTGTAAACAACTTTCGCATTGGGCGTATAGCTATCTTTGGAGCTACCCCACCTTCGTATTCTGTGTGGGTTTACTTTGTTTACAGGTCTGACATTCAGCAATTCTCTGTGTCATTTCTTTATCCATCCCTTTCTAAATAAATTTATCTCTTATACGCGCTCGAGTCTTAAAATTTCCTAAATGCTCCCCCCCCCCCCCCCCCACATGGTGCCTCGTGAAAATATTTAAATAATTCAGAAATTAGTATTTGTGGCACTATAATTTTATTTTTATGTTTACGATCTTTACAGCATAATATACCCTCCTTTACCAGGTAAGGTTCAACCTCATTCCCTTCACTGATTTGTTGTAAGGTTTCTCCTAATCGATCATCCTTTCTTTGATAAACGGCCATATTTTCAAATAGCACTGGATAATTCGATAATATCGTTCATACCTTAGGTATCTTACCAGATGATTCCTCAGCTTGATCGTCATATACGTTATAAGGCATCAGCTATGCAATTTAGTGAACCCCGTACATGCACTTTAAATTTAAAGCTGCACAATTTCAACCCCCATCTAGCAATTTTCCCACTTTTCCTTGGTTTAGCTAATACCCATGAGATCGCCTGATTATCTGTTTCTAACAGAAACTCTACGTGTTCCAGATAAAACTTAAATTTCTCTGTTCCAAATAATACCGCTAAAGCTTCTAACTCGTAAGTAGAATATTTCATCTCTGTCGGGGATAGGCGTCTGGACGCATAAGCCAAGACCTTCCTCCCCTCCGGAAATGCCAAAAGTAACACCGCTGATATCGCTCCTGCAGAAGCATCCGTTTGCAAAATAAATTGCTTAGAAAAATCCGGAACTGCCAATACAGGAGGAGAGATTAAACACTCCTTAAGAATTATAAATGCCTTTTCCTGTTCTGGTCCCCACGAAAACTTAACACCTTTCTTACGCAATGTATTTGACGGAGCTGCAACTACTGCATAATCCGGAATAAATATGGAAATATAATTTACCATACCTAAGAATTTTGCTATGTGTTTAATTGTCTTAGGTCGTGGAAATTGGCGAATATTAATAATGCGATCTGGATCTACTTGTATACCATTAGCTGAAATAATATGTCCTAGAAATTTCAACTCAGGGGTTGCAAATTTCACCTTGTCTGGATTGACTGTTAAGCCTGCTTTACGTAATCGAGTCAACACTTCTCTTATGTGACTTACATATTACTCCAAAGTAGTTGATTAAATACATTAAAATTTTATCTAATAATTGCGTCAGTACTTTAGCAGACCACTGCCAAACCAAAAGGTAACGAAGTAAATTCAAAGAAATTATAATCCGTAGTAAACGTTGTGTATCTTCTAGAATCAGGCTGCAATGTGATTTGGTAATATGCATTATTTAAATCTAAGGTCGTAAAATATCTAGCTCCTGCAAACTAATGAAAGGAATGATGCAGATGCGGCAAAGGTGTAGAATCAACACGAATCCGTTGATTTAACTGACGATAATCCACTACTAAACGTACATCATTGTTTGGTTTAGGTACTATGAATACTGGAATAGAATAATTTGACTTGGAAGGTACGATCACACCCATTTCTAACATTTGGTTAACCTTTTACTAAACCCCGGCGCGACAGCCCACAAGGGGCCAAGGCCTACCGCCCGGCCGCTGCGTCCCCCACCTCTGCCCACTACAGGCGTCATTGGTGAGGTGCAGTATTGGAGGGTGGGACGTGATCAGAGCCCCGAGCCCTCCCGGCCGGTTATGCGGTCTTCTAGACCTGGGGCCGCTACTTCTCTATCAAGTAGCTCCTCAATTGGTCCCCCCGGGACCTAACGAGGCTGAGTGCACCCCGTGCCAGACCTCCCAGAGGGGATAAAATCCCCATGCTGGTACCGGGGATCGAACCCGGGTCCTCCGCGCCAGAGGCAAGCGCGCTTCGTTAACCTTTTGTCGTAATAATTTTAAACGAGTCGGGGGTAAACGATAAGGAGGTAATCTTACTGGGGTTGTATCTTCTAATTGTATCTGATACTCAATAAGATCAGTTCGTCCTAACTTCTTTCTGAGTACATCAGTTAATTCCATACAAATACTCCTCAACTCTTGCTGTTGTGGAAGTAAATACCTTATTTGATTCTCCGCTTGAATTTGCTGTGCGACGACTCTCGCACGAATCGTATCAGTGGGCATTTGTTTAGACCAGGTCTGTAGGTAAATATAATCGTCTGGTCGAAAGCAAAAATATGCTCTACGCTCCGCTAGATCTAACACCATTTTAGTATGTTTGACAAAATCAGCACCTAATATTAGGGGCACGAACAAATTTTCAATAACATACATTTTATAATTCCATGGAAAATTCCTTATTCGTACTGGAAGACTAAGCGAACATAATATCTTTAACGGGTTATTATCCACTGTAATAAATTTTATCGATTCATCAACTAACTGAGAAAGTTTATGTTTCACATACTGCGAATTCACGAGTGTGATTACACCTCCCATGTCAATCAAGGCGATTGACAATATTTTATTAATTTCTACAGTTACAAAAGGCAACTCTGCATTAGAGAATCCCTGTAAGATATTTACCCCTTCACTGGGCCTTTTCCTTAATCGTCAGTCTTGTAAGCCCATGCGTGAATTTTCAAAAATACGCCCTTCCTTTCTTTGTCTTGCATAACAATCTGCAATCATATGTCCCGGTTTATTACAATAATAACACAATATCCCTTGTTTATTCTCAACCTTATCTGGGGTTGACCCTATAGTATCAATTTTCAAGTATTTCTTCGCAGAACTATTTTGCTCGAATTGTTGTAACTGTAAATAATTTAATGCTACCTTCTCTAATTCATCAAATGTCGTAGGTTTTGAAGACATCAAAAACATAGATCGAAGTTCCATATGACAAGAATACCGAAGAACATGAGCTACTATTTCTTTTTCAGTAAACGAAACTCTTAAAGTATAAGCTACCAACTTTTGTTGGTGAATATAATCTAAGAAACCTTCCTTTATATCCTGCATTCGAAAATAATGCTTGTGTAAAAGTTCATGCACTTGAGCTGGTGATAACAAGAATTGCACAATCTTACTGTGAAAACTATCTAAAGATTCTTTATCAGAAATAGCTTGCAATAATAATGTCTGCAAGGTTAAACCAATGAACGGTTGAGTCATATGTAAGACTACAGACACACACAGACACACCCTTATGTACGCTCCATCACTGCTGATGGATGAAGCTGAATGGAGACTTCACACGTTGAGCATTGTCACAGATGATGACATTTGTGCTTATTCTACTGTTAAACCAACAAGCGGTTCTACGAACACAGCCACTGTTCGTGGCTGATGCTCTGTGTTGATGGTATTTGTGATTATTATCATTGTTAAATCAATAAGCAGTTTTAGGACCACCAACATTGATGGTTGGGTGATGGCCGAAGGCTGATTTGCTCATCATATATTTAAGTATTTTCGTCATTGCTGATTGTTACAGCTCACTATCCTACTTAGGTAAATCGAAGAGCCTCTATGACATTTAATGGTACTTTTGAACAGAACGTAAAAGCATTCAATGGAACAATCATTACTTTGGTCGAAATGGCTATTCTCAATTTAAGGTTCAGGGGCTATACAAAGTGACATCTTTAAGTTCAGAGTTCAAATACATAACAGTACTAGTCTAAATCTCCGAGAAGCACTCAGCCTCGATAGGTCCCTGAGGGGGCAATTGATTGAGAAGTAGCATATACCCGGTATACTGCATCCCACTCATGACATCGCTAATGACTTCCCTTCCACCCGTTATACACAGGGATAGTTTTTATCGCTTAAAGGGAAAACCATTCCTCCAGTCACTGGACCACACAGAGCTGCTTTCACCGGCAACTTCATTTAATTTCGCATCTGAGACTGTTCTGAGACTGCAGACCTTCACAATGGACATTGTGGTCACGCTATACCATCAATTGCCCTCTACCTTTCTCCATGTAGCACGTTACCTACACCTTGACAGTCACCTCGTGTTGGAAAGTGGCGCACAAGCTTCTAACAATAGGAGGGACACTAGATGTAAGATATTCCTTTGCAATATATTATTGCAACCTAATCAGCACATGTGCATCAGTGTTTTAGCTTCCAGTTTGTAAAACATATCCCAGAAAGTCTTTGCTTTTGTAATTTAGAGGAATCCACCTCGGAATACTTGACCTGTCCCTTCACTATTGTGATCTAGTACAATTATCACTCTCACTTCACGAAGTTCTCACTGTCAATTCACTAGCATAATCTAGTTCAATTTTCACTCTTACTTTACAATCGCTTCACTAATATGATCTACTTCAGTTTTTACTGTCACCCCATTAAGTTCTAAGTTTGTTCATTAATGTGATCAAGATCATTTTCACTTCAGTCACTGTCACTTCTCCATGTGATCTAGTTTACTTTTCATTGTCACCTCAGTCAGTTGTCGCATCACTTCACTAATGTGCTCTAGTTCAAATCACTAATGTGTTGTACAAAAGAACCAGTAAGCAAAACTATTGAAATATTTCTGAACTAAGTGTAAACTAAGCATGCAGCTTTTGGGCTCTATAATTCGCCATTTAGTGTGTTTTTCTTCACTGGTTCCTTTGTACCTTTCTATTATTTTATGGATTGCAATTAGGTGCCACTAGTGAATACGAAGATGCACAATCTTTTATCATTCTGTTATACATATTATGCTGATAAACAAAATCGCACTGCATACATATGCACGGTGCCTTATTTCTGACTCCCGGCCGACTGTTTCACGGCCCGCTGCTACCGCAGGGCTCCACTTTGCTACCGGCCGAGTTGAATATCCACAGACCCTGAACTCAAGCGTATATATTTACATGCATACAATAACCACATACATTTATCACAGAAGGTATCGAAAGTCCTTGTGCCGTCACGTATCTCTCACAATTATAAGACAATTTCCATTAACAAACACTAATTCTTCTTAGGAAATTGCAGTAATTTCTCTTCTGATATTGTCTTTCAGTTGTTCCAACGTATGCGGGTTGTTCCGATACACTTAATTTTAAGTTCCCCCATACATAAAAGCCGCATAGCGAAAGATGTGGGGACCGCGGTATAAGGATCAGGGTGGAAGGAAAGTCCTTATATCCCTTCTAATATGTGCTTCATAGAAGCATTACAAACAAAAAAGTCTAATGGCATTTTGTTGTTTGATCAGCAGATTTAAAAAAAATGGTTTTTGATCCAAATTGAATGCGTAATTCCAGAAGAATGTACGAAGAGAAAAGTTTGTTACTTGTAAGATGTGTAGAGTAACTTATTTCTGACATATATTTGGTAGTAATTATGGAATATCACACAGGATGTCGAAATAGTTAATCACTGAAAAGAATTGAAAGAATACTCCGAGCAGCTCTTTCAGATGTGAAGTAACTCGACAACATTGCGGTGAGGTTGGTCAGGGAATTGAACCGGTTTGTGTATGTAAACAGTCGGTCACTTGTGGTTCTTGTAATGTTTTGGGAGCTAACGATTGTGATTGGCTTACACTCGCACGGTAATCATGGAAGGAGACGAAAGGTAAATTATTTACGTTCACGAGACGCGTGATAGTAGGGAAGCTTGTTTGTTTATGTACTGACCTAGTGAAAGTGACACCCACACTATCTGTTGTGTTGCCAGCTTGTTTTCGACAAAACCGTAAGATACAAAATGTTCCAAATACCGAGATCCACCAATGGTTTAAATTAATGTAATGACTTCCCTTTCATGTATTTATTTGTATCTGATAAATGATGTACTTTTTTCACTGATTACAAATCGGCACATTCAACTCGACTCACGACATGCCTTGAAAGCATTCTTTACACGGAACAAATCAATGAATTGCTAAATCAAAGAACACCTTGTTACGCGTATTCGGAATCGAAATCTCTGATTCAATGTTGGCCAGATTTTCAGTTATGTTTTCTGCGTAAAGCCCTGGCACATTGCGCTTTTTACTTCCAAAGCAGTTTTGCTCTATAGTGGTGTATGCGATTAATTACTGTCAGGTGGTTATTTCCACGTTACAGGTAATTAACCTGAAGTTAATGAAGTTGATTGCATCAAGCCAATGCCTGTAATTGATTGATGTATCGAGCGATACAGTTTCCCATTAGGGAGCTCCTGGTTTCGATTCGTGGGGCCAGTCACTCTAGTGGTTTTCGCTGGTTGACAACGTGGATGTAGCGGCGCCTTGGTCGAGCGGTTAGAGCGCTCGCCTATTTGTGGTGGACGAAGCGGCGTCTAGGCGGGTTTCCTCCGGGTTCTCTGGTTTTCCCCGCCACTCATTCCATCAACTGCTCCATCGTCACCTGTCCATTAATTTCGCCTGCATTTCATATCTTCCTCACTCTCATACCTGGTGCTGGGCTGACCATCCACTTCAAGGTCTTCACTCTGTCCGCTTCATAAGTTCGTCTGCTCTCCGACAGGCATCTGACCCTAGGCACTGGCTTGTAAGTCCTAAGGAGTGCAATTCCACCATATGGGGAGGGTAATCAGATGATGAAGATGAAGACATGGTGAATACCACGCAGGTTTCCCTTCTTCCACGAATTCTCTTTTGCTCATTTCGCTACCCCTTTCATATTTCAGGTAGGCTTATGGGCTGTGATGTCGCACAGGTTGTGCAAGTGCTTGCTCGCTGAAAGTTATTCTCGGTCCTGCTACATATCAGCCTTCTCTGAACCACCTCAGCTGGGTCGATTTCTGCTTAGTTCCTTCTCTGAGCAGGACGTCGCACAATGTGCAATTTTCAGGACTGTATTGCGGATGTAGCGAGTTCTGCACTTTACCGTTGAGACAGAAATGAGCTATTAGAACAGCCTCGTTCTTCATCACACTAGAAGGAAAGTGCACGTTGTATCAAGGTGAATAAGTGACACTGAATGCGTGCAGGTTTTTGCTTTTAGCATGGAACCTGTTCTATCAGGTATGTTCTATTCAATAGCACACGCATTTTTTTGTTTCTTTCCGTCGATTTCCGCATAACAGGTGCTAAAGTTATATGATGCATATAAATACATTTTTTTAATTTTTAGCAAAATATAAGTAGAGTTTTAGTCAAGAGGGACAGGCGGGTGTTGCCAAAATATTTTAACACTATATTAAGTGACTGTTTCTATATATATGTTGTTAACATGGATTAGGCCTTCAGACCTGTTCCGAGGCTAATCAGAAGCTCTCTCCACTTCATTCGGGTTCCTTTTATGTCCCTTCGTCCTAATGGTTTGTAAAATAGTGCTTGCCGTGGCAATCAAGAAGGTCCCATCCTCTTAACGTGATCTTTCCACTTGCTGTGATATCTTTTATTTTCTTCCACAATATTTTCTTCGTCTAATTCTTCTCTTCTATCTACATTCCGGAGTCCATATTTTCTAGTAACACCCAATAAGGACCTTAAGAATCTCATTTGAGACTCTTGCAGTCTCGATTTTTCCGTTTTCTTTAATTACCCATGTCTCACATGGACATTTTAACAGGGGTTTGGATACTATTCTGTATAATCTTAAAGATCCTTCCTCATATTCCTGTCGAAATGTATTTTATACACCCATAGTTGGAAAACTGTTTTGTACTTGCGATTAACTACTACCAGTTGACTATTATTACGTCAGAGGTAATTAAGTTATAGAACTCGGCTCCATCGAGTCAATGGCTGTGATTATGTAATTAATTTCTGTATAAATTTGGTAGATTAACTTTTAGTGTCCAATCAGTGTACATAAGGACAAATGCTTGGATACACTACAAATATGTTCTTTATTATGCATTATTTACGAAGCTGTTGTTGGAAAGCACTTCAAAGAGCCCGAGTGAACTTGTATTAGGTCACTCGTGGTTTATGTAGGAGGGTGAACAGCTCTAAAACATTGTTTTGACACAACCGTTTTCAACACCTTAGCTTGTGTTTCTTGGACTCGGTTCCCGGAAAATGGGGCATTCAAAAACTTCGGATTCTCAGTGCTCAGAAAGAAAAATGTACAACAAAACCTCATGAAATATTTGTTGCCAAGAAGATGCCAACTCCAGGAAGTGCCCTGAAATGCGTTCGTTCTCCTTTGGATCTCTATCTAACTTTTAATAAACGAGTATCTAGAAGTTCAATAAAAGGCTTTAACCTTGCGCCTTAGCCAGTGACGTCTAGTGCTTACCAGTTGACGGAAAGCAAGAGGAGTTTGTAAACAGCGTAAAACTTGGTTATAGGTAACAAAACCTTTAGAATGTTTTTTTCATTGGCACTAAGGAATCAAAGTTGCTACTGGATGCTAGTATAAACTTGTGCTACAATGCAATATCTGTTGAGTTGACTTGTTCTGTGTACAGGATGTTTGCTGTTTATATTTAAGGGACACTGGGAATGAAATTTGAAAGTTCCACATTTTTTGATAGATTTTTCTGAAATTTTTACTGTGTTTGTATTTATATGAGAATAGGAGGTACACCAAATTTCATTAAAATTGGAAAATTCGTTTAGGATATATAAATTATTTTATGAATTTAATAGGCACATTTTCAAAATGTAGCTCGCGTTTATTGATTTTTCAAAATTCATTTATATTTGCAGAACTGATACTCTAAAACATGGGTAACAATTGTATGAAGAGATATTTCAAATACGTTTGCTGATTATGCTGTACATATTTTTTTAATAACAAAGAAAGCTTAATCTAAAAAATTATTGATTTTTTTCATAAAAAATGATTTTGGAATTCATGTTAATTATAGCATAAATATTGAATCACAGTTTTGTTTAGCTGCTATTCATGAATACTTTTGGAAATTTTCATTGAATTTGAAGCAAAACTCAGGCGCGACCTTCTTTTGGAATGTGCAGAAATGTAGTTTTGAGAAAAACAGGCTTTTATATAGGAACATGCTGTGTACGTTAAGGGAAGAGCACTATTTGAAAGGGTCGTAATGGCCACATGGAGTGGGGGATATGAAAAATGTTAGCTGATCCAAATGCACCGGTGTTCCAGGAACATTTTAAGCTAAAAAAGACAATTTTCGACTTTTTGACAATTTTTATCAAAATCTCACTCGCAGTGTCCCTTAACGAGGAAAGTATTCTAACACAGGTGGACTTCATTTCCCAAGAGTTGTCATAGAAGTATACCTCATTCCTAATTTGCACGTATTGGGTGGCTCAGAGACACTGAACAGTACGTTCGCAGTTCGGCCGGACCGCCCCGCGGCTATAACGATTCTGGTTTACGGAAAATTCCCAAATTATTGATGCAATTCTTCACCAAGCTGAAAAACTGGGGCTTGGTGCGCAGTGAGTGCGCGTAGAGTTACCAGTCCCATATTTTACGACACAACAGTTGATTCACACGTTTATGTAAATTCTATTTTAAATATTTTTTTCTGCAACTAAAAACAAATGAAAGATTATGTGACTGGTTTTAGCGGTATTCAGCTACAGCGCACTTTGCTGCGAATTCTATGCGTGAATTGGGAAGTATGTGTGGTGACTAGATTGCCAGGTTTTCAAGCTAAAAATAAAATAGATTAAATTTTCAACAATGTTTCCTTAACACCTGTATTGATTTTAGAAGATGTACCGCTTTTGCACAGAACTGGCATTTTCATATTTATTCATAACATTTAAACCAGTAAGTATATTCACAAAATGGTAATTTCGTAATCTCACTTATATCACTATTTTAAAAAGCTACATAAAGCATCTAATCAGTATATATATTTGGAATTTGATTTACACTCAACCACAAGCTTGGCATCAGTACTCATAGTTCAATAATTCGTTAAGTCATTTTAAGATTTATAGCAATAAGCAATTCAGCTTTAAAACGTTCAGGAGAATTCTCATTTGTTACGTTATTCTACCAGACAATGCTACCAACTACCAATTAAAGCAGTGCTGCCAAGATTGGAGAAAAAACAGTAGTAGTTGGATATACCGCATAGCAGTGAGCCGTTGTTAGGTAGTCTGCATGCAATAGTGTCCATCAGTTTTCCAAATATCCAATTCAAAAGTCATCATTAATACCAATGAATGAATTACTGGAGAAATGGTCCTTGAGGCGAGAGCTTCAGTAAAATAAGGCTAAAATACGGGAAAACCCGGGAAATACGGGAGATCTGGCAACCCTAATGGTGACAATAATTAGTCGAGGGCTGTGGCATCCTCGTTCCCCTGATCTATCTCAATGCAATTTTTATTTATAGGGAACGTTAAAGAATAAATTATGACAGTCAAGTCGCTCACTTTGCAAGAATTGAAGGATACAATCAGGAGAGAAATACAGTCAATGTGAACCTTTGTAAGTAAACCAGTATTGTTTTAGGAGATATAGGGAATGTGTTTACGTTGAAGTCATCAACTTCAACATCTGTTGTGGTACAGGTACGCCTAATGTAAGTTAGTACAGCAGTTAGTGTTCCGTACCCATGGCTTGCCGGTCGTTTACGAGTAACTGGCGGAGGGAGGCCCGGTCCTCGACCGGCCCAGTGCCGCCGCAGCCGATTTGCGAACGCACTCTAGGTTGGTTGGTGTGCTTCCAGTCGCTTCAGCGGCTTCTGTTGCAATGTACACTCACAATTTATTGCAAGAAAAAGGCAACAAATTGTGGGTTCTTTTAAATTTAATTTACACAAAAACTGTTGAACCTACTAAAATACGCCAAAGGAAAAATTTGTCATTTATTCAATTTTCTATGAATATAACCATAAATCAAGAACCTTCAATAAATAATTATTCGGTAAGATGATATATTTTTTTTCTAGAAAACTAAACTTTTCAACATTTTGGTATTAGACTTTCTTGTTATTCACAACATGAGAAATTCGCTGTTAAAGTCTGACGGATCATTTCACTTCCATCCTGTATATCTATGTCCAGCTTCTCACCTTGATTAGTCCATCATAACAAAGAATAATTTATTTAATCACAAGGATGTTTATTGTCACAAGTGTATCATAATTATAAAGCACTATATAGAAACATACATAATATTCCCATAGTTGTGGTAAATACGGCTGTTTCCATTTGGTTTCAGTTATTACGGCTTTAAGCACCTATATAATACGTTTCCTTGGCAGCGTCTACAAATGAGAATGTGTGTGTTTGGGGGGGGGGGGGGGGGCGATTCGAAATATTATCTGTCACTGGATCTTTTCAGAAAAAGCAAAGGCATCAACCTCCCCTCTTTTCCCCCTTATTGCTGTGCCATCAACACTACGCCCTGTGATAGGTAAGGAGAAGAACACGCCTCAAACGACCCCAGGAAGGATACAAAATCCGCCGAAGATTTTCTTTGGCGTTGTTTGTACCTTCCCTACCTACTAGTACGTGATAGAAAATGCTTTGAAGTTAAAATTCCCTAGATAATACACTCCTCATTTTATTAAATTTTAATATTTTGCACTACACTAATACAATAGTAGCCCAACGTTTTTTGCCTCAATGCTGCTTGTATATTTTTAACGCCGCGGGCGTAGGTTGCTTTGGCACAACGTTACTTACGGTTGTGAACCTTTAGCGCAAAAAGATGTGGAAATTTCCAAAGCAAGAGTTTTTCACTGTCTGCTTTGTAGAGAGAAGTAACTGACTTGTGTAGTTATAAACCACGTGAATCAATTAACGCTCGTGGTTTAATTCCTTTTTGGATTTATGCAATACTTTTGCAAAAAATATCTATGTGTTCCACTCACGTGGCTTCCTCTACTCCTACACAAGTTATTCTTAGAAGATTCTCATCTTCTTCATGTTAATCGAGACAAGCATTTGTAGAAATTACTTTATTGCCAATTTTCCTGTATGTACAAGAAAATACAGGCTTTAAGCCTAGTCAAATGTTTTAGGAGTGGTCGCTATATGATGACTGAAATTCCATCCTCTTTGCATGACCAAGTGATAAAAAAATGAATAACGACCTCCCGTTTGAGAACGGACGGCAAGTATTGCAATCTGGCAAACAACAAGGAGTGCCTCCGAAATGGTTCACTTTACGAAAGAGATCATTTGACATAAGTTGAGTATTTTAAATAGATCTACATATTTTATATGGCAAGACTTGGTCTATCTCTTAAGATTTACCAGTTCTGTTAAGGTTATCAAGGTAAACAGGACTACATTGGCTATAGTGAGAAAATTCAAAATATACATTTCATCTGCCATAAAAATATCTTAAACATAGACAATTTTAATAAAAACAGTTAGAGGCACTTTTGAGGAAATCAAAATTTTCGAAAAACTTTCCACGTATGTGTAGTTTAGGGTGGAGGAATTGTATTCAAAATCTTTTTGTCGCATCCCTAATATTAAACTTAAGGGACACTGGGAGTGAAATTTTGGTCAAAATTGTCAAAAATTCGAAAATAGTTTTTTTTTAACTTTAAAATGTTCCTGGAACACCAGTACATTTGGATCAACTAACATTTTTCATATCCCCCACTCCATGTGGTCATTACGACCCTTTCAAATAGCGCTCTTCCCTTAACGTACACAGGATGCTCCTATATAAAAGCCTGTTTTTCTCAAAACCACATTTCTGCACATTCCAAAAGAAGGTCGCGCCTGAGTTTTGCTTCAAATTCAATGAAAATTTCCAAAAGTATTCATAAATAGCAGCTAAACAAAACTATGATTCAATATTTATGCTATAATTAACATGAATTCCAAAATCATTTTTTATGAAAAAAATCAATAATTTTTAAGATTAAACTTTCCTTGTTATTAAAAAAATATGTACAGCATAATCAGCAAACGTATTTGAAATATCTCTCCATACAATTGTTACCCATGTTTTAGAGTATCAGTTCTGCCAATATAAATGAATTTTGAAAAGTCAATAGACGCGAGCTCTATTTTGAAAATGTGCCTATTAAATTCATAAAATAATTTATATATCCCAAACGAATTATCCAATTTTAATGAAATTTGGTGTACCTCCTATTCTCATACAAATACAAACACAGTAAAAATTTCAGAAAAATCTATAAAAAATGTGGATCTTTCAAATTTCACTCCCAGTGTCCCTTAAATACCAACTGTGGTGTTTAACCGACTTTTCGTATCTGAGTTATGCTTCTCTCTCTCTCCCTCTCTATCTCTCTCACACGCACTCACATTCTCACACTTTTTTTTTTCTTCCCCACGGGGCCTCAAAACATATTTCCGGTGAAATTTCAACATCGAATTTTTGTGTCGAATATAACACTTTCCCTATTATTCGTAGTACAGAAAGTAAAAACATCCTACAGATATCAGATGGCTCGAACACCTGGCCTTGCGTTTACACTTTGATATGTAAAACAAAGTGCTTATTGGCGGTTTAAAGTCATTCAGTGCAATGTTCGGTCACTGGCCGTGAACACAGGGTCACCGTATTACATCATCGGGTGTAATTGAATAGTTAGCCTTAAAAACTTTCCTTGTAGCAACGTGCTTAGACCCCACCAAGACTGCTGAAGGGTTACATCACAGTCTGTTGTTCCCACTGAAAACGTTTAGAAGTTGATCATTGGCATATTTACCTTCCAAAGTAGCAAGGACTTATAAAAACGCCCTTAAACTAAAAAAAATTGCCATATAACCGCGAGTTAATGACTTTCGTGATTTTGTGTAAATGGTCCGAAAATATTTAAAACTCTGGCTGCTGCTCATGTATGGCATAACATATACAGGATGTTTCAAAAATACCTTTACAAACATTGGTCATGGATTCCTTACATATATATGTCCCATAATCCTTTGTTTTGTCGTTATTAATGAAAATTAACGTTCATAACTCAAAGTGTAAACCTCGTAACAGGTGCTCGAAATGTCCTCTTAATTCTAGACGCGCATGCAATTGTCGAATCATGGACTGGCGCACCTTTTCAAATACTCTGGGATGGTGTCAAATGTTTCAGGAGGTTTCCATGACAAGTCGATGAAAAGTTTCTTCATCCGGTATGTTTGCTCCATAAACCAATTGTTTAATGTACCCCCAGTGACAAAAATCTAAGGAATTGATGCCGGTGAATGTGCAGACCATGGAACTGGTCCTTCTCTACCTATCCATCTGTCATGCTAGATACCAACCAGTACACCTTGAACAATGCAACTAAAATGGAGCCCAATCATGCACAAACCTCATGTTTTGTCGTATTTGCAGGGAAACATCTTCAACATCTTCTGGAAGAGTGCTGAGGATAAAGTTCCTGTAGACAGCACCTGTAAGACTTGATGAGTATCTAACTATATTCAAAACATGCCTGAATTTTTTCAGTTGTGTGCTGCAAATGGTTCCCGAGTAACAGGTACCCAAGTTTTGTATGCTTTTGGAAAATATTTTTTCAATAAATTTTCATATATCTGAATTTTTTAAAAATCTATTTTAACAGACAGAATCATGAAACATAAACCAAAATATGTCTCATTTTATTGTGAATACGTAGTAAAATTTTCAATCATTTCCATTTAATAGCCTTTTGTGTATTGTAAATTCTGTAAAGTGATGTAAAATTGGTATTCGCTCAGAGTACGCTGTCCCCTTAAAACATATATCACTTTTGGTTCATGTTCGTGTTACCTTGTGATTTTAAAAATTCACGCATTGTGAAATTTAGAGGTTATGTTTTCGCATGCACTGTTCTGTACTGCAAAGAGATTGGGGAAAAGGGTTCTGGGAAGAAAATTGCAAATAATAGACAATACTAAACCAAGATTCGTTAGAGAAAATTAAAGAAAGGACATAGAGGCTGTGTTTTAACTGAAGGACCCGTCGTTGGTCAGAAATTTATTAAATGCTTGTTTGTGTGAGTATTTGATTGGTTGGATGTTTAATGTCGTCAGCAAGCTTAAGTCATCTGTCTACATTTTGCAAATTTGTGAGCCGAAGAGCGTTGAAATGTATTTTGTGACGTATTATACAAGCATGCATTGTTTACCAGCAATTTGAAGACAGTGGAATTAGCGAAGTGCTAGCACAAGCACACGGTCACGGCAACCGACAATCCACGGAGGTCGTTACCTCTAGAGCGCGGGAATAGCACAGACAGGTAAGCCAAACGATGAGGATGTTCGCAGGAATGTGGCTAGCTGGCCAGGTTTGCCTTATTACATGACTCGCTCATCTACAAGAACCGAGCGCGCTTGATGACGCAACGCAAAACACTCGACGATCACTAACAGGTAGTGCGTCCTCTCGCGAGAATGTGCTGTGAGGAATGCTTTGACACTAACCCTCAGCGTTTTCTGAGAAAGATTACGGCCAGATTTTCAACATAACAACAAGGCTTAGACCTCTTGGAAAACATACGCAATGCTGGGGTGCTAACGTTGCCTTTGTAGGTATTATAGAGGTATTTTTAGACATGGCGAATGGCCGATAGCTGCGCAGTAGTTTATAGCCGAGTTCACCGTTGTATTTATAAGATCATAGGGGTTTCAGGTTAGTATCTCTCTGAATTCTGTGCAGTAAACATCGGCTACAGTACGTGATTAAGTACAGTGCCCGCTCACATTATCAGCAGTGTCTCGTTCATTTCAAGGAAGGAAGCATATTCGTTACCCATACCATTAGTTTACATAACGACACTTGCGCAGGTCATTCACTACATCTAAAAATACCTCTGTAGCTGCGCGGGCTTGGGCCTAATTTGAAAAACGTTTGTCGAGCTCGGGCCGGTTCCGGGCTTCAGAATTAATAGGTACAAAATAATGTATCATACTTCCTGGCCAACGATGTCAAATTCCGAGAACATTTCAATTATCGCAGCATTTCTTTACTAGGAATTCTATATGATTATTTTGCTGACACGTTTCAATAATACTGATGATCAGGGATGTCCAACTTTCTCTCTTTGAAGAACCTTACATAGGAGCGGCTGAATATTCTCAGAAGACCTCTTCATTCTGGATTATTTTTGCACAAATGGCAAACAGCGAGAGACAGACAAAAGCTTACTAAATAAAAAAATGTGGATCCCGTTAAAACACAAGATTTATATCTAATACGTTTTTATTTTGAGTGAACAATTTACGAGATATTCCTTCTTGTTTGTTTGAATTTGCCCATGCTTTTACGTTTTTCAAATAGGAATGTTATTCTTTTTTTATCTCGTGACCCTGAAAAGAGAACGGAATTTCCAAGGCACCACATAGCAACCAGCTCTTAAAAAATTCACTAACGCTTAAATCCTACTGTATTCCAAAATTCCCCTTGCACTTACAAGAAAATTAGCAATAAGATAATTTCTGAAAATGCTTATATGGATTAAAATGAAGTAAATCGAGAAATAAGCATTTGTAAGGTTCGTCTACATACATTTGTGAACAGTGTTTCTCCAAATTGAACTATATTAAAAGTTTGTATTGCAATATGTTACACTTGGTGTATCTTCTAAGGCTATGCACTTCGACTTTGTCTCCAAATATTTCGACTTCTTAAATGTAAGCAGCACCAAAGAAGTCATTAATGAACAGATGTGCAGCATAATATTTGAAAGTGCTTTCATAAATCAAACGCAACGTAAACGTAATCAACCCGCCATTGAAACACAATGCACGGCTAGGGTTAAACAGGGGCAGAGTCCGTGTATGGTGGAAGGAGGTAAACCCTACTGCCCCTCTTTCGCAAACATCTGACATCGATGATGATGACATGGGCTGATGATGGGATGATGAGGATGGAATGATTATGATGATAATGAAATTACTTCAGTCACAATTTTATTATATTTTATACTTTGACGTTCTAACAATCTGAAAGTCTGTGTGGTTGTTCATTATATGTCCGTTAGCGGTTTTCACTTAATATATCCAACCATGATGACAGGTGTTAGTCTGCAGGAGTTTGAAAGAATTGAATATTAATAATGCAGATGATCTGTATGAAGATCGCGATATGTATAATTTGTGGTATGATGATGATGATGATTATGATGATGATGATGATGATGATGATGATGAGATCGATAATGTTGAAGTCATTTAAGACGTTGACACTGAAATGAGTGAAACGCATCAAATGGCAGAGCCACTAGAAACAGACCGATATGACACAATGTTGGAGGACGTTAATTCACTAGAAACAGAAACAAATTATCAGAAGGTGTCATCGAGGATGAGGATCCAATTCTTTCAGGAATGTTCAAATCTAACGGGTGATCCAAAAGACTCCGAACCGGCTGCGCTGTGTTTTATCTGTATGCGTCCTCGGCACTTGTTGAGGACTGCCGCTGTCAGAACAGCGCGGATGAAGCCATAACATTTTTAAAACTACTTTTACAGACTTTACTTGCCAATGTTATTAAAGGAGATGCTGAAACTGGCCACCGTCGTTGTCCGTACATTTTTGGCACCTCTTTAGGAAACTATCCATCACTCGCCGGAGTTCACGTTGAGAAATGCTGGCAATTTCCTGGCGGATATTTTGTTTTAATTCTTCCAGGGTCTGCTTTACCCCAGAGGTAGAAATTGCAGGGGGTTAGTTCGGGGGATCGAGGGGGGCACAAGTCTCTACTAATAATCCTGTCCTGAAACACACTTTCAGTTGTTCTCGTCGAAAGATTGGCTGTATGAGCCGTTGCAGACTCTTGTTGAAAAAAAAGGCAAAAACATGCTCCCTGTCAGTTAATTCTCTAAAAAAGGGGGGATGGGGCGAAATTGTGTTCACGTACGTACGGGCGTCAACTGTTGACTCAAGAAAAACTGCGCATATAACTCTTTCTCCACTAAAGGAGCACCATACATGAATTTTTTCGTTATGAAGGGATATTTCATGAACAATATTAGGATTCTCAGAGCCCCAATAACGATTGTTTTATGTACACACATATCCTGAAGGTGGAACCAAGCCTCGTCTAAGAAAAATATTAAACGTGGGTCAATTTCGCCATTGCATACACTATTGAGAGTCCACTCACAAAATGTGTGCCTAATTACAGGATCACCTGGTTGAAGAACATGTGTCAAGGTAATTTTATATGGTTGTAGCTTCAGCAATTTAGTAGCTCTTTGCAACGAGCCATAAGAAGACCCTGCCTATTGTGAAAGACGCCTAAGTGATTTCTGGGGGGGAATTCTTCAAAAGATGACCGATGTCGTCTAATGTTTCTGAGCCTGAACTCTTCCTGTGGCCTGAAATTTATTGTAAAGTTTATGGACTGGTGTACAACCTGGAACTTTTACACCTGGAAATCTTTCTGCAAATCTCACTTTCACTTGGCGAGCTGAGTTAACACATAAGAATCATAAGTAAAGACACGCTGTGCAGTGGAAAACATGCTGAGCCATTATACACTTTGTTACTCAGTACAGGACTAAATAATAAAGCACACTGGTAATAATTCAGCCACACGATATCAGCGTCAGCTCGATACTGCACTTTCAGAGCAGAGAAAAACAAGTCGCCAGCGTGACCTTGTGTACATCAGCTATTACCGTTTTTCCGTTTGTGCAGTGGAAAAACACCGCACAGCGTTTCTGATGTTTTTGGGTCTCTCTGTAGAGGTCATCTAGCATGGCATTTTACACCCTTTCATTAAGGAAGAAGGGCGGTGCAAAAACCTGATCTGAGTAAAGTGACTATACATATGGGAGCTAAATTTGCGTGTTTTGGTAATAAAGTATCATTGATTGCTTTAAATATATAATAAACCATCAGTTTGCACTACTAATTGTCATTCTGAAATATTTCATGAATATGTGACCTATACTAGCAGAAGTTTTTTTACAATATTAACAAGGGGTAACAATATTACCTCCCTTTGTAACTGGAAGCTGTAAAATTATCTTGGTGGCAGAAGGGTTAATAAATGTTTCCAATCTTCTCACTATTTGCACTGAGACTGCCGACCCATGTAAGTTATAAAACAATTCTTCAACCAACACCTAAAATATGCATCACTATGATATAACCTAGTGTAGGTTAGTTTGTATGTTCCCCACGCCAAAGATTTACGATGCGTTCACTTCGGCAGACCAGCCAAAAGTGTGGGCTGCTCTCAACTAAACAGTGACACATCAAAAATCGTTAAAACTCTACTCAGCTGTTTAAATTCGTAATGCTAACTTTTCAAGTTTCCTTTCTCTATTCATTTTAATTGAAAATAATTCTAACTATGGTTTCTTAATTCTTATTAAATGGTTAATTTTCTTTATATAGAGGAAAATGTAGTATTATGGGATAGTCTTCTTTCCTTGTCCATAAATGGCAATTTTTGTAACTTATTTTCGAGACTATTAGGTATGCTAATTTATTTCGGGCTAGGCATTTTCAGGGTAACACGATCAGTCCTGTCTTCTACAGTTAACTACTATGCCTGACTACAAAGGGAAGCCATATAAATCTACAAGCACAAAGACAACTTCAATCGTAAGAAAGAAGCACTCCGTGTACAGAAAGCATGGATACCGGTGTTAGATAAACTTTCAGACACACACAAGAGCTACACCCGGCCGACCAGCCGATACGAGCCAATCACCACCTTAGTCAGCGCAACAATGCCCCGCCCACCCCCACCATATAAGAGCACCAACGGTTATTAACGGTCATTACTTCCACATCCCTCTCTCTCTCTCTTCTTCCACATTCGAACTCTGACCGGTGTAGACAACGGATCGCCTTACTCTGAAGATGCCGAGCGCAGTACTTGGCGAAACGTTGGTATCTACAATGCCTTCTAGACCACGGTCTACAAGCCCGAAAGAAATTAACATACCTAATGGTCAGGACACCGGCCGGGAAAGCCTAAGTTTATACATTATTTTCGAGATCTTACCAGAAACAGTTTCTCGTCATGATGTATAATGCAGAATGACACAGGTTACATCATCTTAACATCAATTTTTAAAGGAAAAAATTGTAGCACTTTTGACAATCTTTAAATTTGAGTGGTAATGTGGAACATGGAGTAATAGAGCATTCAAATGCACCTTCAGCCATAGAAAGTGTAATATATGCTTGTATTTTTAAACTTATAAGGAGATGGAACACAACAAATTGCATTTCAACACTAAAAAAATTGTTCTGTCCAACAAATAAGGCGATTAAAATTGTTTTCTCAGTCTTTTTTAATGAGGTTCAAAAATACTTAGAATTGCAAGAACTTTTAAAGAACACAACCATTTTAAGCACAAACGTCACAAATGAAACTGTCATTCTCAGAACCAGAACAACCCAGGTGCACCCATCTGCTGCACGCGACCCAGAGTTCTCCAGGTGTCGAGTTCCTCAATTCACCATCACGAAAATGTGTTCAGGATTCTGCTCTTTAGGTCTGTAATCATTAGTTGGAAGTGCTAAAACTGATTCACCTCAAGAGATGAAGATATCAATGTTATCTGAATCCGAAGATTCTTGTCTGAATGCGAGTCTTCTTTTGGCTTTACAGCTCGTTTTCTTTGGATCATTTCTCACATATTTGGAGTGAGATGTGCATTTACTTGTTGATGACTGGACTTGTTCTGAAACTGTAGGAAAATGGTTTTTAGAGGTCCATTCCGAGAATTCTCACCTCTGTTATGCTTGCCCCGTACTACCACATTCAAATTACAGCAATTTCCTTCAATATGCATTAACTAACTAGGTATGTGTAATACTACTTGACGATACATTTATAGACTAACTTACCGTGCCAAATAAATCCTTTCACCCTACTTAGATTTTACTCAATTGTACCTGAAATCTTCCTCCGTTAAAACTTTCCACGCCATGAAAATCAACAATGACCTGTCGCAGCCTATTGAAGTATTATGAAAAATCAATTTCTTTTGTCACATGCATTGAATTATTCACACCTGGAAAACGTAACATATTTGTTTCCCTAATTATAGCAAACTTTATTTAGAATATAACATGTGATATTTTGCCTGACATGATTGCACGTTTCGTTACTTTAAGTCACGTTTATTGTTAGCCCATTGAAGTGTCATTTCCGTATTGCGATTTCAAACGTTCCAAGTGCTTTAATAATAACTCGGTTTGTTGCTGTAAATCTAAATATAATACATATAATGAGAACCTGGAAACTCGGGAGAGGGAGTGGGTTAGATATTTCCGGAAATCAGTCACGTTGCATTGTTGAGCTCCAAACGTGGCTGGGATGACCATCTGGAACTGACATTTTGGTGTAACCCAAGGACACATGCGGCAGGACCGACGCTTCTGTATTTTAGGTCCTCCAATTGATATCCGCTACAGAAATATACTTGGTGTGTACGCAACACAGCACTTTGAATTGCAAACTTAGTCTTTGTAAAAGGAACGATTTTTGGGGTGGGAAAAACGTTAAATCAACAATGCAAATCAGTATTGCATTTATCTTAGTAACGCATATAATCTTTATCCAAGAAACAAACACAGAACACATAAACAAAACTCAAACTAAACTATAGGTACAAGAAACCGCCATTTACTTTTTATTTGGCATTGTTAGGGTACTCATATGATAGGTCCATTTTATCAGAAGCGTTTACTGAATTACGTTCCTATGTATAGTCTAATAAAAAGTTTGTAAAATCGGCTGGAAACCCGGAATTCACTCTTAATTAACGAGTCACATGCTTTTGAGGTATACTTTAGCCGGGAGTAGGTTCTCTCCCTTAAACTGCTGTTCCTCTAAATTTTGTGCATTTGTGTCTCTAAGAACGTCAAGCAATACGTTTTAGTAAGTGCAAAACTGGACTAAAGTTCACATGGCGTTTGATGGGTGGCCTACCTTCCAAAAACTAAGGGGTGGCTGACTCGTCTGGTATATTCAACGAGTTGTATGCTGAAGAGCGAGTAGAGAAGCGCATGTGAATTGTTATGGAGGAAAAAAGTGAGTAGATAAAACCGTGTGAATCTAATACTTGCATCTATATTTCAAACACACAGAAAATTTCCATTTTAGGCTTGTGAGTGAAGAGGGTACCAACGCCTTCCACAGTAAATTTTCTGTTAGGTTTCTTCCCTTAGGTAGGTTGCTGTCATCGTGGCTTTGGAGTCCTACCTACTCCCCACATTTCCTATGGATGGACCACATTTATTACCCTAAAAGGGAAGGGTGCCTCTTCCACCATTTCCGCCTTTCCGAGGCACTTCACCTTCCCTGCCGTCTAGGACCTCGCCGTAATCCTGGCTGCTACCAGCTGGGGCCAGATGAACTCAAATTTTTAACGAGGTGTTACTACTACACTTTTACCTTTCTCTACTATGTATAGTACAGGAAGTATTGTATTTCACCCAAAAATTCGATGTCGGGATTTCATTCTATGCTTTGAGGCCACCCGAATCCAAGGAATGCATTTTTAGGAAAGGTCCCTGTGTATGTATGTGTGCATGTGTGTGTATGTGTATGTCTGTGTGTGTGTGTGTGTGTGTGTGTGCGCGCGCGCGTGTGTGTGTGTGTGTGCGCGCGCGCGCGTGTGTGTGTCTGTCAGTCTGTGGACAGCACAACTTAAACACGGAAAGTCGATTAAAAACCAAAGTTGGTATTTAAGTTTAATGTCTTTCAAAGATGCTGCATGAAGATTTTGAAGAAATTTACTTCCCGTAAACTACCGTTTACAAGGAAAATTTTGATTTTCCTGAAAATGGCTGTAACGATTTTGATTAAAATGTCACATATTTGAGACATTATTATGACAAATGAAATGTATATCTTGAATTTTCTGGCTGTAGCCCCTTTAGTCATATTTACTCTTGATGACTTTTGCACTCAGTTGGTTAGACGCTGGCCTACTGATCCCAAGGTCGCGGGTTCAAACCTGGCCCAGGCCGATGGTTTTTAAGTGTGTTTAAAAACGACAGCTCCATGTCAGTAGATTTACTGGCATGTAAAAGAACTCCTGCGGGACGAAATTCCGGCACACTGGCGACGCTGATGTGATCCTGGCAATTGACAGCGTCGTTAAACAACAAAATAATTTTTTTAATGACTTTTGCATAATTTTCACAAAAGTTAAAAGTATATGGAGGCGGGCCGTACTGCAGACTCCAGCGAATCCTGAGCTTGCCCCACCTACCAGCGCTGCCGAGAGTGGTACGCGCATCTCACGCGCTCTTATGAACAGAACCTCTGCCAGTACACGCATTTTGCTTGGCAACAGCGCCCCGCTTGAGCATCGGCCAGCGTTCACATGCCTTTAACTTTTGCGATCAGTATAATAGATTAGCCATTCTGGCTTCCCCACGGCTAGGAGCATGTGAGTCGGAAAACATTTGAAGCCAGCTGTACAGCCTCTTCCAAATATTTTCCGACGCACGCGGGATTCGCCGTGAAGAAAAAAGGGGTAGAGGTTATCGAGTAGTCAGTCCAGGCCAGAGCTGTTTCAGGTTGTTTACCTGTCTCATGAGATTGATAACTGTAATGCTAACGTTTTCCTGTTCTAACAAAAGAAACTGTCATGGCGACTGGCTTGTTTTTTCGACTTCACGAAAATTATTAATTGGGTCTTAGGACATTGAAGATAGAAACGTGTCTGCAAAAATATTTTCGGGAGTAGGGGCACAATAAACACTACGTATACTATAAACGAAGTCTTACAAACGCACACACAATTATTTTTTCCACCAGGCATCTAGGCTTCTCTTAATAATTCTGTGTATAACTCGGTGAGAATTAAAATCACTTAGTGGCATAGTACTAAAACATTGGCGAAACAAATTTTAATATGACAATATAAAAACATACGGAATTCTACTCAAAACTCCGGGCGTTAATAACCTTTGTGGTGAACACCCCTAAAACCCAATTCCCTCACTCTCACACAGTAAAACCGCTAAAGCCATTTGCAACAGAAGAAAAAAAAAAGGGGAAGCAAATAGCAAATAACAAACATATTTTAATGTGAAAGGAAAGTTTGTGTTTAGAGGATTTATACTCATAAGTTCCGAATTTCCTTCCTGCTCTCTCTTTGTCACACCCTCTTACTATGTCTCTCCCTGTTTCTCTCTTTTTCTCTCTGTTTCCTTCGTCTGTAGGTATGGGCACCATTCTATTTAAAATAAGTTAAAATATTTAAACTGCGGTTTGAACTCTTTTAATAATGCTAGTAGCGTTTGAATCAATAGCACAGAGGTTTTTCAAGACAGTCGAATCTTTACTCCTTTTCTGAGCAATAAGCTAAAATAAATAAGAAAATCTGATGTGTTGCACTCACACGACTTTCTCTACTCTTGTACTAACCATTCTTACAAACTCTAATTCCTATATATGTTCGTGTTAGTTGAGATAAACATTTGTAGACACTTTATCTTATTGCTTATTTCCTTGTAGGTGCAAGGAGAATATTGGAATACGGTAGATTTTGAGCGATAGTCAAGTCTTTTAACACGTTCAAATTACGATCTCTTTGCACGGTTAACGTATCAAAAAATGAATAACGATGTTCCATTTGACAAAAGTGCAGGTTCCCCAAAACTCACACAAATAACAAGGCATATCTCCGAATGGTTCATTCTACCAAAAAACAAATTTAGACATAAATTGTGTATTTTAGTAAGATCTACATTTTCGTATAGTAAGATTTGGTCTATCTCTTACGGTTTACCAGCTATGCAAAAGTCATCCAGAGTAAATAGGACTACACAGGCTACGGTCAGAAAATTCAAGATATACATTTCATTTGTCATAAAAATATCTCAAACATATGGCATTTTAATCAAAATCGTTAGAGCTTGTAATTTTGCTTCTGAAATAAAAGTTGTGCTTGACTAGATTAGAATTGATACCTTCGTCGTCTTCTAAAGTATTAATAGCATTACATTTCTCAAATCGAAAACAAATTCTTACGCAAAGCTGAGCACCAAGATGAAGGCAAAAATAACTTTGCAACGACCAACTAATATTAACAAGTAGGAGTACACCCTGCTGTCTGGAAGCCTTGGAGTGGGGTATCATGCGACAGTGGGATGGATGTTTTCTTAACCGCACCATATAACATTCAGTTCTGAAATAGGTACATATTATTAGGTGCGTTATTTTTACCTAATTGTCATCAGCATTAAAGAGAAGAAAATGCAAATCAAATCTGGAGGTCTCTTTTTTTGCTTCCTCTACTGCGTATCGTAAGTAGGAGAAGTATGTATTTGACCCAAAATTTTGACGTCCAGATTTCACCAGAAATACTGAATCCAAAAACAATTTTTTATAAAAGGACTGTGGGGGGTTTCTGACTTAACAGCAGGACTCAAAAACGAAAACTCGGTTAACACCTAAAGCTGGTATTCAAGTTTAATATCTTTCAAGGATGGAACACGAAGATTTTCAGGAAAATTCCTGCTACCTAAACTACCCTTTACATGGAAAACTTATCAAAAATTGTGATTTTCTCAGAAATGGCTCTAAGGATTTTGATCAAAGTGCCAAATGTTTAAGATATTTCTATGGCAAATTAAATGTAGGTATATCTTGAACTTTCTCACTATAGCCCATGTAATTCTGTTTACTCTTGGTAAGCTTTGCACGACTGGTAAACCGTAAAAGATATCTTACTATACAAAAATATAGATTTCGCCAAAACACAGAAGTTAAGTCCAAATACTCTTTTTTGGCGGAGTATACCATTTGGGAAATATTCCTTGTTAGTTGTACGAATTTTATGATACTTCAATTTTTCTCAAATGGAAGGTCATTATCCATTTTTTTATCTTTTGGCCGTGGATAGAGAACGGAATTAGCTTTAAAATATTTGACTATCGCTCAAAGCCTACTGTATTCCCATATTCCCCTTGCACCTACAAGGAAATCAGCAATAAGATAATTTGTACAAATGTTTATCTCGACTTACATGAAGAAGATAGAGGAATAAGAGATTGTAAGAATGTATAGTTATAAGAGTATAGAAGCTCATGTGAGTGCGACACATCAGATTTTTATAAATATTACCCGTCAATAATTCCGATATCAAGGTCTGTATATGAATTGATGGATGCTTTGCTTTCTCTAGATTTATCTTTCATTGGTATTTCTTTCAATTAGTTGTACTCGTTCAGCTTTACATATCTCCGAGTTGCTGTGCAAATATGACATTACTTGAAATGTATTTCATGCAACATTTACACGACTTATTCACACGGATATGTTTTATTTGAAACAGCCGTATACTCACCTGTATTAGACCCTAGCTAAGCTACCCGTAGTCGCTTGTGGTTTGACGGTTGTATCCCTACAACTTTTAGACTTGTGTTGTATACTATAAAGAACCCAAAATAAACAAAATAAACAAATAAAAGCACAGGGAAAACACTGTGCGAAAGCGCTGTTCAACAATCCCAAATGCCACAGGAAGAAAAGCAAGTAGAGAAAGCTGTGTGAATTTAAGAAGTCTGTGTCAATCATATAGAAAATTGTAGGGCTTCTTTGTAGAAGAATTAGTAGAGAAAGAAATGGACTTTGGTTAAAGGGAAAAAAAAAAAAAAAAAAAAAAAAAACGTGAAGGATATAGCCGTGTGAACGTAATGCATTGCACCTCAATTTAAAAGATATGGAAAGTTGTATGAATTGTTTATAGATGGAGTAAAGAAAGAAGTGTGACTGTGTTTCATAAAATAAATGTGTGTAGAGAAAATCGTGTGAACGTAATGTGTTGCATTCCTATTTCAATCCAAAAATTGTATGAGTTGTATATTGAAGGGGAATACAGGAAGAAATGTGATCGTGTATGAATGAGTAGAGAAAACTATGTGAATGTAGCGTGGCATGTCTATGTGTCATAGAAAATTGTATGGATTGTATGTTGAAGGGGGAGTAGGGAAGGACATGTGAATTTAATACGTAAAAGAAAAACAAGTAGAGAAAACTACGTTAATATTGTTTAGTAAAATGGATAGTATACAAAACTTCTCCGTGAGAGCGAGAAGTGCTGAACTTCGAGGTAATCGATCAAGGGGTTTAAGAGCGCATAGAGGACAAGCATACATTCATTTCTATATGTCTGATCTAGTATCTCACATGCACAATCTAACCTTAACTTCACAGAACACAAAACACACCACTAACATGAACCATGACCAGATAAAAGTAGTAGCTAAGTAAGTAAGACATATTTACAAAACCTGGGCAACACTAAGTGGTCATTCTTAATCGAAATATTCTGTTCTCAATCCATTTAATTTCTTCCTGACATTGTTTGCTGTATATCCTTCATTTACTTCACTGGTATGGTCTTACATATTTCCAATCCTTTGCTTCTGGTTTTATAATCTTTGTTTTGAATTCTACAGCATTTTATGTGATTTATAATAGGAAATGAGAAGTTCGAAGGTAGCCACAGATTAAGTATGCCTGCCTACCAATTTACTGCCATGTTCACTTCTGATCGACACAGATGTGACCAAAGTTATGACGTCGAGTCTAACTTTTACCACAGAAGTATGTCACAGATGTGATCAAAGATACTATATTACACTCTAAAATGTTTTATCATGTGATGGCGTAGTATAGGCCTAATTAATACTCGCCCTAACAAGCCTACCAATAGCTATTTAGCCTAATAAACAATTCTTTGGAACAGAATAATTCATTAACCCATATAAATATGTTTATAATATCAATATGACACCACTCGTTGAAGTGATTGAAAAAAAGGATGTAGGGGTACATTTTACAATAGATCTTAGATTCAATAGACACATTGACTTAATTGTATCTAAATCATTTTATGTACCCAATAAAATAAATATCTTTGATTTCTCTGCCATTTCAATAACTACATTTGAATCATTTGTGAACGTTAGTCATTCCATTACTCTTAAAGACACATGGTGCATTAATTGCATGTATGGAGAATACCCCACTGACATATGAGCCCATGTCTTCGTCTTTGTCCTCCACATGCATATGGCAGCTACTTGAGTATTTCTCAAACTAGGTGCACCAGGAGGAAAAGTTGTTTACCTGCAAATTTCCATCTCCTTCTTCCTAAACCTACGGCTTTAATCCCACTCCAAGGCTTTTCCGCTTTTAGTAAGGTATTTTTAAATCTGTCACTCACCAAGAACACAGGAAAACAATAACCTGTAAGGTCAATTTCCGTCAACAAAAATTACGGAATGAATGAATGGATGAATGGCCAATTAAAGACATGCCTATATTCATAGTGGAGTTGTACAGTCACATTAACAAATGCTAAATAGTTTATAGTTCAATGTTGGCATAGATCACAGCACTTGTTAGTCCGAAAAACAGGCGTAATAGCCATGTTTATTAATGAAGATAAATCACCAATGGAATCTTATATTTGTACAAATGGGTCGTAACACTAATAAAGTTACGAAGCAATGGATAGTTCCCGAACACCTCAACTAACACTGCAGCTTAAAAGGCTACTCCTTACAACGCTGTGATGGTGGAGCGGGGTTTTTACGTTTCGGTTGCAGAGAATTGCTGAGGAATGGTGTTTGAGTCTGCCGTAAGGGCAGATTTCACACTTTTGACCAATGATAAGGTATTACAAAACAAATCACAAGTAAGTCACATTAAATAGATGAAAATGCAATTTCAGTTCTTCATAAATTAGGTACCCTTTGAACTCACATTATTCTTACATGTGACTGCAAACGTCTCAAGACGTTAATAATGTAATCATTTTTTCTGTAGTTATTATGTATTGCTTTTCTGTTTAATATGTTCAATGCGATTACTACTGATTAAAACATAAAAGAAAAAGAAATCCTCTAAGGACCAATAAGGATTAACTGTATTTTGACACAATACAGCTGCGAATGAGATTCTGGCTGACAAATTGAACGATGTTTTCAATGTGCGGGTTGCATAGATATGAAAAACTAGAATCAGCTGATTCTTCTGGTATAAGCCTTCGTTGTCAATGTTTGGTATTCTTAAAACTGCTGCATTAGGTTTACCAGAAATTAATTGAGGCTTATGGCGTCCAGTTGCACCAGAAGAGAGTATGTTCTATGTCCACCCGATTGGTGACCCAACTGTTTGGCACGTAAACGTATCGAGGTCATTCTAACACTTTCAGAGGAGTCTGTCCAGTTCTGAATTGGATGAAATCAACTGACAAATTAGGAAAAGCGAATGTCTGCATTCTTAGCCCTTTATACTCAATTTACTGAAGCCTACCTCTACGACTACCATTCCTGCCTATTAAGGGACACTGGGAGTGAAATTTTGGTCAAAATTGTCAAAAAGTCGAAAATTGTTTTTTTAGCTTAAAATGTTCCTGGAACACCTGTGCAATTGGATCAGCCAACATTTTTCATATCCCCCACTCTATGTGGTCATTACGGCCCTTTCAAATAGCGCTCTTCCCTTAACGTACACAGGATGCTCCTATATAAAAGCCTGTTTTTCTCAAAACTACATTTCTGCACATTCCAAAAGAAGCTCACGCCTGAGTTTTGCTTCAAATTCAATGAAAATTTCCAAAAGTATTCATAAATAGCAGCTAAACAAAATTATGATTCAATATTGATGTTATCATTAACATGAATTCCAAAAACATTTTTTTTTGTATGAAAAAAATCAATAATTTTTAAGATTAAATTTTCTTGGTTATTAAAAAAATATGTACAGCATAATCAGCAAACGTATTTGAAATATCTCTTCATACAATTGTTACCCATGTTTTAGAGTATCAGTTCTGCCAATATAAATGAATTTTGAAAAGTCAATAGACGCGAGCTCTATTTTGAAAATGTGTCCGTTAATTTCATAAAATAATTTATATATCCTAAACGAATTATCCAATTTTAATGAAATTTGGTGTACCTCCTATTCTCATATAAATACAAACAATTTAAAATTTTCAGAAAAATCTATCAACAAATGTGGAACTTTCAAATTTCACTCCCAGTGTTCCTTAACCTGGAGGACCAGAGTTCGTATCACATAATTATACAAAGTGACTCAAAAATGCTTTTACAAAGGTTGAGGATGGGTCCTTTGCATTGAAAAAGACAAAAAGTTCATATGCACGTATGTTCAAAAATATTTTGTTTTTGCGTTATTAATCTATAAATTTACTAATGAATCTATTAATTTATTAATACAATGCCTTTCCAGGTCCAACCAACGACTTCATTTATCTAAGCACTCATTCATAGAAGGCTGTTTACATTTGTCATTTGTTTACATGTAGTGAGTTGCTCACGTGCTAAACCGTCAGGAAGTGTTTTACAGGATGCGACGAGTGCATGTGTGTCTAGATACAGGAGAACATTTTGAGCACCTGATATGAGTTTGCGTTGAACACTACCTAACAAGCTGACAATGCCAAAGAAGATTGTGTCACTTAAAACTTTTTTCATTAATAACACCTAGAACTTTAAGAAATCGAAAAGGAAGGATTTTGGCACACATGTTTGCATGAACTTTTTTCTTGTTACAGTGTAAAGCCAGGGGATAATTAATATTGAGGATAGAGGTCGTTCAAAAATAAAAGTAAATATGATTTTCAACAATAACGAATTTTTAAATGTAAAGCACAAATTATTTCTGACGAATTGTATAGCCTGGAAAGTGACATTGAGAACTGCGTTGGTGGGATCGCAATAACTCCCTTACATCCCGGAAATAGTAACGTTTAACATCGGCTGCACGTCCTGAAGTTAAAGTGCATTTGTCTCAAGTGCGAACTTCCCGCTGCAGTTAATCGCGGGATGATTGACGTACAATGACTGACAAGCTCCGGAGGGGGACTTAGCACCTCGAACAATTTGTGTCTATCCTCTTGACAGCGACCTCCCAGGAGGAAGGTTGCAGGCGAGAGGATAACGGGTGGCCGGTCTGAGGAGAGAGCAGGGTTCCTAATGACTAGAGCGTAGAGCAAGTGTCATTCCCCCATCATCATACATTTAACAACGTCCACTCGGCTACACACGGTTACCTACCAGGCCACGCCCCCCGCTGTAATCTATCTACCTCAGAGAACCGGTCAGTCCCTCACATTGTGTCACTGGTGGAATCACGTCGCACAACAAAGTAAAAAAATCTGATGTGTTGCACTCACATGAGTTTCTCTACTCTTGTACTAACCATTCTTACAATCCCTTATTCCTCTACCTTCGTGTTAGCAGAGAAACATATGCAGAAATTATCTTATTGCTTATTTCCTTATAGGTACACGGAGAATATGGGAATACAGTAGACTTTGAGCGATAGTCAAATCTTTTAAAGCTTTCAAATCCGTTCTCTTTGCACTGTTAACATACAAAAATGAATAACGATGTTCCATTTGACAGAAGCATAACTTCTCCAAAACTCACACAAATAACGAGGCATATCTCCGAAATGGTTCATTCTACAAAAAAAAAAAAAAATTGTGCTTTAGCGAGACCTACATTTTTGTATAGTAAGATTTGGTCTATCTCTTACGGTTTACAGGTCATTCCAAAGTCATCCAGAGTAAACAGGACTACATAGGCTATAGCTAGAAACTTCGGAACATATATTTCATTTGTCACAAATATATCTGTACCAATGACATTTTAATCAAAATCGTTACATCAATTTTAAAGAAAATAAAATATTTCCGTGCAAAGGGTAGTTTAGGGTGGAGCAATTTTCTTCAAAATCTTCGTGTCGCATCCTTGAAAGACATTAAACTTAAATACCAACTTTGGTATTTAAGAGACTTTTCGTTTTTGAGTTATACTGTACACAGATTGACAGACACACACGCACGGACCTTTTTTTTTCTAAAAAATGCCTTTTTGGAACCAGGAGGCCTCAAAACATGCATTCCCTGCGCAATCTCGACATCGAATTTTTGGGTAGAATACAATACTTTCTCTACTTTACTATGCGTAGTAGAGAAAGTAAAACAAAAATACTTCAAATCCGAATGGGAACGTAAGTATTTTTGTGTTCTTAGTAAAAATAAAGCATTTTTTGCTTTATTTTTAAGAAATAAAAATGTACGTAATTTAATCACACAACCAATACATCATGGTTCTATTGGGTTCCGCCTCTGCACGCCGTGAAACTTACCTTGTTTGTAAAGACCTGTACAGAATCGTAAAAGAAAGGTGGCCCGCAGATGGTGATGGGGTAAAAGTAGAGAGGGTAAATACCCGATTGCATTCCTGTCAACCCTTTCACCCATGGCTAAATTAGAGAACTTAAACTTTATAAAGAGTAATGCACCTACTGTGTACTCCGAAACTCCTGCCGACACTTGGAACCCTGAAACAGACAATCAGGATGATAACTGAAATGAGAAGTGAGATGAAACGGAGGGACAGGAAATTTGGGGAATGTAATTATTCCTTCCAGAATAATTGACCTAGCGCAGGGGTCGGCAAAGCTGTTCCGGCTGATGATATGACGTAGGACCACTGTCAGGGGTAAAGCAATACGTAGCCCTCCCTCTTTCAAACAACACCCGTTCAAACGTAAATGTGCAGTGGTGTACCCCTCATGTTACGACGTGGTTCGTTAAAACGCAAGGTAACCTTCCCATGCCAAGAGGACTGGAAACAACAATATTTTTGGTGCGCTATGGGCAAAAATGGTATTCGAATGTTTTGATTTGTGCTAACAAGTCAAAGGATATTAGGAACGTTGTCACAAAGATAACATGCAAGTCACAAATAGGAAATGTAATCATAACATTATATCACTGAAGCTACGTAATATAGTAATATAGTGAAGAAGTTGATTTGAAATTAGACTAAAACCTTACAGATCATTGTGCAAAATCACAGTTAGAAAATAAAACTGGTTTAGCTGTATTTACAGAACTTGATATGACAATATTTCCGTCTCTTTTGTTGCATATAGTAGCACTATGTTTGGCTCAAAATATATCGATGAGCAATTGTTTTCGAAATTAAAGATTAAAAAATCTGAAGCGTAATTCCAACGGTACAAAATGAATCAATAATAACGTAGTTATGGACAGAATTTAGTTAAATCTTATAATATTTGATACTATGATACTATTGGAAAGCTCTGAAAGAATTATATAAATGCTGTGATTTTGTAAATACATAAAAATAAATAACACTTAAACATGCTCTGAGATTGTTACAAGGTTTCGTAAATGTAAAAAAAAAAAAAAAAAAGTAAGTCACGTGATTCATGCAGTTTTCATATGGTCTGTAAGACGTATGAAGCGTTGGTGCCGAGGCTGGCAGCTAGTGGCTGGAGTTACCCTCATTGGATATTTATGTGGGAAATGTACATTGATCATTCCAAAAGTTATGTCACTCTTGCGTGAAACGCGTCTTACTCTATTAATGCCGTTATTTCGTGTTGAATTTAACAATATCATACCACTAATCGCTAAACCTTTAGGAAAGCACAATTTATAATGTGAATTTACTCTCCACTGCAAAATGTTTAAACAAAATGTATGTGCAATTGGTTACACCTTTGACCCGGTAAGTGCAATTCTCTTTGATTTTTAATATATCCGATTTAAAACGGGACTAATGGGCTTTTTGCATGCACGTACCTACATTTTAAAAATGGAGTTTGTATAACATGATGCAGAAGCTTTTTGAAGCACCTTCTCTTCCAACAATTACTCCAACAAGTTTTAACGAGAAACGTATGAGCTCCAAAGAACTCGAGTTAGTGACATTGGAACACGAAGTTTCCGAAAAAATGTGCGTATTTGAGAAAGATATCAAAATATTTCAAGAAATGTAGGTAAATATATTTGACACTGGTGTTCGCGCTCAGTGAGTTCCACAATCACAGACTAACCATTATTTACGTGGTAGCTTTAGAAATAAAAATGGCTATACTTCTAACAACGAATATTTATTAGCAGTAACAAGTATACAATAACATTGGGATTAATTTGAAATGAGTTTAGAGCAAGTATTGAATACCTGTAATCAGTCTTCACAACTTTTGCGGCACGCGATCTGCACCGATATGCGAAGAAAGTTGATGCAATGTTACCAGTTCTGCCAGAATTAAGAAGGCAACAAAATTTGGCGTTTTTAAATTTAATTTACACAAAAGCTGTTGAATCTAATGAAGTACACCGCAGCAAAATGTTGATGTTTATTAAATTTTCTATGAATATACACATAAACCAAGAACGTTTATCAATAATATTAATTCAGCCAGGTTGAGATACCTTTTTTTTTTTTTTGATAAACATATTTTTTTCTGTAAAACTATAAACTTTTCATCTTTTTGGCATTAGACTTTCTTGTTATTCACAATAAGAGAAATTCGCTGATAAAGTCTGACGGATTATTTCACTTCCAGCCTGTAATTGGTGCGAGTAAGACAATAAATGTTTAGAATTACATGTTACAAGTACTAAGTGAAACCGCACAGCTGAAGAATTGAGATGGAACAATGAAGAATAATGCTAATTAATTAACGCAGACTGGCGATTTATGTGAAGTACTGAGTCACGCAGACCTTTAAAAAAGTGCAGGAAAACTAAGTGTGGTGAGAGTTTATTGCTAGGAATTCGGTGTGTGCAAAGTGAATAAATTGGAAAGACAGGGGTGTATTAATGAATACCCAAACGCCTTCATCGTGCTTCTCACATCTATGTTCCCGTACCACCTCTACAGCTAGCCAGGAGGACCGACCCAGAGACACGTGTAAAGCAATCCAGGTCCTACGACGACGAATAAGGTGAGAGGTCACCGGGCGTAACAACGAAGACACATCGCGACAACATAGATCAACAGCAAGAAAAGGAAAGGATACCGTTTCAAATCTAAAGCAGATCACGAGTGACAAATGAAAACTTGCGTGCTCTGTACGTCAGTACTAATGCGAAACTAGAATGCTTCAAATGAAGTAAAGAATAAATTAATGAAAACTAAATGTTAAAGCCCTCTATCTTTATATATCTGTTAAGCATATATAAAATCAAACGTGTGTTAGAGAAGTTCCTTTACGCCGCCACTGCGACTTTTAAACCCCTCCCTCAAACCGTGCGTCATGTGCATGCCGGGTTGCGTTCCAAAACGTCACCATTCCTTGCAAACGCGATGGCAAATGTGCCGACTCCTGGTCTAGTGAAAAAAACCGATGTGTCAGGAAGGCCGGTACGGGAATCGAACCTCGGCCACGACCTCCCGAATGTGGGCCAAAGACGCTTCCACCTGAGCCATCTGGCTCGGTGAATGGCGTACTATAATGTGACAAAACTGTTCTTGATGTTATTCTCATTGTTATCAATTGCGCTGGAAGTAAGGCAGGATTTCCGGCCAGAAAAGGATTGTATCTCGAGGTCAACTTCACGTTACAATTTCTCGGGATGTAACTGACCTTTTGCAATGCAACAAATATTCTTAATGTTTATTAATTGCACCGAAAACAATCCGTATAAAAATCGAAATTTATGTTTAAAATCATATTTGAGGAGATGACACGCAAACCCAAACTTGTCCAACATTTTAAAAAAGTGAGTTAGGATGTGGAACACAACTTTGACGATGAGCCGAATGTCTATACATCGTGAAATTGAAGCAAACCCGATATTGTCCACTGAAATAAGCATGGAAAAACTCGGGTTACAGAGCAAACGCAAATCTGTCTATGTGAACATTTCCAGGGAATAACAATATGTCCATATGGCCAATTGGCAGCCGTATGTTCAAGACACGTGATACTCGAGAAACGCCATTCTCTACAGTCATGTCTTGTTCTGTGACCGTTGTTATATACAGGATGTCCCAAAGTTAGACCGACAGACTTTGCGAGCTGATAGATAAAATTGTTTTAAACACTTTTTGTTAGGGTAAGTATTTTGCTGCGGTGCTTCGTTTAAGCGCTAGACGAGTTAATATAATAGATTACTGCCTCCCACCCAGTTTAAGTATTTACTGCAAAATCAACAATGCAAATTAGTATTGCATTTATCTTTCTAAGAAACACGAAACAAACACAGAACACATAAACAAAACAAAAGCATCTCATTGTTTACAGTTTATCACAGCTTTACTATTCAAAATTGGACCGACAAACTTTTAAACCAGAGAAATGGCTGGTGTCTTTGCGAGAGTACGGCAGAATAGGGCACGTCGATGCACTCTGTGTTAATCGCAATGGGCGTGCGTTCCAACATTTACTTTGAACTCTGTGATGCCATTAGGAATATTTTACCGTACAACAGCAGGTGGGTTCAGAGGGAAGAAGGTGCAAGCGGTTTTAATATGCAGTGCAGCACTGTCAAATCTATAGTGGAATGAGTAAGTTACGCTGTGTGAATTTGTTTTACTACACTAGCAAGATATGGAAATAAAACACGTAGTTATTTTGAATTGCAAAGAGAGATGTTCATTCAGAAATGCAACACCTTTTATTTGGTTTCACCATTTTTAATTTGGAAAACAAATTGTTCACACATATATAGAAAACGATCTGAGATGTGCATAATCTGAAATTGGTACATTTTTAAAATTTTCTATGCCAATTAGGCCTTGGTACTTTCTTTTCAGAAACGTGTTAATTTGTACACACTGTGCCAAAGAAAATCTCTCTGCACCTCCGGTCAATGTCACATTATTTATCGTTGTACGCAGATGTTACCATTTCAGTGACTGATTCAGGTCACGGTGCAAGGGTACATTTCCTAGAACAACCAAAGAAATGGCCACACCTTCGTACAACGATAAATAATGTGGCATAGACCAGAAGTGCAGAGATTTTCTTTGGCTCTCATTGTACTTCTGCAACCTCATATTGCAATTTTGGTCAACTTTCACTGTCTGCTGTAAAAACATTTGCAAACAGGCTGAAGTCAATTTCCATTGTCTGGGAATTTATCAATTTCTTAAATTCTATTTTAAGTTCTTCCAAGGTATTTATTTGTTCTTCAGGAATGTGGATTCGATATATTACTACTACTGCTGCTATTATTATTATTATTATTATTATTATTATTATTATTATTATTATTATTATTATTATTATTATTATTATTATTATTATTATTATTATTATTATTATTATTATTATTATTATTATTATTATTATTATTATTATTATTATTATTATTATTATTATTATTATTATTATTATTATTATTATTATTATTATTATTATTATTATTATTATTATTATTATTATTATTATTATTATTATTATTATTATTATTATTATTATTATTATTATTATTATTATTATTATTATTATTATTATTATTATTATTATTATTATTATTATTATTATTATTATTATTATTATTATTATTATTATTATTATTATTATTATTATTATTATTATTATTATTATTATTATTATTATTATTATTATTATTATTATTATTATTATTATTATTATTATTATTATTATTATTATTATTATTATTATTATTATTATTATTATTAGTATTATTATTAGTATTATTATTAGTATTATTATTAGTATTATTATTAGTATTATTATTAGTATTATTATTAGTATTAGTATTATTATTAGTATTAGTATTATTATTATTATTATTATTATTATTATTATTATTATTATTATTATTATTATTATTATTATTATTATTATTATTATTATTATTATTATTATTATTATTATTATTATTATTATTATTATTATTATTATTATTATTATTATTATTATTTGCATTAAGTTTATAAACTAGCAACCTGTGGGTTCTGAATGATCTTTATGACACGTATAATGAACGGTTTATATTTCTCTTGCACGTTTCTAATAAAACTTTTTCAGCGCCAAACTTGAGGCGTATGTTAGAAACATACTAACTATTCTAACTTCGACATATTCACGCTTTCTTGTGTTCTTTACGGGTTTAGCACCTGATTGCTATGTTCAGTCACGTGCTAAGGGAGAGGACAGTTTTATGATGTTACTACCTCATCCTTGCTTCCCTGAACTTGCAGGGGCTGTTATCGTGATCGCCACTTTGCGGTTTACTGCGGTAGAGGTATGAAGGTGATTTGCACCCTTATGTATACCAAAATATACGTTAGATAACCCACATGTGCGTCCAACTTAATAAAAACCATTTTCGATAATGCTCGTATTTCTAAAATACAAAGTACAACCCCGAAAGTCACACGTATTCAACAGAAAAAACTGAGGGGTCTTTAATTGCTCTCTTTTCTGATTAAACTTGTTACTCGATTGTAAAGCTAAAGGTGCAGCTATTTAGAATGTGAGCTTTCTTTGATTATGCGAACAATTGTATTGCTACAAATATACACACATTGAGCATAAACGTTTCCATATTTCTACTAACCATTTTCTTGTTACATAATTATAAACTGGAACAGGGACGAAATAAACATAAAACGAAGGACCTAAACTGCTTCAATTTAAACGTTTCCTTTTCAGCAAATCTTTGGTATTTCCATACCTGCAGGACAAGTTATACAGGTTTATAGCTAAACGATGTGACAAAGTCTTTTAAAAACTTCAAATACAGAGTATGAATATAGGGTAAAGGCGGGGCAAACGGACAGAGGGGCAAACGGACAGCTTCTAAGTAATTTCAGCGCATTTTGACTTCCGATGTTGGTAACAGTGTATGCTGTGACGCAGAGTGTTCATCTGGCTTCTGTTGGTCAGCTGTATAAATATTTCCTGTGTAGACCTTCCAGAATTGTTGGAATCCAGCTTCAAAGCTCTGCAGGTAAAAATATACGTCTATAAATTTCTGAAACTGTAAGAAAATGCGCTGAGTTTGCAAGGATTATGCGGATTATGAGGGCTTCTAGAAACTTCTGCTACGTGTTACAGTCATCATAGGGAGTACCTTGGTATGTTGTTATGCTTACTGGAACCAAGGAGGCGCTGTCCTCTCTCAGGGAAGCTGTATATTAAGAGCGTGTAGAAGGGGGCAAACGGACAGCTTGCTGTGGGGGCATACGGACACGCTCTTATCGAAGCTTTCTGAGAGACAGATATAATTGTGATCCACATAAAACTGTTTTCCAAAGTATTCGCTAACTAAAATAGGTTGTTTATGATTTGTAGTTATTGTTCGGAACCGGCAAAGAACTTTAAATCGCTGTACATGGAGCAAAGAATGCATGTCAGGTGCTGTGAAAACTGTAAGAGAGAATGGAATGCCTTTGTGGAATAAACTTGGTAACATTTTTAACTGTGATGAAACAGGGTTGTAGCTGATTTAAAAGAAACAAAAGCGATATCACAGCGCAGTAAGAAAGATGTAGTGAGCCAGGCAAGCTGTGAAAAGGGTGAAACCATTAGTGTGATGGCATGTGTCTCAGCAAGGGGGCAATATGTGCCCCCCTTTATAGTAATGAAAGGTCAGCGATACAATGAGAATTTTGAGACTGGCATGCCTCTAGGATCTAAAATTGTTCTATAAGAAAGTGGCTACATGAAGTGGGAACAATTTGCAGAATTTCTTTAGTTCTTTATTTCCGTGAAACCTAGTAGAACTGTCAGTGGATTCAGGAGCTGCAGAATTTATCCCTTCAATCCCAACAGTCTTACAGACCATGTATTTTATCCAGGACAAGTTCATTTACAGAATGAACAACATGAAAATGCAGAACCTGATATTGAAAATGAGATCCTTGAAGCTAAGAATCAGGCACCGTTGGACATTCTTCAAGATGCAATCCCAGAGAATGGGAACAATTGCGAAGTTCGCAGTTCACCAACACAAGCAGGCCTGACTCAAGTTTCTATACCCTCGACAAGCTCGACTCGATAAGTCCTCATCCAATAACTACTCTGGAAATTAAAAGCAAACCAGGAACTAAATGAAACTCGAGAAAGTCTGAAGTTATTACAGGCCCAGAATTTATAAATGATCTGAAAAAGATGAAGACTGTCTGTGCTAAAAAGGAAAAGGCGGTAGCAGCGAAAGCCCGGAACACTGGAGCTAAGAAGAATCTTGTCTATGAAGCAGAAGATATCTGGAAGAAATGCCGAAATTGCTACAAGGAAGGTGAGAATTGGGTTCAGTGCCTCAACTGGTGCAAACTGGTACCACGTTAAGTGTGTAGAGGCTGGAAATGATCCATATTCATATGCCACAATTGTATAAGTGATGACAGTGACTAAAATTGTTGGTGTCCGTTTGCCCCCAACAGAGTGTCCTTTTGCCCCTGTGGTTGGGGCAAACGGACATTGTAACATCCTTAAACTAATTAATATTTTTCTGTTCATGTATCTTATTCCAGACTATATAATTTTCAGTTTCGTCAAATGAAGGTTCAGTGCTTCTGTTAAAATAATATTTTCGACTCTACAGTAAATAGTATGACCTTCATTATGAAAAATGTGCTTAGCCTGTCCATTTGCCCCGCCTTTACCCTATGCTAAATTAACCCACGTTTAAAACCCTCGTTTCCTCTTAGCACGTGTTAGCCTACAAATTCAATAGTCAACCGAGTTTTCATTGCAACACTTGGTTATTAGGTAGTTGAATTGAACTTCTGTATATGGGCGTCCTTAAAATTATTGGAAATGCTCTACTTTGTCGTTTCTTATTTCCAATTAAACACGTTCAAAATGAATGGTTTATTCCAGGAAACTGATACAACTGACTAATGTTGTCACATAGCATTATCAGAACATACATAACTAGGTGTCCCAAAAACACCAATGGCGCTTACTGTATTGTGCGGGATGGAAAACTGATCGGTTTTCAAACAGGAGCCCCTGTCCGGAAATGCACGGTTTGGACGCTGTAGTGTATCGAAATATGAGATGGGTGTACGTTCACATTTCGTCAATAAATCCAACATCGAACTGGTTACATTACAAACGGGCTTCAAACTATGTACTTCTACGTCATTGCAGACCCTATATCCGCGGTGGTGAGTCATGTACATGAGCTAATTACGTGCGATTGTCTTTGAAGATTTTTAATCGCTCCGTGGACTCGAGCCATAAGGTCCTCCGCTGACGTTACAGGAGTGGCAAATACCATACTCTTCACACAACCCACAGAAAATAGTCGAGAAGTATCAGATCTGTCAACCCTGCTGGCCATTGAATTGGTCCACCTGTGCCAATTCATCGATTTGGATATGCGACGTTGAGGTGATTCCGCACATTTACATTGGAGCACATGCCGACCATTTCAGCAGCTGTGTACTATAGTAGGTGTCACACTGCTGTTAAAAAGGTTGCTGCACTGCCAACTACACAAGTAACGCAGTAGTATGCGCACCAAGGAGGAATTTAGTGCACACACAGGAATCTTATTATGGCCAGGTAGTAAATCCCAGTACACAGACGGTTAAAAGGTTGCATTCCTTCCTTATTAAGATACCAAAACGAATATTAAAAATTGTAACAACCGTTCGTCTTCAAACTTCGACGCTTTCCAGCGCCCAAACCGTGCATTTCCAGACAGGTGTTTAAACACCCGGTATACTTCAAATTTTACTGCAATTCGCGGTCTCTTGTTTTGTTCTATCTTCAGGCGTTCACAGATTTTCCTTATTCGAAAACATAATGACCATTTTTAATGCTCATGAAACATTAATTTCTTACATTTCCATTGTTGTGCAATTCTGAATAGTCTTTAGGAGTCTAAGGACATGTTCTATAACAACTTTTACAAAGTGTTGGGTGTATGAGTGCGTGGACTTTAACAGTTACCTCTAGACTAACAGCTGACACATTTTCCTCTATAGCATATAGTACACAGTAGCGGGGGGGGGGGGGGGGGTCAAAGTTGTCTGCGCACTCATACTCCTAACACCCTGTATATTGTGTCATTCAGTACTAAAATAACGTCTGTTTCAAAAACCCTAGTTTTAGCTGCCACACTTTTTTGGGGCTGAATATATTCAAATACTCGTATACAAACTTCAAGTGCCTGAATCATTTGGCATGTCATTTATAAGATTTTCTTTTTTCTTTTGATATTGCTATTACATTTAAATGGGAACACCATGAGCGACACTTCAGTGAATTGCACTAAGCTGGGATTGAATCAGAAACTTTCAGAATGATGAATAGTCACAGCACATTTGCACTAAGCAATAACTAGAAAGACAATGTGGATGACTGGAACAGAAAATTTCTTTGTTGTTTCTTACAGAACTCTGAGCAAACTGTGTTATTGAATAAGAAAAAAAGGAAATAAAGTTGTCCTTGTATTCGTTCAAGTATGGTAATTTTTGACTTCCAACTTTTAGGTGAGGTTTGAGCACAGCGTATTTTTAGCATTGTTAATAAACGTTGGAGTGTGCATGAAGCAGCGGAATTAGCAAGTGGTGCAATATTCTCTTACATAATACCATTACTGAAGCCAGTTGGAAACAGACAGTTCCAGTAATGCCAAGGAGAATGACTCTGTGCAGCACAACTTAGTAACTTAGTGTTAAAACATGACTAAAGGGTTTCTTACTCACCAACTGCATTCTTATAGTTAACGGATCTAGAAGTAGAACAGATCGTTACGTGCATCCTCACTGGATGCTTTCTGCTTCGTGAAACACAAATGTGGTCTTACATTCATATGGCTTTCTTCAGCCTCTATCGCACATTTGTGGATAAATAAACTATTCTTACGAAAGCATATTTTTCTATCTAGTTAACTATAATCGAAATAAACTTTTGCGGAAATAGCTACATTACACATTTCGTTATGCAGAGAGACCCAAAAACATCGGAACCACTGTGCGGTGTTTCTCCAATGCGCAGACGGAAACACAATAACATCAGCTGATGTACACAAGGCCACGCGGACGACTTGTTTTTCTCTGCTCTGAAAGTGCAGTATAGAGCTGATAGAGATATCCTGTGGTTGTTTTTTTACCAGCGTGCTTTACTGTTTTGTCTTGTACTTAATTACAATGTATTATGTCTCAGTATTTGTTTTCTACTGCACGGCGTGTATTTATATTTATATGTGTTAATTCAGTCAGCTCGCCAAGTGAAAGTGCGATTTGCAGGAAGATTTCCAGGTGTAAAAGCTTCAGGCCGTACAATTATCCATGAACATAACAATAAATTTCAGGCCACAGGAAGAGTTCAGGCTCAGAAATCGAGGTTCTTACCGAATGAAATGTATATTTTGGATTTTCTGGCTATAGGCCATGTAGTCCTGTTTAGTCTTCTTTTTTCGTTTATCGCTTCCTTCTTTTCATCCCAAGCGCCACGATGGAAACATTTGTTGTAGTAGTGTTTAACGCCCGCTTTTACTGCTACGGCACCGCAGGCGGTGACACTGATGATACATGGAATGAAAATGGAGCACCGGTGGAATGAGATGGCGGGAGAAACCGGAGCATCCGGAGAAAACCCGCCCTGACGCCGCTTCGTCCACCACGAATACCACATGCGGGTCCCTGGGATCGAACCTGGGCCGCCTAGGTGTGGAAACATTTGAATGCGGTTATCGCAAGATACAATTATGACTTTATTTTTGGTTACATTCAATTGCTGTAGTAAAAATCTACATTAAGGCAATTAAAGATATATTTTAGGAACTGTCCATCAGGGTAATGAACTTCCAGGGATTACCATTCAACCAAATACGTAAGACTGTTTCATTGTAATTTGTGTTTATCTTTTAGCAATGCAAAGAGAATGGAATTTCAAAGCTAGCACATACAGACCAGCTTTAAAACAATCGACTTACAGCCTACTGCATTCCCATATTCCCCTTGTACCTACAGTAAAATTAGCGGTAAGATAATATTGGATTAACATGATTTCGAAAAAGGAATAGGCTCTTGTATGAATAGTTTGTAAAAGAGTAGAGAATGTCATGTGAGTGTAACACATCGGAATTTTAAAGTTAGGGTTTTTCATTTTTTAGTGTTTTTTCTCATGTTGGTAGTAGTATCTCTGCAAAATATGAGGCTTTTCCTCTAATTAGTTTCTTAATACATATGTAAATAATATTGGCCTGGGTTCTGCTGTCTAATGAAAGCAAAAGGTACAGGAAGTTTTTTCATTTGCAATTTTTAACTATTTTAAAGCAATATAATTTTACCGTTTACCGATAGTTATATGCTCAACAAACTATATCTCTTCAAAACGACACCAATATATAAAATAAAGGCACTAAGGGGCTAATATTTTAAATTAGATAAAAAGCTCACCGAAACTGCACGCCAAGGACATTTTTATGTGTGGAAAAGAGTAGTTTTGAGAAACGAAGGACATAAAATTTAACGGGTATTTAAATGCTGTGTACTTTCGTGTCCAAGTGGTAGCTGAAACACATAAAAATGCAGCTTAGGAAAATATACCACTTTTAAACAGAAAAGGAAGCAAAAATTTATTATTAAAAACAAAAACCACATATGGTTCAAAACCTTGGATTTTTAGTTGATTGTCCCCTTGAAAGGATGAACAATGTAATCAAATATATTGAACAACTCGAACCACTAATAACGGATATTTTAGAAATGGCTTATGCTACAAAAAAGTTATGTGCAATAAACTGTGTGTTTTAAAGAGATTTCCATTTTTGTGAGGTACGTTTATCGTCTAACACTTAACGTGTAGAAATTATAGAAAATCATGCAAAGATCCTTTCTGAATGCAGAAGACTTCAAAGGCTGGTCCCAGAATATTCAATATATGTATTTTGTCATACAAATAATTTTACTATACTGGATTTTAATGATTTGTATCACACATTCTTTTAAAAAAATTAAAAATTCGAGAGATGCCCGTGTAAAAGGTATAGAATACAACGAATTATGGAATTTAATGAGAAATTCAAACATAATGACCACCAAAAATGGTGATACAAACTTTGGTAACTGTTTAAGAGGTGGAAGCAGGACTGAAAAATTCAATGTCGTAGGCGGGATTTGAACCGCGACTGCGCACACACGGCTTGTGTGTTTAAAACACCAGCAGCAAGCTTGTTGGCATTACTGTCGTAATTACAATCTAAAGTTTACATAAACCAGGGACATGAAGTACTTACAATTGTAAGTCGCCCTTGGGGTATTTATCTCTGGTGTGAGGTTCCCTTGTGGTCTAACTGGGAAAGAGTTCGAATCAGCTGAGGAATTGTCGTACTGGCGAGTTGGCCATGGTAGCTCAGTGGTTAAAGCAGCCGCTCGATAAGCGGAAGATCCATGGTTCAAATCCCAGCTATGGCATTACATTTTTCAGTCGTGATTCCACCTCTAAAGCATTGCTCACACACGGCTTGTGTGTTTAACACACCAGCAGTAAGCTTGTTCGGATTAATAAATAATAATTTGGTAACCGTGATAAGATAAAAAGTGTACCTTTCGGTTCAAAATTACATTACACGTGATGACTATCAATGTCCTCGATCTGAACTGTAGCATACTTAGAGAAGCTTCCAAATGTTTTTGAAGGCACTAATGTTCCATAGGTTAAGTGACCCTTTATTTACCCTCTCTCAGTTTCGAGGAGGTCCAAAGTTCAACGCTTCCAGTTCCTAGAGGAGTCTAGTAAAACATGATCAAAAAACGTAAACAATGTGATCAATATAGGGTAACGTCATATAGGTATGCAACACACCAAAGGTATAGGTAATGCGGGAGGGGGGAGGATTCTTAACTGACAAATTGTACTAGGAAAACTACCCCATTCTACGCTTATGATACTCTACGGTAGCCTACGGTAGTTTTAGAACCCTAGGCATGAGGTGGCCGACTGTTAGATCCTTCGCTTCACACCAAAGCGGACGGGGTGCGATCCCAGGCAACCAAATGTGGGATTTGTGATGGACGAAGCGACGCTGGGGCTGGTTTTCTCCGGATTCTCCGGTTTCCCCCGCCATCTCATTCCACCGGCGCTCCATCTTCATTCCATGTATCATCAGTGTCACCGCCTGCGGTGCCGAATGTAGTAAAAGTGGGCGTTAAACACCACAAAAAAGCTACAAAAACATAAATAAAAGTCGTGTGGTGTTGCTGGTGTTTCGTGTCAGCTACCAGCAATACTGACTGTATGACAAATATTCGTAAGCATCGTGTTTTAAAACAAAAATATGAGGTTAAATAAAATAAGAATATATTTATAAAATACACAACACAAATCAGGCATATACATATGTAACCTAACTTGCCTATCTTCTTCATCTGGTGTCCATGACTACCGGAAACCAAACGCCATTCCCATTTGTCCCTCCATTGTTCAAGACCCAAATTTCTTGAACTTTTGTACCACTTCTGCCCATGTCGTTGCAGCTCGGTTTCTATTCCTTCTTTCTGGTGCGGTCATTCTATAATTTAATGTGGATGTCATTCCTCCGTTATTCTTTTCACGTGCCCATACCACTGTAGCTGTTTGGTTTCTAAAGAGTGATCCAAAAGACTCCGAACCGGTTGCACTGTGTTTTGCCTGTACGCGTCCTCGGCGCTCTTCGCCGACTGCCGCTGTCACAGAGCAGCGCGAATGAAACCATACAACATTTTTAAAACTACTTTTAAAGGCTTTACTTACTAATGTTATTAAAGGAGATGCCGAAACTGGCCACCGTCGTTGTCCATATATATCCATCACTCGCCGTAGTTCAGGTTGAGAAATGCTGGCAATTTCCTGGTGGGCATTTTGTTTTAATTCTTCCAGGGTGTGTGGGTTTGTCTTGTGCACCTTATCCTTTAAGTTAACCCATAAATAAAAATCTCACGAGGTAAGGTCAGGGCACCGATGGGGCCACAAGTCTCTACTAATAATTCTGTCCTGAAACATACTTTCAATTGTTGTCATCGAAACATTGGCTGTGTGAGCTGTTGCAGAGTCCTGTTGAAAATGGCAATATCACACTCCCTGTTAGTTAATTCTCCAAAAAAGGGGCCAAATTGTATTCATGTATGTACTGGCGTCAACTGTTGACTCGAAAAAAATTGGGCTATAACTTTTTCTCCGTTAATGGCGCACCATACACCGATTCTTTCCTCATGAAGGGGTGCTTCATGAAGAATATTAGGTTTCTCAGAGTTCCAATAACGATTATTTTGTGTACGCACGTATCCATGAAGGTGGAGCCAAGCCTCGTCCGTGAAAACTGTTAAATGTAGGTCAATTTCGCCATTGTATACACTATTGAGAGTCCACTCACAAAATGTGCGCCTAATTACAGGATCACCTGGTTGAAGAGCATGTGCCATAGTTATTTTATATGGTTTTAGTAGCTTTTTGCATATAGCCATAACAAAAGCCTGCCTGTTGTGAATGACGCCTATGCAATTTTTGGGGAGAATTCTCCAAACGATGACCGATGTCGTCTAATGTTTCTTCGGTAAGAACCGCACGCCGTCTTTTAGATTTCTGTGCCTAAACACCTCATGTGGCCTGAAATTTATTGTAAAGTTCATTCATTGCCGTACGGCCTAGAACTTTTAATCCTGGAGATTTTCTGCAAATTGTATTCTCACTTGGAAATACACCCCGTAGCAGTTCGGATGTTTTTGGGACTCTGCATTATATCTAATGTATCATGTCTGGTTCTTCTTCTACTTTCATAATTTCTCTTATCTGTCTATTCTTTATTTTTTATTTTCCTGCTGAGTTTCTTAAAACATCCATTTTTGTATTTAAAATGTTGTTTTAATTCCTGTTAGATTTGCCGTGCTTCTGCACCATACTTCGAATTGCTGTAGCTATGATATATTTATAATTCTCTATTTTATGTTTATTGCACCAAATTGAATTTAGAGCATTAATTGCTTTCTTTGTGCTTAATTTCTGTCTTCCTTTTCCCCTGTTGATCTTCTTTTGTCCCTAGATACATACATTATGTGCTTGGCTTTATCATTTCTCCATTGTCTAATTTCCATGTTTTTTTTTTCTCCTCGCCAATAATTAAATATGTGTTGTCTTTGTTTGTCAGTCTCCAGCATTCATATTCCTCTTTTAACTTTCTAGCCATATATTTTCTATCATTAATATTATGGGCAATTGATATTAATAATGTGAGTAAATTTTGTGTTATGTGCAGCAGGAAATATTGCTTAAATCGTTGGAGTTATAGTAATTGACTCATACATACTTTGTCACACAGAAGGAATATCCATTTGCTGTGCCTAGTTATGACATAACAGGGGGTACACCTGACAGTGTTACGTGTTTTCCCCATGTAAGACATGACTCACGTTGATTTACAGTCGTACCATGTGGACACGCAATCTCCCTGCATGTCGTCAGGCAACTATCCTAACAGCATTTCGTACGTACTGACACAACACGGCGAACAAGTGGATAAGAGAAACGGCGCTTATGTCTTCATCTCTTACTTTCTCACTTAGCCTTATTTTAAAAATTATTTACCTAGATCCCCTCAAAAGTCTACTGTGGACCTCTGAGGAGAACATCTCTAAAAGAGTGTTCTACTCTCTGCTGGGAAAAAGGAAAAAAAAGGGGGAGAGGAAAATATGACCCCCTGGCGTGTGCACCCGCAGACTAGGGGCTCCCTATTTTTATATGACTCGATTTCCTATAATTTTAGCCAAGTCCCAGAATACAAAATTTATTTAATTTTTAAAATTGTTATTTGCAATTAACAAAGTTTACAATTATTAATATTTATAACGGGAGATCAGTAACAAAATAGGCTTTAAAACTACTTTCAAAATCAACGCCAAAGTCATTCAAACATTTTATTAATGGCTTGCTAAAATTATAAGTCTTACATTGCATACATACAAAACTAATGCAAATTCCACCACGATTTCCCTTGTTTGAAGCCGTATTAAGTGTCTGCTTTAAACATTTAAAACAACTATTAGGTCCAATTTAAGGGGCCAAGAGACATCTGACCGTAGCAATTGGACACAGCTTTACTTATTTGAATTCGCCATTCACTGACTTGAATGAAAATCAATGTTACTCGTATTCCAGCCAGTTCAACAAATTAATAATAATAATAATAATAATAATAATAATAATAATAATAATAATAATAATAATAATAATAATAATAATAATAATAATAATAATAATAATAATAATAATAATAATAATAATAATAATAAAAGTAATAGTAATAATAATAGTAATCATGATGATGATGATAATAATAATAATAATAATAATAATAATAATAATAATAATAATAATAATAATAATAATAATAATAATAATAATAATAATAATAATAATAATAATAATAATAATAATAATCATGATGATGATAATAATAACCATAATAACATTAATGGTAAATCGTACTTATGTACTTCTTTATTACAAGATTGACAGAATACTATTTTCCCATCCAAAGTAAAACATGGGAACTCCTTTAACCAGTGTCGAACTAGAGAAGAAAATGATGTAGCGATTTTAGGTATATTTTGGTCACTGTATACTCACACCCTGAGTCGGTCTGGGTGGCTCAGTTGGTTAGACGCTGGCCTACGGATCCCAAGGTCGCGGGTTCAAACCCGGCCCAGGCTGATGGTTTTTAAGTGTGCTTAAAAACGACAGCTCCATGTCAGTAGATTTACTGGCATGTAAAAGAACTCCTGCGGGACAAAATTCCGGCACACCGGCGACGCTGATGTGATCCTGGCAATTGACAGCGTCGTTAAACAACAAAATAATTTAATTTATCTCACACCCTGAAAGCTTCCACTGAACTAACAAAGCGGTACCTATATATGTGGAAAACGTTCTTCGAAGCTGATGGTCACATGTAGGGAGGGTGAACCTTGTTTGGACAACATTGTAAGATTTGATTGATTTACCGTAAGATGGACTAGAATAGTCTCCGACGCCTTCATAGGTGTTTTTAGGTGCTATCAAATTGGCCTTAATAGTCATTGATAAGAATAAAACATAAATAAAACGTTTTTAGGTGGTTGTTAGGAAGAAAATGGGGTTCAACCTAAAGATCCGCGGTCCAGCAATAACATGCGATCTCCTTACAACTAAAATTTCGTAAATTAAATGATAGAAATTCAAAAACTCAATACACTATTATTTCTATTTTGAAATACCCAATAAACGTGCTGAATAAAATTCATGCTAGTACAACGATTAACAAAACAATATACGTCATGCAGTTTACACATTTAATAAAAGAGAAAAGGGAAACAAAATTACATACAAATACATGCGAATACATGGGTTTAACCCAAACTTTATGTTAATAAGAATAATAAAAGAATAATAGGAGGATAAATATTTCTAGTTAAAGTTGCAACACGTAATGAGATACTGTTAAAAAACAAAACATAATTTCGACAGCCGTATTCTCGTGAGAGGAACAGATTAGTATTCTGCGAATATAATACAACTGAAGGCTGGCCCCGGTGGAGCACCTGCCCGGGTTCGATTCCCGGCTGGATGGATGGGAAATTTCCTTTAACTAGAGTTATTCCCTATCCTCCCTGGATCTGGAAGTACGACTGGGAATGTGAATGTGTATGTGAATTTAATGTAATAGAAACCCAAAGTTCAAAACCATCGCTAAGCGAGTGAACACCATTGCTGTTGAGCAATTGTTTCAAGAGCATAAAAGCCGCCGATATGACCTTCGAGGTTAAAGGCGGCGTATAAATGGAACAAAAAAAAGGGGGGGGGGGAAACCAGCTGAAATAAGGCTCTGGTAATAGAAGTGGTATAGGAAGTGTTGATGTCATACCGAGCTATATTGCCTCACAGTAGCATGTGAGGTTCGCACTCGGGAGGTCCTGGGTTCGATTCGTGGTTTTCCTGGCTGGCAATGCAAATGCAGGAGTGGTTTCTCTCCAGTCACGAATTTCCTTAATTTTGTTTCCTTTTATTTCTCTTTCCATTTCATATTTCAGATAGGCATAGGGGCTGTGCGGTGTCAGATGGCGGCATTTTCTGAGCCGCCTCAGGTGGGTCGGGTTGTTCCCGGTTCCGCAATAGACAAACCAGAATGCAGCACAACGGTGTGATCAGTCATCAGGTTTGGAATAGTTAGGTACCTCTGCGCTTCTCTGTCGGCGGCCTCCCTGCGGCCTATGACCATCTGCAGCTCATCCAAAGCACGAAGGATAGCGTTGGATTGAGATGTAAATTGATTTAAATGACTTGAATAATAATTTAGCAGCTTTTAAGCCTTCAACACATATGCATTGGAAAATTATTTCAGTTGCATCACCAACTGTGATTAGAGTTGTAAAACTACCGTAGACTACCGTAGATTATCAAAGCAAGTGTAGAGTAGGGTAGTTTTCCTAGTAGAATTGGTCAGTTAAGGACCTACCCGCGTTACTTCTACGTTAGGTGTGCTGCATAGCTATTGGGCGTTACCTCACATCGATTGCGTTGTTTACGTTTTTTGATCATCTTTTACTAGATTCCTTTAGAAACTGGAAGCGTTGAACTTTGAACCTTCTCGAAACTGAGACAGAGTGTATAAAATTGCCGCTTTTTCTGCGTAAAATATTGCGTAATCGCAAAAACGCTATTTTGAACCGAAAAGTACAATTTTATTTTGGTTAGAGTGGCCAAAGTCATGATCACACTTTTTGGTGATCATTGTGTTTGAATTTCTCATTAAATTTCTTAATTAGTTGTATTTTGTACTGTGTTTCTTTCCTTACCAACACTAACAGTAATCTTAACGGCGAAACTCTGAGATCTATCAATAAATCCGAAGAACATAAACATGGGCAATTATTAATACAAATGTTATATGAAACCTCACACATTCAGTGTTATTAACGTTCCCTCCGTATCCCGGCTATTTATTCATTTATTATGGGTATCACGCTCTAACGTGGTCGTAAGCTTTTCAATTAAATGGATAATCTGAAATATTAAAAGCCAGTAATATCTACATGCATTTGCAAATTGGCCAAAGTAACCTGTGGAAATATCAGGTAAACAGGTTTCACTTACCCGAATTTCTACCAGAAGTATACTATTGATCAATTGTACCTATGGCATGCACAAAATTTAATGGAGCTGATAGATGACAACTACTATTTTCTTTTGTGCTGTACAAATACATTTTGCGGTGCCAAATGATATCACCGGCTTTAAGCGTTATTTCACAGCGTGTTTAACTATACAACACCGCAAGGCATGCCAAGTATCTGATTGGATATTTTGTTGATACACCCGCCATTAAATTTTGTATGGACCATGCATAGGGAAACCATATTAATAAAATACAAGTGAGCTAGTGGAGTTAATAAATCAGGTACGGTAGCCTTCCATGTTTAAACAAAATTCCACGAAGTCTGGAGACCTATATGGAAAAATAAACATGTTTACGTCATTTTTAAACAGATTGTAAGTTGAAACATTTTTCAAAGGATTTTCCAATATGCTGTTTAAGTGGATTAAAAATAATTTTATTTACCTCAACTTTATCAGCACGGACTCTTGTGTTTCGAAGGGCTTTTCTTCAAAAGTATTAGGACCGAGATGGCCCCGCGGTGACTTCTGAGGATCAATTCCCGACGGGTCAGTCACTCTGACTGTGTTTAGTGTTTCTCCGGGTCCGTGTGCGTATGCTGGGATAGTTCCTCTGCTACCGTGAACTTCTTGTCCACTTTCTGACGCCATAATTTCCTACTCAGGGTTGCGGGACCAGGAGTCTGCAGCCGGTGTGTTGCGGCTAGGAGAGGAATATGCGCTTTGGGGCCTCCCGGAGGCGTCGGGGCCTGTCTGTAATCGTTAGGGACCCCGTATATACTTGCACATCGCCGCTCGTGTCTGTTCGCCCTTCGGGTTTACCCTTATTCCTCCTTGCCAGGGATTACCATAGACAAAAAAGGACCACTCTGGCCTAGATTTTGGAACCGCTACGTGATCTCTACCCCTACTTTTACAATAATGTATCTCTCCCAGACATTAATACATTTCGGCCAGTCATATCCAGTCTTTGTTAACACTTAGAAGATAGCTGTCATCCAATATCTCATTTTAATAGGTATTTTTGTGCTTCTCTAATGGTTAACATGCGCTGTACTTTTGATCGTCAAAAGCTTCTCAAGTAACATCACTACAACTTGCAAGCATTGTTTGTTCCCGAAAGTTGCTAATGTCCCACATTGCCCTGATGAGCATGTGTCACTTCAGCCAAATGAACCAAATCCCAAAAATCACAAATAGCAGACTATTGTTAACTCCACGTGGAGTGAAACACAGCGTTGGAAAATGTCCTATGTTGTCTGTCACGGTAGAGATTTCGCTACGCCAGCCGACGGCTTATTGTGCGTCAGGCCCCGGGAGGAAGGTTGAGATGAAAGTGCCTTACGGGCGGCCAGAACGCGTCACAGGTGAAATTACAGCTACGAAGGGTCCCTAACGGGTGCAGGCAAGTTCTTCAGCCCCAAGGAGTTCCAGAGAACCCGCCACCAGCCAGGTCCGGCTGATATATCAGTCCCCCTGGAAGGGTAGCCGACCGACCACAGTGCTTCCGCTTAGCTGAGCACCGTATTTCCAGAGCACAAGCACCACCGTAGCGCAACCCACCGGCGAGGGAATGGAAGCAAGATAACCCGTTTTCTCTGGTATTCTGTTAGATTTCTAAGAAGTAAAAGTCTACGCGAGGAATGCGAGCGCCTATTTGGAGAAAATACGACAACATTGCGTTTAGCGACACTCAATGCTTTCATCTTCTCCCTGGGCTTTTACAGTAGCAGCGTACGTGCAGAATAAAAGGTGTGCAGTGCGCACTTCATTTGAAAATGTATCTGAGCCAACATTTCGTGTGTGGAGAAAATGTATCGAGTTGAACGCGAACGTGTTGACAGTGTAATACTCTACACGTGGAATATGCTTTTAGAAGGACTTCCCACCTTGGATAAAAGACGCCAAACTGTTCAGGATTACATCATAAATCCAGGCCCTGTCGCATTACTGTTTGGGTCTGCGGAGAATTCCCGGGCGTAATGCCTGTTTTCTGGCACGTGGTACAAATGGCCACACGTGAACAAGGTAGCGATTTACTTTGTGCAATAATGTGCTAAACTGTACTTGAATGTAAGCCAAATACAGTGTTAAAATGTTGAGCTATTTAATAGTGTTGGTAAATCTGAGGCCAAAGTTCCGCCACGTGTTTATTGCAATCCAAGTGTTTAAAACGGTGTTGAAATATATTTACGAGCAGAGGGTTTCAGGAGCACAGGGTGACAGCAGCGTTTCTAACAAGCAACATATAGTTTTGTTAAGTTTTGAGACACCTTATTGGCTTATTCTTTTTAATTTCTATTTATGCTAACATAAATAAATAAAATTCAAGTATTTGCAGCTGTCCTAAATTTTTCCAATAAAAGTGTGGCGTATTTTTTGAGAAAAGAAAGCAAAATCCCTGCAACTTAAGTCATACCGATTATTTTACTTGGGTCCTCCCCTTCCTTTACCACAGGCACAGTTGACTACAGTTGCTGGGATTTGAACTCGCAACGTTCGGCTTTGAATGACTGGCCAGTAATTGCTTATCGCCTTAACCATCATGGCTATTCTAATTGCTTCAGTTATAGGGATACGAAAACCGGTTTAGGAATTTGCGGAAGAACTGCATATGTAGCAAAATGACTTGGCAATTAAAGGGATAATTAAGATTGTTCATAGAAACGTTCATTTACACAAATACGGTCTTATGTATGCAACTTAGTTATTTTTTGCATTTTTCTGATCTACAAAGTGACGTCTTCAACACTAAGTTGATAATAACTCTCTATAAACAAATATAGACACATATTAGGAATGGGCAGAAACGTCAGTTTTTTAACAGACATGGCCACTTTTACTTATTTTAAATCATTCTTTTGATCAAAATATATTGTTTTAAGGACAAGTATTTATAAACAGCTATATCAGGATTAGAGCTGTAAAACTACCGTAGGCTAATGTAGACCATAAGTAAGGAAGTAAGTGTTGATTACGATAGTTTTCCCAGTAGATAGTGAATCTATCCGCATTACTTGTACGTTAGTTGTGTTACATACCTATCGGGCGTTACTTCATATCGATCGCATTGTTCAAGTTTTTAATTTCTCTACTACGTATACTAAGTAGAGGAAGTATTGTATTCCACCCAAAACGGAAATATGTTTCGAGGCCCCCTGAATAAAAAAGCATTTTTAGAAAAAGATCCACCTGTGTATGTGTGTGTGTGTGTGTGCGCGCGCGCGCGCGTGTGTGTATGTGTGCGCCTGTCCGTCCGTCCGTCCGTCCATCCGTCTGTCTGTCTATCTGTCTGTCCCTCCGTCCGTCCATCCGTCTGTCTGTCTATCTGTCTGTCCCTCCGTCCGTCTGTCTATCTGTCTGGCTGTCCCTCCGTCCGTCCGTCCGTCTGTCTGTCTGTCTGTCTACCTGTCTGTCCCTCCGTCCGTCCGTCTGTCTGTCTGTCTGTCTGTATGTCTGTCTGTGTCTGTCTGTCTATCTATCTGTCTTTCCCTCCGTCCGTCCGTCTGTCCGTCCGTCCGTCCGTCTGTCTGTCTGTCTGTCTGTCTGTCTGTCTGGCTGTCCCTCCGTCCGTCCGTCTGTCTATCTGTCCGTCTGTCTGTGTGTGTTCTTCGAAAATTCAGTTAAAAACCAAAGTTGGTATTTAAGTTTAATGTCGTTCAGGGATGCGACAGGAAGATTTTGAAGAAAATTGCTTCACTCTAAACTATGCTTTTACGTGGCAAATTTTTCGAACATTTTGATTTTGTTGAAAATGGCCTGAACGATTTTGATTAAAATGGCATGTTTGAGATACTTTTATGGTAAATGAAATGTAGGTATATCTTGCTTTTCTGGCTATAGCCAATGTAGTCCTATTTACTTTGAATAACTTTTGGATAACCGGTAAAACGTAAACAGACCAAATCTTACTATACAAAAACTGTAGATCTTGCTAAAACACACAATTTATGACTAAATATTTTTTGTACAGTGAACCATTTCGGAGATATTGCTTGTTATTTGTGTGAGTTTTGGAGAACCTGTTCTGTCAAATGGAACATCGTTATTCATGTTTTGTATGTTAACCGTGCAAAGAGAACGAAATTTGAAAGCTTTAAAATAGTTGACTATCATTAAAAGTCTACTGTGGTTCCATATTCTCCTTGTACCTACAAGAAGATAAACAATAAATTAATGTCTGCAAATGTTTATATCAACTAACACGAAGAAGATGTAGGGATAAGAGTACAAGAATAGAGAAGGTCATGTGAGTGCAACACATTAGATTTTTTGATCATATTTTACTAGACTCCTCTGGAGACCAGAAGCGTCTTTTCAAAACTGAGAGAGGGTATATAAAGGGCCGCTTAACCTACGGCACATTAGTATTTTCAAAAACATTTTTAAGTTCCTCTATGTGTACTACAGTTTAGATCGAAGACACTGTTAGTCGATTGATGCTAGTTTGTTATCCGCTGCTGGCTAGGAATCAATATTGCGACATCAGCAGTGTAGTTTCAATTCCCCTGATGATGGTTGCAGAGTTAGTCACTGAATGTTTGGGAGTTACCCAAATTTTACCTGGCTGTTAGCCCAAGAATCTATCATCAATGGGCTTAGCAGTCAAGCTACATTAAAGAGGATTCAAGTTATGCGCGTTCGTAGTGCATGTGGCAGCACAGTGTGGAAAACCTGTTCTGTCCGTCTGCTCTACAGACAAAGCGTGCATAACTCCATTCTTTTGGTAGCTCACCTACTATGCCTAATCATCAATAACCGACACCGGGTAAGCCTCAAATCATTAAACACTAATAGTCATCAGGAATAGTATTATTCTGAACCGAAAAGTACAAGTTTTATTTTTATCACTGTGGCCAAACTCATAATAGCTTTTGATCACTATGTATGAGTTTCTCATTAAATTTGTTAATTCGTTGTATTTTGTATTATGTTTCTCTCACTACCTCCCTTATAACAATGAAATTCACGAGATAAACACTAGACAAAGAGTAACATCCATCAACCCAGTGTAAAATTTTCTTGCTTTCAGAAAGGTGTGTATTATGAAACCATCAAAATATTTTGTGCTCTTCCTAATGATTTTAAGGAAAACGTTGACCATTTCAGTGCTTTTAAAATTGCTGCTAAAGAGTACCTATGTTCAAAATCATTTTACAATCACTGTACAAGGTTATCTGAATGACAAATTATCCTATTAATGCTTATGTAACTTTGAAAATAGCCTAAATCTCATTTTATTTTACATAAGATAATAATTTCAATGACAAATTATCCTATTAATGCTTATGTAGCTTTGTAAGAAGTTTCTAGCTCATTTTATTCTATATAACATCTGAATGACAAATTATCCTGTTAATGCTTATGTAGCTTTGTAAGTAGTCTCTAGCTTCTTTAGTGACAAATCATTGTTAATTACATTTGGTGCCTTTGCAAAAGCTACCTAAGTGTATGTATATAAAACAATCTGACAAAAGATGCCATTCATTGCTAATTATATTATAAATAGTTATATTAAGACTAAACAGTAGCACGTGGCAGGAAAAGCCTAGTGAAAGTTTAAAACAAAGTTCAATTTATATCTGTAAATATACATTGTGTAAGTCTTATAATTACAGGGAAGTTTTGATTGTGATTCTCCATTACCCTGCTTTTTTTCTGTTTTTTTTGTGCCTATAAATGTGTTTTATATGCCATTCTGTATATTTATTGACATGATTGTACGTTATAATTGCTATGTTGAATATTCACGGGCCTCCATGGCTACTTGTGAACTCGCTGAACGCAATCCAATCTAATCTACCAATACTACCGGTGATCCAGCCATTTACTACGTTATTTGTGTATTGTAGAGCACAACTCTAATCTGGGTCCAAAGCAGTGGTGTTAATAGAGAGGGCGGGAGGTTTAACCCACCCCCCTCTTTTGCTTGTACACTTATTCTCTCTGCACTGTGTCGCCTTTAACTTCCGCTACCCGCAACACAGTGTGATGGAGGGTGGTAGGACATTGACACAAGAAAAAGTGCGATAAGCAATAACAAAACAACTAACAATGAAAACGAGCGAAATACGCGTCTCAAGGGAGGACCACATTTGTATTTGTTTGTTTCCAGAAGTCATAGATTTTCTCTGAAGTACATTATCTCATAATTTTGGATTCTAAAGCAAAAGCTTTGAATTATTGAGAAACATTCATAAACAATTTATACATCCCAATTAATGGAGCGGCAGAGGAAATAGGATTAGTGGTTTAAATACATGGTATTAATATATTTGTCTGATATCTCTCAGCGATACTAAGAGCAAGGCCTACCTATTGCACGGAGAAGAAATATATGGTGCTCCAATCAGAAACCCTATAAGAAGTTTCACCGGTAATACCTATACTGTGTTCCTCTTACGAGAATGTGACTGTTACGAAGGTATTTCACATCAACACCTCCGGCGTTTAATTATCCAGAGTGATAAGTGGGCGGAACAAAAGTTGATGAAATAGCTTCTAAAGCCCGCATCTTTCCCTTCGTCTATTTCAATCTTATAGATGTGTCTACGGTGGTCGATTATCGGCAGCAGGAAGGCTTAAAGACCGCCGCAGGTTATTAGATTTAACTGTCACCGTCAGGGAACTTTCAGCTGAGCATTTTTTACGACTCATGGCAATCCATTATTATTATTATTATTATTATTATTATTATTATTATTATTATTATTATTATTATTATTATTATTATTATTATTATTATTATTATTATTATTATTATTATTATTATTATTATTATTATTATTATTATTATTATTATTATTATTATTATTATTATTATTATTACTATTATTATAATTATTATTATTATTATTATTATTATTATTATTATTATTATTATTATTACTACTACTACTACTACTACTACTACTACTACTACTACTACTACTACTACTACTACTACTCCTACTACTACGGAAACAGTTATTTTTAGACCATGAAGTCTAAATGTCGGAAGTTGACTGACTACGTTTGGAGACAGGTTTCTAATCTAGGGATCTATATACCTGCATACACAGTTGTGGTATTTGTCACACTAGATTATAACCTTTTTCTAATTTTGCGGGGGCTCCGAGAATCTGCCACCTTCTCCGTTCTGTTGCTTCGCATTTTAATAAGATAAGATTCGCTGTTTCATTGTCTTTTAAACACAAGGGACAGACAGGTTCTATTTAGCTAAGTTGTGGCTGTTAGCCACAAGTGAGTTACTTAGTTTATCCTCAGGCTTATTAATTATCTGCCCGAAAAGTTGATGTATATTATTTTCCATTTGCTTTGGGTATTATTACGAACCCAATTTTACACTGTGTTTTTGGTTCTGGCCCTGTGAAGGGGAGTGGTGCTCCTTTCTTTGCTAGGATATCAGTCTTCTCATTTCCTGCAACACCCGTATGGCCGGGTATCCACTGCAACTCTACACTGTTACGGCAGGAAAAATTTAATATTTTGTGATAACATTAGTACACTTGTTTACACATAAAGTGGCAGGAACTGAGAACTTTAAGTGCAGCCTGACTGTCGGAATTTATAAGAATATCTAAAAGTTCCCTTTTCCAGCAATGGTGTGCATTTTCGAGAATAGGAAATACCTCTTCCTGAAAGACAGTGGTGTATCTACCTAGGCTTATACTTTTGCATCCACCTATAGACTTGCAATAGCTCCAGTTTTTTAATTTATGCGTGACCATTGTAAATTACTAAATGGTTCTTATCCACCAAATGGGGTTCGTCTTCATAGTCGTTTCTATCACAAATACTTACTTTGAAGGGTTGAGAAAATGAAGTCGGAAACTAGTAGATATAATTTAGCAGTTACAGTTTCGACTGATAAAATTTGTAAGCAAAATTCTTCAACCTCAAACAGTCGTCAACTCACCTAAAACATTAGCTTCCATTAAATTTATCAGCCATCTTACCTAGTGTTGTCCTCACCCCACCCACGCATACCCTAAAAAAAGATCTCATAGCTCACTACTGGAACAGCTGCCAGCAGGTTGTTCAGAGAACGAGATTGGAGACAGCGTCAATGATGACACACATTGCGTCGTCCGCAAAGCAAATCTTGGACGAAAATCAGATTTCATAACTTAGTGAGACAGCATATAAGTATACCAGACGATAGTCTACAAATCACTATACTACACAACATGTATTCAAATAGCTCCTTCACTGTAACATGAACTGTTCCCAGTTGTTGGTTCAAATTATTAGATATTTTAAGCAACGGAAGTACCATTTTTTTTTTTTTTTTTTTTTTTTTTTTTTTTTTTTTTTTTTTTTTTTTTTTTTTTTGCTCAAGAGATCATACAAAGATTATGTAATAATGTGTGGAATATAGCAACCAGCTTTTCAAACATTTGGATTTCGTCCTAGCCTCATATATTAGCTTTAGCAGAACGTGTATTCAAACTGTTTCTTTCTGCAATCCCTTTGAAAATTTGCTACTTGCAAAACCGTAAAATACTGTACAGGAGCGAATAAAAAATTTGCGTGGCAACCAAGCTTTTTTCTTTCTTTTTTTAATTTATTATAGTCGCTTGAACAATAACGCGACTGAACACTAAGATGTATATTTACTTCCATTCATGCCATCCAACCAGTTTCGGGAGGTATTCTACTGACCTTTACAGGTGGCGTATGCAGGGTGGAAGGAAAGTCATTACATTAGTTTAAACAGTGATAGATATCGGTATTTGGAGCTCATTTTGTGTCTTACGCTTTTGTCTCTGACCATTACGTTTTATCTTACTGCGCTATCCACGTTAACGTATTAGCTCCCTGGTTCGTTTCCCGTTCACCGCCCATTCTGGTGTTGGATTATTCCTGGTTTTCCCTGCTCGACAAGGCGAATGATGGCGTGGTTTCTCTTCTACCACGTTTTCCTTTAATTTCTCACCACTTCAGTTTCCCTTTCAAGTTTGTGCTGGGCTATGTAGTGTGTTTGGTGCCGGACCGATGGCGCAGATGCTTCTTCGTTGGAACGTCCTTCTCGCGGTACCTTCAGCTTATCCTTTCCTCCTGGGATGATAAGGAAAAACTGGGTATTGTCATCATTGTCATTGATCGATAATAAGACAAAAGGAATTTTCCCAATCATGTGTATTTTGATCTTTTTCATACTATACTTGACGTCAATGCTGGTGAAAATAATAAACGCTTATATTGGAAATTTGTTTGCTCAGTGTTCAATCAACTCCTTCAATCAAACATACAACAGAACTATTGAGTTACGAGCAAGGAAGAGAACGCAGAGGGCAGCGAGGTGTGTCAAAGTACAAAGAGCTATACTGTTACATAAAGTACTCAATTTAGATTTGCTGGCCCAAATTTGGTTTAAACGAAAAGCATTAAAGTCCAGTTTCGTGTATCATGCTGTTACCAATTCTGTTGAGCTATCGTAGTTAAAATAGGGAATAATTTGCCTTCTGCAAACATCTTGGCGAGCTATTACTTTTTAAAGACCGCCTCCGTAACGCAGTGGCAGCGCGCCTGCCCCTAGCGCGAAGGACCCGTCTTTGAGGAGGTACTTGATATCCCAGGTAGCGAAGGCCGCATAATTGGCCGGGAGGGCTTGGGGCACAGACCACATCCCGGTCTCCAGTACTGCACCCCACTCATGAGGCCTGTAATGGGCAGAGGTGGGGGACGCAGCAGCTGGGCGGTAAACCTTGGCCCGTAAGGGCTCTTGCGCTAGGCTCTATTATTATTATTATTATTATTATTATTATTATTATTATTATTATTATTATTATTATTATTATTATTATTATTATTATTATTATTATTATTATTATTATTATTATTATTATTATTATTATTATTATTATTATTATTATTATTATTATTATTATTATTATTATTATTATTATTATTATTATTATTATTATTATTATTATTATTATTATTATTATTATTATTATTATTATTATTATTATTATTATTATTATTATTATTATTATTATTATTATTATTATTATTATTATTATTATTATTATTATTATTATTATTATTATTATTATTATTATTATTATTATTATTATTATTATTATTATTATTATTATTATTATTATTATTATTATTATTATTATTATTATTATTATTATTATTATTATTATTATTATTATTATTATTATTATTATTATTATTATTATTATTATTATTATTATTATTATTATTATTATTATTATTATTATTATTATTATTATTATTATTATTATTATTATTATTATTATTATTATTATTATTATTATTATTATTATTATTATTATTATTATTATTATTATTATTATTATTATTATTATTATTATTATTATTATTATTTATTATTATTGTTATTTATTATTATTATTATTATTATTATTATTATTATTATTATTATTATTATTATTATTATTATTATTATTATTATTATTATTATTATTATTATTATTATTATTATTATTATTATTATTATTATTATTATTATTATTATTATTATTATTATTATTATTATTATTATCGTCATCATTATTATCATCATTATTACTATTATTAATATTATAAAACCTGTCAGTAGGATAATCATAGAACTTTTACTAAAGAAGTATTGCGATAATTGTGCTATTCTCGGTATTTTGACATCGGTGACCAAAAAATTTTATAAATTATTGTTTATGATATAAATTATTATATGATAAATTATTTATAACTTTCAAGGCTACTCCCGACCCGAGCTCGACAAACGTTTTCTTCAAATTAGGCCTGAACCCCGCAGGCCGTGCCGGGCCTCGCTCAAGTCAGCGCAGACTTCTGCCCTGTATATCAAATTAAAGATGAAATTCAGATTAATAAACAAACAACTAAAACATATTTTGTCACTTTTGGTCATTTTGTCTACCTTTAACTGCAACTTAGTTTACTTTTGCTCAGTACAGTGTTTGTTAATTTCTGTGATGGAGACAAACGCAGGTGTAGGGAAGGTGACTGGTAGCTGTGACTTGAAATACTGTGAAGGTCGCAATGTGTTACATGTATCACTAATAATGCATGGTTGTGATCCATAATGGCATCGGAAGGGGACCGGATTCCATCGCAAGTGAGAGAGAAAGGAACAAATTTATCCTTGAAAACACGAGCTCACGAGCTCACTCGCTCGCAATCTTGAATCTGAAAGCAGTCATTCCTATGCATCATTTTTCTCTTACGGCATAACACGTGACGAGTTCAATGAAAATAATTTAAAATGTTTAAAGGACAAACACATACGTTGGCAAGGACAAAGGAGTTACATAATCCACATTTTAGGTGCGCGTCTGTTTATATGAAAATATCCAGTGGCGTGATATTGTTTCCAGCACGTCAAGGTCGGATCAGATCCTATTTGGGGTTTAACCCTAGCAATGTCAACCCTTATTACACCAAACAGGGGGTGGGGGTTACTTTTTACTTTCTTTACTGGTAAGTAAAAGGAAGTACCTCCACCCAAAAATTCTATGTCGAGATTTCATCGGAAATACATGTTTTGAGGCCCCCTGAATAAAAAAAGCACTTTTAGATAAAGGTCCGTGTGTGTGTGTGTGTGTGTGTGTGTGTGTGTGTGTGTGTGTGTGTGTGTGTGTGTGTGTGTGTGTGTGTGTGTGTGTGTGTGTGTGTGTCTGCATGTCTGTCAGTCAGTGGACAGCATAACTCAAAAACGAAAAGTTTATTAAAAACCAAAGTTGGTATTTAAGTTTAATGTCCTTCAAGGATGCGACACAAAGATTTTGAAAATAATAGCCCTACCCTGAACTACCATTTACATAGAAAAGTTTTCGAAAATTTTTATTTTCTTGAAAATGGCTCTAACGAAATTGGGTAAAATGCCATATGTTTTAGATATTTTTACGACAAAAGAAATGTATATTTTGAATTTTCTGACTATAGCCTATGTACTCCTGTTTAGTCTGGCTAACTTTTGAATAACTCGTAAACCGTAAGAGATTGACGAACTCTTACTGTACAAAAAATGTGGATCTTGCTATAGCACACATTTCATCTCTGAATAAATTTGCTCGTATAGTAAACCATTTAGGAGATATTCCTTGTTATGTGTGTCAATTTCGGAAAACTAAAAACTTTCGTGAAATGGAACATCGTTGTTCATTTTATATGTTAAGCGTGCAAAGAGAACGGAATCTCAAAGAGTTAAAAGATTTGACTGTCGCTCAAAGCTTACTGTATTCCCATATTCCCCTTGTACTTACAAGGAAATATGCAATAACAAACTTCTGTAAATGTTTATCTCAACTAACACGAAGAAGATATAGGAATAAGAGATTGCCAGAATGGTTAGTACAAGAGTAGAGAAAGGCATGTGAGTGCAACTCATCAGTTGTTTTTACTTTCTCTACTAGTAAGTAGAGGAAGTATTGTATTGCACCCAAAAATTCGATGTCAAGATTTCACCGGAAATTTGTTTTGAGGCCCCCTGAATAAAAAAAAGGCATCTTTAGAAAAGGGTCCAAGTGTGTGAATGTCACACTTTGGACAGCATAACTCAAAAACGAAAAGTCGGTTAAAAACCAAAGCTTGTGTTTAAGTTTAATGTCTTTCAAGGATGTGACACGAAGATTCCGAAGAAAAATGCTCCGCTCTTAACTATCCTTTAAATAGAACATTTTCCGAAAATGGCTCTAACGATTTTGATTCAAATGCAATATTTTTGATATATTTTTATGACAAATGTAATGTATATCCTGAATTTTATTGCTATACCCCATGATGTTCTATTTATTTTGGATCACTTTTGCATAACTGGTAAACCGTAAGACGTAGACAAAATCTTACTATACAAAAAATATACGTATTGCTAAAACACACAATTTATATCTATATACATTTTTTGTAGAGTGAACCATTTCGCAGATTGTTATTTGTGTGAGTTTTGGAGAACTTATACTTCTTTGTCAAATGGAGCATCGTTGTTCATTTTTTATATATTAACCATGCAAAGAGAACGGAATTTGAAAGCTTTAAAAGATTTGACTATCGCTCAAAGCCTACTTTAAATTTTTTAAACTTTTTCACATGAATCACATTATACGAACGGGGCAGTACTCTATGACCACCTTTACATTTCACTGTTTCTCAAAAATACCAACAATGAAAACTTTGAAACAATTACGCAATTCAATGTTAGAAACAGTGATTGACAATAACTATTAACTGCATGCCTTTAATCAAAAAGTTAAAAGACAGAATTTAAAAAATTACAGAAGGTAGGCGTATTGTAATTGGTATGCAAGGGTTAATAGGTACGCAGAAATAGTTCAAATATTTAATATATATATAACGGCCAAAAATTGCTAAAACTAATTGCTAAATATTACTTTTGAGGTTATTGATACCGACATAGTGATTTTCTCCCGCTGGTAGACCTGGTCCGGGGTGCACTCAGCCTCGTTAGGTCCCTGAGGAGCTATTTGATTGAGGGGTAGCCTCTCCTGGTTGCTAAGACCGCGAATTTGGATCTATGGTGCTGACCAAGTCCCACCTCCAGTACCGCACCCCATTCATGACTCCCGCGGTGAGCAGAGGTGGAGACGCAGCGACTGAGCGGTAAGCCTTGAATCGGAAAGGGCTGTTGCGCCGCGGGGTTGACTAGTTTAGCGTTTACAGTTGTGCGATCTTTTAAAGTGTATCATAACGTGATTTACACGGCTTCGTATAAACCCAGCTTCCTGTAAAATTTCAGAAATAAGCGATATCTTGTACCTATATAAAAGTGAAGGAACAGTAATTCAAAAGAGGCCTCTGGAATCCACAAACAGTAAATTAGCCGCAAATAGGCAGGAACATGTGAAAGAACTCATGTATATACACCAAATGTCTTTAAAACAGCAGAAAGTGGTATTTTAAGGTTATAGTATTTAGACTCTCTTTCTCGGGGTTTGTTTTTCAGTCCTTTCCAATTTGTTGCATCAATGTAATTTTCGAGCTAAGCCATGACATTTTACAAACCTCAATTTTAATGATGGAATACAAAGTTTATTATATGCATCTTTAACATTCTTGGTTTTAGTGCTATTAAATAATTATAGTAATCATGACTTGGAAATTTGTGTGCAAAAAATTGAAGTCTCATATTTAATATTTATTTTCCTCCATAGTAGTAGAGTAATTCATATTATATATCGCAGTTTATTAAAATGGTATTAACACATATCTAAAAAATAATTACATCGTGTGGAACAAATTTTTGAAATCAGAAAAACCAGTAAATATTAATATGAAGGCTGTTAGGGGAATAAGTACAGTATTTGTATTAGTAATTAAAGAGAGGGTAATGAATAACATTACATTCATATATACTTCATTTGCGGACTTATGATTGTGCTTATTAAAAGTGGTTAGTTTTCACGTCGGTTAATGTCTCCAAGAAGGCGTGGCACACACAAGTCATCCGTGCTTATTTTCCATGAGAGCGTGGAGCACAAGGGGTGACGCAGAGTGGGCAGACCTCACTGTAACAGATATTGTATTGAAACTGAGTGCGAGTGCTTTCTGCAAGGCTGATGACCCCGCATAAACTAGATCATAAGGTAACGCATTAAGGTTTCAACAAGTGGAAACAAAACGGATAGTGTATACTGACAGGCGTTGTTTATTTCGGGGCTTAGTTACGACCATGCAAAAAACATCAGGTAGTCAAGTATGTGATTGGTTTGTGGGAAAACTGTTAGACCAGGGCTGACCCTAGAGAAGCTTGGAACAATCATGAGCAAGTCCACTTTGAGACTAAATACAGGACGAAATAATAAAGCACACAGGTAATAACCACACGTCAACTCAATACTGCATTTTCAGAGCAGAGAAAAATAAGTCAACCGCCTGATCTTGTGTACTCAGCTGCTGTTATCGTGTTTCCGGCAGCGCAGTGGAAAAACCCCGCGTAACGGTTCTTATTTTTTTGGATCTCTCCCTATATTTCAGGGGTGTGAACACAAGCACAGTTTTATTTCACAGTTTTATGATTTACATTGATCGGCAACATCTCAGTGCAATAGTGAAAAGATTGGAAACATTTATTAACAGATGTTACGACCATAATTAGGATTTTCCTTTCTAAGCAAAACCCACGCATACCCAAGGAGAGAACTCTCGGTGCTCTATCGGCGGCAAGGACTGAACCAAAGGAATTTGAGGCGTTACTAGGCGGAGTGTGGTATTGTTGCTTCAAACCATCTTATCGACGCCTGATCTACACAACACTAATTCGGCTTCAAAATTGTTGCACCGATGACTGGAGAATGCTGCTTCAAATGGTCTTTGCAATGTGTGGCTGAATATTGTTTCACAGCTCACCATGTCATAAATAGATCTACTGTCTAAATTCACGTGTTTTGCTTGTAAATACAGAAGTGCAGTCAGTGTTCTGTAAGCCGTAATCTTGTCACGTTATTTCAGTGCTCCAGTTAGATATTAGGCATTGTTTAGGTATTTAATACGTTTTAAGTTATTCGTTAGTTTATAGTAAAGCAGTAACACGAGTTTGGTGTACAAATTAGCGAAAGTGCATAGTGCATAGGTTAGTTAAGAACAACACTAATCTAAATTTTGTGCACAATGCGAAGGCGAAAGGAAAGCTTTCATATCAAGAAATGACCAAGAAAACTTAACATTTTGAAAACTGATACTGAGGCCCAGAAGAAAGCAGCAAAGTGACTCGAATATGGTGCCGGGGAGTTTTAAATTGATAGGATTTAGGTGAAGTACAAAAATATGTTATTAAACTTTAAAATACATTTTTCTCAATTCTTTTTAAGCAGTTTTCGTGATTCAAAATGCTCGTTGGATCCCAGTTTGTAACGTGTAAGCTTGAAATTTTAGGAGAGCTTCAGTGGTTCAAGTATTAAAATATAACTCATGCTGAAAAAATGAAAATATCAGTAAACTGCACACAAAGCATTTTTCTCTTGAACAAATTAATGCAAAGCAATGGCTGCATGACAGTTTCTTTATATGTATCTGTATACTGAGCTCAAATTAAAAATTTAGGAGAGATACAATGAACTGTAGGGTCAAAGGGTCATTTCATATTAGCATATCAGAACGTGATTTATTATTAAAATATACTATTGTAAAAGCTGTTTAACATCGGACATAGGAATTTTGTGTATATTATATGTAGTTCGAAGCATTCAGAAGAAAACTGAAACTTTATATTAAAGGGAATGTGGCTGTAGGTAATGTGTTTCATATCAACAACTCTAGCACCCTCTGAGAAAGATTACGGTTAGAGCTTCAACATATCAACAAGGCTTAGCCCTCTTAAGAACATACGCTTTTATGTGCAATACTGGAATACTAACGTTGTGGGGATTCGCATCTAGCAACGTTAGTATCCCCGTATTGCTAGCCAATATTTCATGTTGCTAATCTATCTCAGGAAATGCTAAAGTTGTTGACAAACACATTCCTTACAGCTCTGTTCGCGTGGGAGGAACACGGTACTCATTTGTTAACGTGAAATAAATTTAAAAACAAACAGCAGGAGCGTAAAATGCACGAAGCAAATAAACATGACAGCACTCCACTGAACGTCCTTCTGGACAACACTTGCAATTACATAACGAGATCACGTTTTCCCGCGAGAGAACAAAGGATTGACCTTAAGTGTAGCCAAGTTGCGCGAGGGTCAGCAGGCCTGGTGGTATTGCAGCCAGAGGTTCAAGTGTTTCATTTGCCTAATGAAATATGCAATTATACAATATTTCATTAGTGTCTAACAACCTGCAAAGAGGCGCTTCTGTCACACTTTGTAGTTGTTTAATGTGTGAATATCAGCCGCGTCCATACAGGATGTCTAACCAAGGATATTCTTGAAATGATCCAAACTTCAGAAATAATTAAACCTTAAACAGATGCATCCATCCGTCCATCCGTCCATCCGTCCGTCTGTCCAACCATCCTCTGGTCTAGCCGTCCAATCGTCTACTCATCTACCCATCCATCCATTGTTCTAGCTGTCCGTCCATCCATCCGTCCACCCGTCCATCCGTCTAGCCAACCATCCTCTGGTCTAGCCGTCCAATCGTCTACTCATCTACCCATCCATCCATTGTTCTAGCTGTCCGTCCGTCCATCCGTCCATCCGTCCATCCGTCCATCCGTCCAACCGTCCATCCGTCCAACCGTCCGTCCATCCGTCCATCCGTCCATCAGTCCATCCCTCCATCCGTCCATCCGTCCATCCGTCCATCCGTCCAACCGTCCGTCCATCCGTCCATCCGTCCATCCGTCCATCCGTCCAACCGTCCGTCCAACCGTCCATCCGTCCATCCGTCCAACCGTCCTTCCGTCCATCCGTCCAACCGTCCATCCGTCCAACCGTCCGTCCATCCGTCCATCCGTACATCCGTCCACCCGTCCATCCGTCCAACCGTCCGTCCAACCGTCCATCCGTCCATCCGTCCATCCGTCCATCCGTCCAACCGTCCGCCCAACCGTCCATCCGTCCATCCGTCCATCCGTCCAACCGTCCTTCCGTCCATCCGTCCAACCGTGCATCCGTCCAACCGTCCGTCCATTCCGTCCATCCGTCCATCCGTCCAACCGTCCTTCCGTCCAACCGTCCATACGTCCATCCCTCCATCCGTCCATCCGTCCATCCGTCCATCCGTCCATCCGTCCATCCGTCCAACCGTCCGCCCAACCGTCCATCCGTCCATCCGTCCATCCGTCCAACCGTCCTTCCGTCCATCCGTCCAACCGTGCATCCGTCCAACCGTCCGTCCATTCCGTCCATCCGTCCATCCGTCCATCCGTCCACCCGTCCATCCGTCCAACCGTCCGTCCAACCGTCCATCCACCCATCCGTCCATCCGTCCATCCGTCCACCCGTCCATCCGTCCAACCGTCCGTCCAACCGTCCATCCACCCATCCGTCCATCCGTCCAACCGTCCTTCCGTCCATCCGTCCATCCGTCCAACCGTCCTTCCGTCCATTCGTCCACCCGTTCATCCGTTCACTCGTTCATCCGTCCATCCGTCCATTCATCCACCCGTCCATCCGTCCACCCGTCCATTCATCCATAATATTTCCGTCCAACCGTTGCTCTATTTGACTTTATTGTTTACACCTAACATGGATCTCAGGCGTTGCCCAGCCACACTTCAGAACAGCAGCTAACAAGTGATCCCATTGACAATAGTTAATTGTTGAGGTACCGTGGTAATAATGTACTCCAATTCAGCAAAACAAGTGTGAAATTCATAATTTGTGACATAGGTCCCCTGTGACCAGTGGGCACCATTTTCCTACCACCGTTTTGAGAAAATATTTCGTTCACTTTAATGTGTTAGTGCAGTAGCTGAAAGACAAGAGGACTCCTTTGAGTACTCTATTGCGTGGAATATTTCTCACATTGTACACTTGGAACCGAACCCACTGCATGCAATCCGACTGGAGTACTGATGTAAGAAGTCCTGTCTCTTTTGTTACTCGTGCTGCATGTAATGAGAAAGATAATATGTCGATTTCCACACAGTTCCTCTTGTTATAGCTTACATGCCACCACTAAAGTCATACCTTAGGAATAGGAGAGATACGGACGGGGTTTGATACTGGAGCCAGGTGTATGGTACGTATGTCTCCAAGAGGGCACCCCTGGGATGAAGGATGAGGTGAGAGGAGACACCGGGTGGCCAGATCCAGACAAACGGCACAGACATTGACAGAGGTCCCTAAGGTTTTCCTAAGTTTGACGACACCTCGAAGTCTTAGGTCTACCGGGGCCATCTCAGGGGGACCTCGGCGCGGGTTCCAGCTCTCCGAGATGCCGTACCCATCCGGATCTCACGGACAACGAAGGACGGAGGGAGTTCCTGTGCGCATATCATCCCTACGACTGGATTCCATTCTAGGTACCCAGAAAGAAGCCACATATCAACGTTAAAAAAGAGCAGGTTAGTGTTTACAAATGAATATGTAGGAAAGGACAATGCATTCTGGGAAAGAGCTTTATTTTCGGACGAAAATATTTCATAATGATGGCCGAATGCGAATGTGGAAAAAAATGCAGCATTGGATATTCAAAATCTGCAAGGAACAGCTAAACATGAAGGTGATGGTGTTATGGTCTGAGGATGCATGGCTGCTTCTGCTGATGGGGAACTGGTATTCATTGAGGGAAATATTGACAGATGTTGACATATTGAAAGGCAAATTGAAGAGCAGTGCCGAGAAGCAGAATTTAGGTGACAATTACTACAATGACCCTAAATATACAGCAGAGATGTCCGTTTGTGATTGCTATGTAATACTCCACACATATTAAAAACAACTGCACAATCTCAGGATTTCAACCCCATTGAGCACCTCTAGAGAGACAAAAATAAAAAACATTGCATATCCAGCAAATTTTAATTAAAATAGCTGCTTGTGACAGAATTACATAATATTGGTGCAGAAGCAACTAGAAAAGTTGTCCAATCTATTTGCAAACAGTTGAGAGAAGTAATTTATAGAAGAGGTTAGCGTACAACACACTAGGAAGGCCTCTTGTTTAATTTTCCCTTTGTATGTTGAACATATAAACAATGTTCTGTTCCTGTATGAATACTTATGTCCTTACAATTCAACCTATCAGAAGAAAGATTTTATATATTACTGCAGAACAAAGTAAATGTAATTCTGTTAAGCATTTGTATATATATACTTAAATACGATGTGTGAAGTTCATATTGCGAACTTTGTTCTAAGTTTTGTGACCGGCAAACATTAAAAATAAAATATTTTAGTTTGTATTTACAACTGTACGGATACTTATGTCCATATTTGTATTACATGAATAAAGGAACCGCGTTACAGATAGCACATACTCAAGAAGTATATGAATTTGTATATGTTTGTGTTAATGATATGGCTGTGCTTGTTTTCTGGCTTGTTCCTCTATTCTTCGTTGAATCTTAGTTAGTGCCAGTATCAATGATGATTCTGGATTCAAGGGATTTCTTTGTTACGATTTGATTGCTGTCATTGCAGCTCACACAAATATGTATAGGGGAACGGAAAATAGCAGTCTCATCGAATTCAGTGCACTCTATGCGCGCATAACACCAGAAATCACAAATTGACATATTTTCGATTTTTATTTTCAGTGAACTGTCAACAGACATTTGCAAACAACTTTCTTTTAATTTTATGGCATAATTAGAAGAATTAATGGTGGTAGTGCAAAACGGATTTGTAATCCATTTTTGTCTATTGTAGTCTGGAAAGTATTTTAAGAACTATAATCTGAAGTGTGGATCTTATTTCCAAAAACCCTTTAGTAATGGCCGGATGCGTGTGCCTTTTTCCATAGGTATACTGCACATGGACTATACTGATATCGCTCGCGCATGTAAACAACTGCAGGTAGGTACAGCCTGACCATGAAAACCGCCTCACTGCAGACAACCTACAAGCATCACAAACTATGCATTCTGAAATTGCACTTAAACGCTTATACATACTGCTATTTATTAACTATAATATCGTCACAGAGTGCATTACACTGGGTCACAATGTACATTCGTAAATTATTAAATGTGAAATACCAAAGCCTATCACTGAAGCAGTTTTTAAACAGCGAGAAAGTTCTTTCTACGTCACACGATGTCAGAGATGCAAATGTAAGGAATTCCACTCCGTCGTCTGGCGTGTGTTTCTTCTTACTCATTTTCCGAATTTCACACATAGCTTGATAACCAATATTTTTGCTTAGAACTTTCTGAAATTTAGCTTTAACCTTTTCGATACCTGTTACACAAGATATCCTATTAAATGAATTAGCTAAGCTTTCTATTATACTTATGCTCTTGGACATCTACAAACCCGATTTTTCTAATTGTTTAATAGCTTTGGGCAACACTGCAAAATTGCTGGATATGAACAGAAGATTTTCAGATAGTTCATGCGATATACTGCACCTTGAACTTGCGTCTGCATACACTTGCAAGGCAATGCTTCGTTAGTTCGCAGAGTACCACGTTACGTTGTCTTCGACTCTTGGTTCTAGTGGCAGTTGTTTGCACATTTATTGCCATGCTGTACTTCTGACGTCATTCATACTCTACGTCCAGCTAACCTGTATCGCATGCGAGCGCACATCCCTCCGGCATTTCTAACTGGTTGAATAAGTAAAATGATTGAGATGTAGAACTGGAACTGAAAAACTCAATACCACAGCTGGTTGGCATAAATAAATAATAAAATGGATTCTTGGACAGAGGACAATTGAACTCTCTCTGGCAGAAAAGATTTTCGTTGTTTATGATCATTCAGGAAAATATTGTACTGACTGCACGCGTACTTTAAATGTTAGTACCTCCACGACGTCTTCGCTTAACCCTGTACCATGTAACCTCTATGGAAGAGGAGTAGGAGAACCGCCTCTGTAAACACCAATGACTTTCCCTGCACCAATCAGAGCCCTGAGAGCGTTCCGTTACAATATCACTGTCTCCCTCTTTCTCCCCTCCCACATATTTACAAAAGGATCGTTCTCGTTTGAGACAGATTATAATAAAACAGTTATCCATATTGCGTTACACCTAATACGTAGGTGTAGTTGGTGTTATTTCACTCTTGCGTGATGATTGAGTAAGCAAATAACATCGAAATATTCCAAGGTCGTGCATTTGATGACAGATGACCGAGGGGACGTGTGTGTTGACACCGAGGGTCATCCGCTTGTTCATTTGCCAACTAGGAAGTTGTAGTGCTCCTTCCGGCTTGTATTTAACACCGAAGGCCCGACGCCTGACCTCTTACCCTGGAATACAGACTTTGTCGCTTTTCCTACATTTGTTTTCAGCGTGAAATCAATTAAAAGCCCAACACAAGCTATGCTATTGCCTATACAACATACAGACAAACTTTGTTTAGGTACATAGCTAACGAGGTCAGCTGCAGAAAGTTCTTTATTCTAAAAATTAAACCGTGCGAAATGGCTCTAGGGTAACGTGCTAGACTCGCAGTCGGGCTGTCCTGGCTTCAATGCCAAGGGACCACCATTTCAACAATGTTTCTCTTCGTCTTGTTTATGTGATTAACTTTCTTTTGTTTTCAGATCTATATCGTCGTGGTTATTTTATTGTCTAATTAGTTTAAGGGGACAAAGTAGTTTGAACATACAGAAATTACACATCAGTGAGTTAAATTACCACTGCCCTTAAAGTTCTCGGTGTTTTTCCCGGAACTTTTTATGAGTTATTCTATAAATTCTGATGATTATTTAAGGTCGTTATTTGCATTCATGGCTTATGTAGTTGAGTCTATAAAAATGATTTCATCCAGCAGAAAAGCAATAAAATGAACTTACGTGAATTCATATACCCTTTTCTCTAAAAGCACTTGGAATACAGAAACATACTTTTGTATGCTCTTTCTTAGTACAGTCAAGTATATCCTTAACATCAATTATTTAATTATGTCTCTCAATTTGCTAGAAATTTAAAAAAAATACAAAGTCAAAAAAGTAAAAATGTAGAAAATTTGCAATGGTTTTACTTTCTTAATACCTATCACACACACACACACACACACACACACACACACACACACACACACACATACACACACACACGCACGCACACGCACAGATATATATATATTGCCCGCCTCGGTAGCGTGATGGCTAGCGTGTCTGCCTCACGTTCAAGAGGTCGCGAGTTCGAATCTCGCTTAGGGTAAGTTATCCGGGTAAGGTTTTTTTTCCGAGGTTTTCCCTACCCTGAGAAGACGAATGTCGGGTAACTTAAAGCTCCATGGACCTCGGGCTCATTTGAGCATCATTTCATTTCATTCATTCGTCCGATATGACACAATGTTGGAGGACGTTTATTAAATATATATATATATATATATATAATAGAACGATGTGCTGTATACATGTGCTGAAATAAGCTCTCTGACCCTCATACTTTCTGAGGAAAAGATACATGAATTCACATGTTGTTTTTTTTTTTTTTTTTTTTTTGTTTTTTTTGCTGGATGAAATACTTTTTATACACTCGACCACATACGCTGTCAATGCAAATAACTGCTTGAAAAGTTAGGGTAGTTCTCAGATATTTGAAATACCATGGACTGATTACATAACCTAAATGACCATTTGGATAAACCTGAATTCCTTATAGGGAAAACAGCTTATCGGCAGTTTCCAAGAACTCAATATGGCCAACATTACACTAAACTGCAGACGAAATTACGCCAAAAAAAACAGTACTGACAACGTACATAGTAAAAGCATTGTTTCTAACCTAAAATACCACAGGGTTAAAGTATCATGCTTTCAAACGATAATAATACTTGAACATCGTTACCACACAACACATGATGAACCTGCTCAACTTCGGCAAATCTTGTTCTGCAACAACACTTTTGGATAAATTCACTTCCGAACGCTAAATGTCGTAATATGTGTTTAATGAACTACTGTGTTGCGAATACGAAAAGAACAGTAACTATAGCTAAGTATACTGCTCTAAAAGAATTCAAGATAAAACCACGCAAACACGAGCAACACAATGGCGTCCACAGAGTAATTAATAATTAATTAATACGCCGCCTAAACTGAACCTTGTTAAATCTATTGGTTGACTTATCTTCAAAGTGCTCAAAACAAGGACTTGTGTGGCAATATAACGGATGCAATAACACCAACTATCGCCGTAGATTTACCATGGTTATATTTTACGAACAGTTGGCAGTATTACTAATGCAACCTAACAGATGGAATATCACCAAATTTAACCAGGCCGCGTCATAATGGTGGGAAAATGTCAATTGTTTTCTCAGGGGTATCCTAATTAGCTGTGTCCTCTATAGAAGAAGGAAAACGGTAGGTCAGGAGTTCGATTCCTGGAGCCGATCTCCACCATATCCGTTCCTCGTGGGGGGGTTAAGCAAAACGGTTCCTCATTGGGTCGAGATGAGAGATGCCCCTCCGTTTCCTGGTCATAGACATAGGGCATAGGTCAAGGCAAATACCTTAGCGAATATGTGAGCCACAAATGTGTTAGCATAGGGGTCCTACTACCAAGGGAGTCGCGAAGGGGGGCAAGGGGGCCGCGGCCAGCCTTGGAAATTAATGACTTTAATGTGCAGCCAATTCCTGGATATCAGACTACTGTTTCAATTTTAATGCAAAGAACAATTTTTATTTAGCACAAATTATTATGGTTATCCGCAACAAATACTATAAATTTTGACAACAGAATATTGAATTAATATTGCAAACTTCCAACATGCGGCCCTCCCCTGAAAAAAGTCTGCTGACGCCCATGCCTATTACTATCAATAGATAATAATTACCGGAATTTGCCTTTTATTCCATTTTCCCAGTAACAATCCAGAAAAACTAAGTTAGAGCAAGGAAACAGACTAGAGAAAAGTGAAAACAAATTTATATATGTAAATTTCTTGCACGAGTTTAAAGGCCTTGGACCACCACTAGTGCAACGAAGCAAAACGTGATAATATAGTACATATTCAGCCTTGCATTCCCTGTCATAAAGGTAATGAAACTCCAAGTTTTATGTCGCTCAGTGGTAGGTACATTACAGTGTTGCAATATAGTTAAGTAATAACCAGTCATCCGTGAGATATGGTCATCCCCGAACTACGGTTACAAATACACTATCGCGAAAATTTGAAACACTGTGGAAAAGTAGGTGCAAAATGCTTGTAAGGCGTTATTATTCATGTGGAGTGGGTTTAAGTTTCGTAAATTAGTTCACGTTTTGGGGATTTGATGTCATTCTTGAATTTGTACCTTTATTCACGAAAAACAACATTTTTACACTATACATCCAATTTGACGATTGCAAAAATAGAACAGAATATAATGTGTAATATTTCTGAGTACCCTAGAAGTCTTATGAGATTGAATCAACTCGCGAATTCTCGGCACACTTCTTGTTAATCTGCCCGGCATGCTCCAGAGAATAGTGTTGTGACGCCGGTCAAAGGTAGCGGCAACACACCAAAGGCTCGGGGCCAGGCTGCGTAGGCGCGTATAAAATATTCTCAAGGTCAGGCTTCCTAGCGCGACTGTTTGAGAACACTTTACAATCAGAGTGGCCAAGACAAAGGGGGTTTTCGAGATTACTCGCGAAGTGTCCTATGGCCGGCGTATTTGTAGAAGTTCCAGAATAGGTGAAGTTCGAGAAAGGTCCGTGTTACGTCCCCCTCGCTATATAAGGAGACAAGGTGACGGGTGCCAGTCAGTCTTTATTTTCTCTACTACGTATAGTAAGTAGGGGAGGTATTCTATTCGGCCCAAGATTTCGATGTCCAAATTTCACCGGAAATATATTTTCTGACGTCCCTTGAATAAAAAAGAAGAAGTTTTACAAAAAGTTTTGTGTGTGTGTGAGAGAGAGAGGGGGGGGAGAGAAAGAGAGAGACAGGGAGAGAGAACAGCATAACTAAAAACGAAAAGTCGGTTAAAAACCAAAGTTGGTATTTAAGTTAATATCTTTCAAGGATGCGACACGAAGATTTTGAAGAAAATTTCTCCACCTAAACTACCCTTAACATGGAAAATTTTTCGAATATTTTGATTTCCTCAAAAATGGCTCTTAACGATTTTGATTAAAATTCCATATGTTTAAGATATTTTTACAGCAAGTGAAATGAATATTTTTGAATTTTCTGGCTATAGCCTGTGTAGTCCTCTTTACTCTTGATCACTTTTGCATAAGTGGTAAACCGTAAGAGATGGACCAAATCTTACTGTACCAAAAATGTAGAGCTCATTAAAACACACAGGTTATGCCCAAATGCATTTTTTTGTGGAGTGGACCATTTTGGAGATATTTCTTGTTATTTACGCGAGTTTTGAAAACTTTTCTCAAATAGAAGGTCGTTATTCACTTTTTTATCTCTAGGCCGTGCAAAGAGAACGGAATTTCAAAGCTTTAAAAGATCTGACTGTCCCTCAAAGCCTACTGTATTTACGCGTATAAATGGTTAGTACAAGAGTAGAGAAAGTTATGTAAAGTGCAACGCATCAATTTTTAGCTTTAGTGTGTGTGTCAGTTGCGTGAGTGCCAAAGGAAGACAGCGAGGCAGTTAATGAGTATTGAGTGATTGTATCGTCAAAATTAGCTTTATGAGAGGTAGAGAAAGTGAAGAAAGGCAGAAAGGAGTGATTCAGGGTTACGAGGAGAAAACAGTTGAGAGTTTTAGCATCACGAAAAACGGTATCCTGTGTTAGCGTCAGTAATAGTGACCTGTGTTGTTGTGCATTCAGTTAGAAGAAAATAAAGCAAGAAAAGTTAAATGGACTGGATTTTGTCACTTTGTCACAGTATATTTCACATTTCTTGCAGCAATACCTTCAAAATCGCTTCTCCTTATTCTAGGGAACAGCAGTTACAAAGTTTGTTAGCAATGCCGGGATACTAACGTTGCCTTGCGCATATTTTTAAGAACCTTGTTGGTATGGTGAAAAACGACAAAATCTGTCCGGTTACTTTTTATCGCTTTGTCTTCTAAAATGCTATCCCAAATACACAGTTTTCTTCTCAACACAGTCTATGGTCTTTCGGGCTATCACAACACACAACTTTTACTTCTCGTAACCTTGTTCACTCCTTTCAATGTCTTTCTTAAATTTCTCTGGCTCTTATATACTAACCACAACGCTACTAACCCTTTACTCTCGTTAGGTCTCCTTTACGGCGACCAACATTCTATCACGACGACACGCACGCGCACAGCTGTCCCGCAGTCACTGACACCCTGACCAGCTCATACCTGTAGCTGTCAACTCTATTGTTTCTTGGCCTCCTTATATAGTGGGATGACGTCACGAGGACCTCTCTCGACTTGCATGGGTTTTACTCTGCTGTCAATTTTGGGCAACAGTAGCTGTCAATATTGTGCTACGGTTTCTTGCCCAAATTGGCTTTGGTAAGCAAGTTTAAGTTGTATTTTATTCCGTAGCTTGTTTGGACTTTCAGGATGTATTATCTTCTTATTTGTAACGTTTTAACGGCTTACTATTTTATGATTGGCTTTAAGTGGTAGTTGTTTTAACTTTTATCTGTTAACTTGCCCTCTTTAGCGTTTCAGCGATGCGTCCTAAGGGGTGGTGAGTTTCCCAGATTTTATCTTTCGACTTGGGACCCAAATGGCCTAGCTTTCGACGAGCCCTTAAACACCACTCACTCACTCACTCACTCACTCACTCACTCACTCACTCACTCACTCACTCACTCACTCACTCACTCACTCACTCATCCACTCACCCACTCACTCACTCACTCACTCACTCGACTTGCACAAACGCGCCGTCAATCACGTGCCCAGATCTTTCTCGAAAGTTCTGGAGAAAGTCCCCCCCCCCCTTTGTATAGCCGTTTCCATTGTTGTTAATCACGTACACACAAACAGGCGCGCGAGGCAGTCTGAGCTTGAAAGTCTTTGACCACTCGCCGGCCCGGCATGTGGCGTGAAGCAGCTTAGCTACAACAGTCCTTTGTTTTGTGCCGCGTCCGGCGTCACAATGTGTTAGAACTCTAAACGTAATCTTTCTCAGAAGACGCTAGAGTTGATGGCAAACACATTCCTTACAGCAAGCGCTGTCCAACGCGATATATTTTAGTAACGTTCTTTATAAACACATTTTTATTCCGACGATTTCTAATATTAATTCAAATTTCAACTTAATACTATTTTCTTCCAAATATTTTCCCAGTTCACACCCATGAAGTATGTTTTGTGCATCTAAAGCTGTATTCATTGCTCCCCTAACCAGTGCTTTCCCTTGTTTCTCTCCAAAGAAGTGTGCTTGCCCTAACGGTGGTTGTGATGGCGCCCGCGCTTCCTTAGGCGTGAGTTAACTGTGCCCTAATACATCACAAAATTGGGCCATTGCCTTACAGTTACTTCTCGTCCGAGGAGCACAGTATGTAGACAGAAATAGTAGCAACATTTCCTTGTGAGTAGAAATTAAGCTTCTTATGTATATCAGAATAAACCCTCTTCACAATCTCATTATCACAATAACTGCTACCTGTGTAATCTGATTTGCTGAAGTGCACTAATTAGTAAAACATTTATCTCAAGCATCAGCTGTTCATTACATAATGATCCCGGAGGGCGCCTTGCCAGTCGAGTCCATTCTCGGTGACTCAGAGTCATAGCAGAATCTGCAGAGCATTGACATATTCGTAATTCTGGTTGATCTCAATCCTGACCTGTTCCACCAAACTTTACCTAATTTGTGCTCAAGGATGGCCTTTCTTGCTGAATAGCCTTGCTTTAGGCCTTCACGCCAACTGCACACATTTCGTAAACCGCCTGATCATTGTTGCATAGCTTATGGGATAACATTGTTAAAACCTCATCTTCTTCATTATCCCCACACACTCATTTTATGCACTACGACTACGTTATCCGTTTACTGATGTTTATTACATTTTCCCTTTTTTCATGCAGAGAAAGGAGAAAGTCAAGTTTGAATGGCATGTAATATCCGGCCAATCTTACCTTGCCATATATTAAGCTGTCCTAACATTTAAAATAACCAGATCTCTGTGCTACGAAGGGATGATTGGTTTCAAGTCAAGTGAATGGAGTGGGGTGCAGTACTGGAGGTGGGGCGTGGTCAGCACTCCGGTCCCTCCCGGCCAATTATACGGTCTCAGCAACCAGGTAGTTCCTCCATTGGGCCCTAACGAGGCTGAGTGCACCCCGGAGAAGGTATTCCAGTGGGAGAAAATCCCCATACCGAGAATCGAACCCGGGTCTCTCTCCCAGTAAGCATCAGCAATCCCACAGCGCTAAGCAGACGACCTTATCTATATACTTATATATAAACTATTCTTTCGAAACCCTATTACTCTGCCTATTATATACAGTAAGTGCAAAATATCGCATTCTAACAAAAAGTTCCACGAGTAGGCGTAGGCTTTCACGGCCGGTGTTCGAAATTCTAAAAGAGTCTTCCGGGCTGTCCACCGCAGTAGTGGACGAAACGTCTGGACCAAGTTACTCCAGCAGACCACGGCAAATCAGCCCGGAAGACTCTTTCAGAAAAAGTTCCACATCTCGCCTCAAACGCATGATTTGGGACCTCCCGAATTTAACAAAATGCATTTTCCAAGAAGGTCTCTCTCTGTGCGTGCGCGTGTGTTTCAACACTCTTTATTTACATGTCCCCTTACAACAAAGGTAATACTACATGCCACGATAGTGCATAATGTTACTTGTTATGTTGAGCCTATAATTAAACTGATTCCTGTAGGTATATGCTACTTATGCCTAAAGATGAAACAATCCCTACAATGGACGCTAGGTTAACTACGCATAAACCATATACTGTAGCTGACTCTAAACTTTGCACAGGGACAGAGGTCAACAGGAGCAGGTTCCAGATGCACAAGACAATATAGAGGACCCCCTCCCTATGACTTAATGCTTATATAGTGCGCGTTGACGTTAAGCTATTAGGAATTGTTTCATCTTTACTTTTGGCTTTATGTGGTCCTTATAGTAAACTTGGATTTTTAGTTATTTTACTAGCACATATTTGTGTATTCGAGCGTGGTCGTGCATGTGTATAGCATACTAAAAAACCAAAGGTTGGTTAAATACCAAACATATTACATAGTTCGGTATCTCCCAAGAAACATGGAACATCATTCAGTCCTTTTAATTTTCTAGCGATCTTAATGGAAATATCACATATTTAAGATATTTCATGAGAAATGAAATGTATAAATTGAAATTCCTGGGAATGTCCAGAGAAGGCCTCTATTGTCTGGGTGACTTTGCATGCCTGTTAAACTGTAAGACATAGACAAAACCTTACTGTACATAGATGTAACACCTGTTAAAGTATAACATTTATGTCTAATGCATTTTTTGTGAAGTTAACCATTTCAATTATATTCCTAGTTACTTGTCTGAATTTTCAAATAGTTATACTTTTCTCAAATGGGAGGTCGTTATTCATTTTGGTATCTCTTGGCCAAGCAAAGGGAACGGAATTTCAAAATCATCAAATAACGAGCATCTCTTAAAATATTTGACTATCGCTTAAAGCCTACTGTATTCCCACATTCCCATTGCATCTATAAAAAAATTAGCAGTAAGAAACTTTCTGCAAAAATTTATCTCGATTAACAAGAAGAAGAATGGGAGTAAGTGCTTGTAGGAATATTTTTTACAAGAATAGAAAGTCATGTGAGTTCAACACATTCTTATACCGATAGGCCGTTGCAGAAATAGTTACATTACATTTCGTTGTCCGTACAAGGGGAACAGAGGAAATATAATCGACGGCCAGATGTTCAAAACCTACTTGTCTTGAAATTTCATATACTTTCTATGACATCAGTTGACTTTATATGATTATTATATAAATATATTATTAACAGATGAAACCATATATTCACTACTATTCGCAGACGATCAACTGGTAGTGGCAGGAGATTATGACGTCATGGAATATAGGACGGGAAAACTCGTGGAGGAATATGGAAAATGGGGCTGAGAAATTAACATAAACAAAACTAATTATATGGCAATAGAAACTCATGTAAACGATCTAATCTTGGAAAAATGGTAAAGGAACCATGAAACATTGTAACAAATATACATATTTGGGGGTAAAAACAACGAAAGATGGGGTCCATGAAAATGATATAAATGGCAGAATCAACAAAAAAGGTCAGCAATATCAAAGTTAAACAGTGTTTCATGGGATAAGGATATTTCAATTAAAACAAAAACAAATATATACAATTCTCTTATAAAAATGTAATCACATATGGTTCAGAAACTTGGTATTTGAAATCAAGAACACTAGCTAAGTTAAACTCTATAGAAATGGATTTTTGGCTATAATCTGCAAGGATCTCATGGAGAGACAAAATCAAAAATACAGTTATAAGGGACAAAGTGAAAGTAGAAGGTTCATTGATGGAAGAAATTAAAACAGAACAATTGAGATGGTTTGGACAGGTGAAGAGGATGAGTGAGGACAGACTGCTACATGAATGGACTCCAGTGGAACCTAGGAAGAGGGGAAGACCCAAATTAACATGGAAACAAGCAATAACACTAACAATGAAAGCTAGGAGATTAGAAGATGGATCCTGGGAACACAGAGAAGTGTGAAGAAAAATTACATCTAGTTCCTAAATGAGTACAGGAAGATGTCAAAGATATTGTAAACATGGAATAGATAAACACACAAACTCTTTATTGAATAAAATGAGGGGCATTAATGTTGTGTTAATCACATGTTTACTACATGAAAAGGTCTGGTTACACGCAATAACTATCAACAACAGATTTCCTTAATGAATGAACAAAGAGCTAATATATTAAAATATTTAGAAGACATTTACAATAATAATAGTAGTAATAATATTTATAACAGTAGTTGTGGATGACAAACTAGTTGGACTAATCGAGCAAGAATCCTAGTCCTTGTCAACAGTGCTTGTATTCAATCAGCACGAGACATTTTTATTAACAGATTCAAAACATTACTCGCATGCTCCTAATATTTCACTGGCTGAATGAGTGGTGGCTCAGGATATTAATTAAGAACTTTCCTTTCTTCTGAATGAAAGTGAATAGTTCTAAGGGAAAATGTGCAGGTACATAGGTTCAGTTTTTTTGCCTCATTTTTTCATCTTTTTGATACTTTTTGAACATAACTCGCTTCATTTCACTAATTCCTTCACATATTTAAATAAATTTGTAATTGATTTGAAGTCATACATATTTCACTCAGTACCGTGAATGTGAAGAGAGCCCACTGACTTATAAATTGCGTTGTATTATTTGGATCAGGCAGGGGGGAAGAGGGGTGGCAGAAATGCAATTGAGTATTTACTGCCTACACTTACCCCATCACCAAATGCAGGCTACCTCTCTTTTCCGGTTCTGTTTGTTTACACAGGTCTTTACAAACAAGGTAAGTTTCAAGGCCTGCAGTGGCGGAACCGAATAGAAACATGATGTATTGGTTTTGTGATTACATGATTGTGATTACGTAACATACATCCTTTGGCATAGTAAACCCAAAGCTTTATGTTTACTAGGAACACAAAAGTACTTATGTTCCCCTTTGGCGTTGATGTCTCCATTTACCTCGTTATGCGATACGATTCCACCTCTGACACAATTTGAGGGTCTGACCGGTTCTCTGAGTTAGATATATAACAGTAGGGGCGTGGTCTGAAGGCTAACTGGTAGCAGAGTGGGCGGAGCTAAAGTACGATGTAGGGGAAATGACACGTTGTGCCAGTTCTCCCCATCTATAATTTAGATGTTACAATCTCAGAATATTTTCGAACATTCTTACCCACAATTACAAAAAAGGGCCTCTTCGCTGGGAACAAGAGTGTTGTTTCTTTTAGGGCTCAAGATCTTCTTCTTGCCCAAGTATGAGCGCCATGTCCTTTTTGGCCTACTACATAAATCTGCAAAAGGCCTCCATCCTAAGAGAAATGAGCGTGGACAAAATACGATTTCCAACTACACCTTTTTTTTGCGTGCCAATTACACAGGGCAAAATATGATTTCACCAACAGAATTCACAGCAGTAAAGAGCACTCCAAAGACTTTTCGAATTCATGTAAAACTCGATTTTGTTCGGGTGTGGATATGTGACTTGCAACAATACTCCTGTAGTAGTAGTCTGTGAAATATGGCCAGATGCAGGTGACATAGCACCCCAATCTTTAGTAGATATTTTGTGCCGTACCCATGATGAAGCGCCCCCGGAAGGGAAGGATGAGGTGAGAGGGCACAAAGGGTGGCCGCATAAGGACTCGCAATAGAGCAGAGAGCAAGGTCCTTACGTTTTTACAGATTAAAATTCTTCGGTGGCAGCTGGTACAACCGGTTCCACTCCTTCCTGCAGGTTTGTACATTCCACTGAGGGATCTGGTACTCAGAGACCACCTCTGTTCCGGAGACGCAGTTTACGGAGAGTATCCTACCCTGCCATGCAACGCCGAGACAGCCCTGAAACAACCAGGCAGATGGAAGATGAAGTGAAATGAGGGGACAGAAAATTCGAGAGATGTAATTAATATTTCCAGCATTCGACTAGTGAATACCCGAAAGTACCCATTTGTGAGGAAAATCATCCATGAGAATCGAACCCACGTGCAACCGCCCCCGCCAGCTCACTCGGTTGTAGCATTAACATAACTATACATTTTAATTACTTGTTGATATATGCTTCAAAGTCTGTGAAGTGTTGCAAATGTGTGAAATTGTTTCAGTTCGTGCAGGTGTTCATGTCTGTCAACACATTACTTCCCACCTCTCTGTCATTACCTTTCCTTTCTCTACCACATACTTACAGTAAGAAGAGGAAGTATTATATTCCAATGAAAAATTCGATACTGAGATTTCATTGTAAATTGAGTTTTTATTTGCGGAGGTGTTTTAACTGCTATGGTTCTCAGTGTCTCATTCTATGTATGGCGTGAAGACCTTTTAAGTTTGTTCAGAGGCCTCTTTATCAAGCTTGAAGTTGTTCTACGTGCAGAAAATCTAATAGACCGGACCACCGGCTTTACTTCCCTTCCTAGGAAGCTACGCTATGGATATTTTCACTGAAAAAATTCCATCGCCCTCCGCAGGATTTGAACCTGCGACCTCGAGAACTAGAGGCTAGAATATTACTTCTAGTCCATGGAGGACGATAATTCCATTAGGAGTTAGTTTTGAGGTCCCCTAGAACAAAAGATATTCAGGTTGTTAGGAGTAAGTGCGGGTATTTTGATAAATGGTACTTCAATGTGCATCTACTTCGGTGTGTTAGTTTTTCTCTTCGTCCTATAAGCCTATCACTACCCGAAGTTTTCAGCGTGATCGTAACTGCGCCGCGAAATGAACAACGCCTGTGAGATAGAATATCCGTTTTGCTTCACACCTCATTGTGCGACATATTGACTTATATACTGCGAGTTCATTGGCCCTGCAGAAAGCGTTTGAACTCAATTCGGATACAGTATTCGTTAATGAGCTACAGTATTCGTTCCGCCCACTCTGCATCATGTTTTCTGTGACCCGCCTACTTGAAGGTACTCACCAACCTGAAAAGATACTACTGAGCGAAATTATAAGTTTGCAAATGAAGGGAATGTTGATGCAATGTTATTTATTATTTTGTCCACAATTATCAGTACAAATGTCTGTATTTATGACCTTTAACAGCTTGTATTTTTAGAAAAAGGCTCGTGTTTGTATTTGTGTGTGTGTGAACAGCATAATTCGGTTAAATATCAAACTCGGCATTTAAATTCATCATCTTCGACACGAAAATTTTCAAGAAAGCGTGGAACATGTCTCGATAATTTGGATTTTCTAAAACTAGGCGATTTTCATACTGTAAAAGGCGAAGATATTGTCATGGCATTGAATAAATTTTGTATAACTGGTAAATCGTGGACAAAATCTCACTATAGGTATATAGATGTAGGTGTTAAAACACGAAGTTTATAGCAACTCATTACAGGGTTGGAGAAACCCCGCTCTTTACGTAACAGTCTGATCTACCTCTGTCAAGGTCTTTTAGCTCGCTCGGCCTGACCTATCAGCCGGTTCATTACGCTCTACAACTCGACTATTCTTACCCTGGCTTCCGTACAGTGGCGTGGCTCTCCAACAGAGTTCACTGACATGATTTGTTGATGCCAGACAGCGGATTGGTGTTTCTAACCACGTAGCCATCTCTTTATTAAATATGGCAAAGCTTCCATATCAGGCATTTTAAAGTTTATTACAAAAGTTAACAAACGATCCACTACCAACATTTAACAACATGTGTATATTAATTTACTGCAAAATGGACTATATACAGGGTGTTGGGAGTATAAGTGTAGACAATTCCATAAATGGTGCCCTTGGGGGACAAGGTAGTCTGAACATATAGAACTTATACCTTAGTGGGTTAAATTAAGGACACCAGGAAGTGATTTTGTTTTTGCCATACTCAAATTATGTGGTTATTTCAATTTCAGTTTTTGCTGCCAAAATTCGACAGATTTAAATGAAATTTTGTGTGTTTAGAGAACAAATATTTCTACGTTTAATAAGTGTATAATAGTTAGGTTAAATTTAAAACATTTTGTGCAAAAGTGGTATAAGTGTGATCATATTTTCTAACAAAGAATTTTCTGTCTCATACTTCTTGTGCAGTTTTCTCCTTAAGCTTTGATGCTACAGTCATCTTATTTTTTTGTGGTAGGTAATGAATAATTTGACATGTGAATCTAGGGAAATACATACGTCATAAAAATGAAGGGGGGGGGGGGAATGTTGTAATATGTAATGACAGAAATTATATATTTTTATAGGTTATTTTCATTTGTAATCACATTAAAATTGATATTTCTAAAGAAGGCTAGCTCAGTAGTGAAAATAGATGACCATATGGGTACAGTAAACATTTCCAGTCAATATCTTTAATAAACTTTGAGAAAAATGCACAAGAAGTGTTAAAATTGTGAAGTTGTGGGAAATTGAGGTTAAAGTGGGGAAAATGGAGGCGTATCCATACGCCGCCTTGTACAAAATTACCAAATTAGAGGGCTTACTATCCTGTAGCATACCATGTTATATATGTATATACTCATTTTAAAGCTAAGGATTTGTACTATTTGTAGAATACAAAAGAAAACAAAAATCCATATTTTCGCTGAAATTCACTTCCCGATGTCCTTAAGTTAAATTATCACAGCTCTTAAATTTCTCAATGGAATTTCCTGAAATGTTTATGAATTATTTTGTAAATTATGACAGTTATTTCAAGTGGTTATTTGCATTGATAGTTTATATGTTTAAGTCTATAAAAAGTATTTCATCCAGCAGAAAAATAAAAAATTGCTCCTAAAACATGTGAATTCGTGTACTTTTTTCTCTGAAACTATTTGTAACACAAAATCATAATTTTGCATGTTTGTTGTTAGTATAATCAGGTATCTTCTAAACCTCAACTATTTAGTTATTCATGTCAGTTTATTATAAATATAAAACATATTTGCGAAGGCAAAACTGTGGAAACAAAAATTGCAATGTTGTTTTCTTATGGGACACGGGGACTAAAATTTCAAAGTTCTGTAATATGTAAGCTACTGACTTAAAATGTTGTGTAGACTGTAAGCGGGCCAATAGTAGGCTGTGCAGCAAGTTTCATATTTATATGATTGTTACTTATACAGCTACTAATTATTTTATCAATTAATTATGTAAAATATTGCTCACTTTGAAAACTCACCTGGCACCATTATTTGTTAGTAGATTTATAATGTTCTGTGCTTGCTATTTGTTATAATTATGAGTACAAAATCAGTGTTTACTTTTGTAGTCATAGCATTATTTGCTAAGATAAAAATTTATTTCTATTTGCACATATTCTTATATAAAAATTAGCCAAATACCTGAACATTTTATTTATTTATTAGTTTTTTTACCAAAGCTATTTGCCACAAACTGAAAATAATAACTAGGCTTGTTCAAGTGTCTTTGCACAACAGGCATGTATATATATGTAGTACCTCTACCTTTAATACTTTCTGAGAAAAAGGTAGATGAATTAACATGTTTTAAGAGTAAATTTTATTATTTTTCTGATGGATAAAGTAATTTTATAGATTTAACCGCGTAAGCTACAGATGCAAATAACCTCTTGAAATAATTGCAATGATTTATGAAATAATGCATAAATATTTCATTAAAAACCACTGAGAACTTTAAGAGCACTGGTAATTTAACATTATTTAACTCACTGAGATGTAATTTCTCTATGTTCAGACAACCTTGTCCCTTAATGCACTTCGGTGTGTTGGTTGGTTGTTCTATTCGTCTAAAAGTTTTCCCACAAACCAATCAAAATATTTATTATCTGACGTTTTTTGCGTGGTTTTAACTGGGACACGAAATGTCATATAGACTACCCGTTTGCTTCAAAACTCAATTCGCGACCTACTGGCCTAAGTATTGTAAGGCCATTGGCCTTGCAGAAGGCATGGGAACTTCTTTCCAGTACACCATTCGTTACCACAAGACATGTCAGTCTCCATCATGCCTTTTGTGCTACGCCTACTTCGAGGTGCTAACCAACCTGAAACTGCACTACTCATAAGGGAAATTATAAGCTCGGAAATGAAGCAAAATATATTGATGTAATATTGTTCATTACAGTGTTTTCAATTACCAATCAAAATGTTTGTTGTTGTTGTTGTTGTAGTGTTTAACGCCCGCTTTTACTACTACGGCACCGCAGGCGGTGACACTGATGATACATGAAGATGGAGCACCGGTGGAATGAGATGGCGGGGGAAACCGGAGTACCCGGAGAAAACCCGCCCTGACGCCGCTTCGTCCACCACGAATACCATATGCGGGTCCCTGGGATCGAACCCGGGCCGCCTAGGTGGTAGGCGAGCGCGCTAACCGCTCGGCCAAAATGTTTGTGCTCATACCCCTAACTCCCTCTATGTAAATGCAATGTTGGACATATCTTGCAGCATCCTAAGCCCATAGAGTGGAGTGAGTGGTGAGTGTGTGGGGTTTAAGGGCCCATCGACAACGAGGTAATTTGGGCCCATGGAGTGAATGGTTAACTGAGCCCGAGATACAATTATAATTGATTTTGTAATTAGACTGACGTCGCATTTAAGGTAAAGCGGAACCAGCGTCTATCACGTGATTTGTTCCAAGTGGGCAAAAAGCCGGATTCCTAAGAGCAATACTAAAGGCAAGTTCATTGTACACCTATAAGTAGGTTTCCAATTTCTTTTCTTTTCTTTTTTTTTTTTTTTTTTTTTTTTTTTTTTTTTTTTTTTAATTTCCTCTAGAACGGAGTACTTCCAACCGATCGAGGTAACTCAAGCGGTTTCTCTTGGGACTCGCTCGCATTCGGGAGGTCCAGTGTTCGATCCCGGTGACCGACTAACCTCCTTACCAAACTTTTTTTCCTTATTCACTAAGTGAATGCTAAGTTGGTTACTATCCTTACCGCGACTTCCCATCCTTCCATTTTATTTCCACCACATCATCAGTGAACTCTTTCGAGGGTGATGGTGCTGGTGTGGTGCTGCTATCGGGTGGTAATAAAATGGTTCTTAGTAAACGCTGTTCTCGGCGTTGGGGTGGCGTTGTGGTCGCTGTCATTACCAGGTGGGGACGTTGATAGCCACCCGGGACCCATGGTGATGACATTAGTGTCTATATTTCCAAGCGCCTAGTACTATAATTTAAACTTTGACAGCGTTTATAGTTTTTTTTTTCCTTTTTTTTTTTAAACATTTTAATATAAACACCGACCTCTAATTCGTACGAAAATTCTGTAAGGCTTTTTTTTAGTACTAAACCGTCAATATTTAACAAACATAAGCCTAAAACGACATGGAAACGTTACATAAGTAAAACCTTACTTTGAGTGTAATACTTTTTACACCTTTATAATTCTAAATCACTTTATCATGAATGAACACAAGTTTCAAAAGTGTCTAGGTATGTATATTTACATACAATTTATCTACCATGGCATAAAACAGCATAATTTTTACAAATCATATTACAATAATAAATAATAATGGTGGTGGTTACTGTGGATAGTAGTGTTGGTGTTGTTGGTGTTGTTGGTATTGTTGGTATTGGTTTTCGTGGTGATGATGATGCTGTTGTTGGTGACAGTGTTGTTGGTGATGTTGATGTTCGTGTTGTTGGTGTTTGTGTTCTTGCTATTGTTGGTGTTGGAGATGTTGTAGGTGATGCAGGTGTTGTAGGTGTTGCTGGTGTAGTAGGTGTTGCTGGTGTTGTAGGTGTAGCTGGAATTGTAGATGTTGCTGGTGTTGTTTGTGTTGCCGGTGTTATAGGTGTCGGTGGTGTTTATGTTGGTGTTGAAGTTGGTGTAGGTGGTCTTGGTGTTGGTGGTGTTGGTGTTCGTGTTGATGGTGATGTTGATGCTGTTGGTGTTGTGGTTGTTGCTGGTGCTGTAGGTATTGCTGGTGTTGTTGGCATTGTTGGTGTTGGCGTTGGTGTTGGTAGTGTTGTTGATGTTGGTGGTGTTGGTAATATTGTTGGTGATGGTGTTGATATTCTTGGTGTTGGTGTTCATGGCGATGCTGCTGTTGGTATTTGTGTAGTTTCTGTTGTAGGTGTTACTGGATTTGTAGGTGTTGGGGGAGTTTCTGTTGTTGGTATTGAAGTTGGTGTAGGTGGACTTGGTATTGGTAGTGGTTGTGTTGTTGATGTTGATGGCGTTTGTGTTGTTGATGGTGGTTTTGGTGCTGTTGGAGTTGTAGGTGCTGGCCTTGGTGGTTTTGTTGATGATGGTGTTGGTGTTGATGCTGATGATGTTGGTGTTCATGGTGATGGTGCTGGTATTCATGGTGATGGTGTTGTTCATGGTGATAGTGTTGTTGGTGTTTGGTTTGTTGCTGTTGCTGTTGTGGGTGTTGTAGGTGATATAGGAGTTGTAAGTGCTGCTGGTGTTGTTGGTCTTGTTGTTGGTGGTATTGTTGGTGTTGGTCCCCATGGTGATGGTGTTGGTGTTGATGGTGGTAGTGTTGTTGTAGGAGTTGTAGGTGATATACGTGTTGTAGGTATTGCTGCTGTAGGTATTGCTGCTGTAGGTATTGCTGCTGTAGGTATTGCTGCTGTTGTAGCTGTTGCTGGTGCTGTAGGTGTTGCTGGTGTTGTAGCTGTTGCTGGTGTTGTAGGTGTTGCTGGTGCTGTAGGTGTTGCTGGTGCTGTAGGTGTTGCTGGTGTTGTAGGTGTTGCTGGTGATGTAGGTGTTGCTGGTGCTGTAGGTGTTGCTGGTGTTGTAGGTGTTGCTGGTGCTGTAGGTGTTGCTGGTGCTGTAGGTGTTGCTGGTGATGTAGATGTTGGTGGTGTTTTAGGTATTGGTGGTGGTGTTGGTGTTGCTGTAGGTATTGGTGGTGGTGTTGGTGTTGTAGGTGTTGGTGGTGTTTTAGGTGGTGGTGATGTTGGTGTTGGTGGTGTTGTAGGTATTGGTGGTGTTGGTATTGGTGGTGGTGATGTTGGTGTTGGTGGTGTTGGTGTTGTTGGTGTTGGTGGTGTTGTAGGTATTGGTGGTGTTGGTATTGGTGTTGGTGTTGTTGGTGGTGTTGGTGTTGTTGGTGTTGGTGGTGTTGTAGGTGGTGGTGTTGGTATTGGTGGTGGTGATATTGGTGTTGGTGGTGTTGGTATTGGTGGTGTTGGTTTTGCAGGTGTTGATGGTGGTGTTGGTGGTGTTGGTAGTGTTGGTGGTGTTGGTGGTGTTGGTGTTGTTGTTGGTGGTGGTGGTGTTGTTGGTATTGGTGGTAGTGTTGATGGTGTTGGTGTTGCTGTAGAGTCAAGCGATCCATTGTGCTGAGTGGCAATGACTGAACTGAGCACACCTATTTCGCGGCGGGTATTTTTTTCGATATATATGAGCGAGTTGGTTCTTTCAGGCGCATCGAGGGGTGAGCCTACCTTAACTCAGTGAGTAGTTAATAGTCGAAGTGAGCTGTGTATAGTGAGCAGTGTTTGTGTCAAGGGACAGAACAGGACAGCTGTGAGTTCCAAAGTTCTAGTTGTGAATTCTGATTCAGTTTTAAGGGAAGTACAATGGCATACAAAGTAACAGTACTTGTAGTTTGCCACAATATATTGAAAGTGTAGGCGTAATCGTTCTCAGAAAACGTTAAGAGTTGTTAATGTCAAACACATTCCTAATGAGGGCAACACTGTATGTAATGTGGATAATAGATATATTTATGACTTGATCGTGAGCTGCCAAACTTGTTGTTCCTTTGGGTATCCTTTGGATGGCCTCTGATATGAAGAAGGTGGAACCACAGCTCAGCACGGGAACACTGCAGGTGTTCTTCCCCGGTTATATCCTTGGAGACACTCCTTGGGAGCACGGTCTACTGCTCCGGTATACTTCCTCTGGGGCGACCTAAAAATTAAAGCGTTTCCAATCAAAACGTGATGCAAACAGGAATCAGAGATGAAATTCCACACAATACTCCTAAGGTCATTGCAAATGTTAAGCCATAGTTTCACAATGTGTTGCAAAGGAATGATGAGATTTCAGATAACACATAAAATGTGAATCCAAAACTATAGATTGTGTTGTGAAAGTGCAAAATATACACATATTTCATTATAAACCCTTTAATCTTTATTTAAATGTAGGTAATGGAAAATGTCCCACCTGTGGCTGAGAAGCAGTGTTGCCAAGGTTTTTGTAGACGATATACTGTACAAGCCTTCAAAGTCCCTCAAAATCAAAATAATTTACTTTCTGCTCATAAAACCTAACTTTTGTTGACTTACTCTCATATAAGACTGTAACCCATCTAGACTACTTTGTCGTTTCAAACTTCTTGAAAAGGAGCGAAAAAATTAGACTCAACATTTTGGGAAGACATTCTGATGCAACACTAGCCACCAAATTAAAAAAAGGGGGGGGGGGAAAGAAGAAAAGAAATACAATAAATACAACCATAAACAAAAATTTGATCATTTTCCTTTAAGAAAGAAATACTAAAGAATTGTGTTCGCCCTGATGGAGGGCATTGGTGACATTGGTGTTATGGCCACAGTCAGCAACAATGTTTTCAATACACAGTCCATGCTTTGATAGACAGTGTTTGAACACACACAAGATTCTCAGCTGTAACGTCTTTCATTTGAACATTGTCTAAGAGAAATCAGCTATACGGAAGCAGCTTAGCAACAATGCTTAGACTTTTAGCATTTCCTAAATCTGCACATTCGTCAACAAAAATTTAAAACACTTTCCGCTTCATTGGTTCATATTCTTTTTGTTCACATTCATTTCCTTCTAGACAGTTAATTTTGGTTGCTTTAAGCTTCATGTCACGCGAAATGGATTAGTTTATCGTAATTTTTTTCACTAACATACTGCTTATTTCCTGTCTGTAATAATTCCTTCTGGTGTGTAAAGACGTGTTACTATTTTGTCAACATAGAAGTGAACAAGAGACGATTTATTATCGTTTTTCGATAATTTGCAGATTTGGCTGTTCTATGAAACAGCAGCATTTTCTTTTGCGCGATTGTTGCGTGAATAGTGTTTTATTACGTAAACTGCAGAAACTGTTAATGAATTAATAATTTCATTTAATGCTTAAACGTCTAGCTGAGGAAAATTCTTGGTTAAAGGCAGAAGTGCATAGGTAAATACAATTGAATTCTTAAATTTATATATTTTACATGAAAAATCCGTTAATTTGCAAAGAATTCCCTCATTTCATTTCGAGTTGAAAAATACCTATGCCGAGAGTAAAAAGTCTCTCTATCTGGCAACACTGTTAGGATGGCATAAAGGATGAATAGAACAAAATATCAACAAACCCAAGGTTTACATTTTTGGCTATCACCTTCTCCTCCCTAAATTAAAAATAACCATTTTTCGAAAGAGATACGTCTTGTGTTTGTATGTACGTTAATGTATAATTACCAGTCAATCGGTCAGGCGGTCAGTCTGTCTGTTACAATTGAAAACTCAAAATTCCGATAAACACGAAATTTGGTGATTAAATCATGGAACCTTTGAAGATGTCAAGCGAAAAAATTATATATTTAAACCAGTGATAGATCTCGGTATTTGGAACACATTTTGTATCTTACGTTTTTGTCTCTGACCATTTCCTGCTACGATATTTTAGTTTCGTCGAAAACAAGCTGGCAACAATACAAATTGTCTGGGCGGTCACTTTCCCTAGTTCAGTACATAAACAAACACCGTAACGTGCGTCTTGAAACAAACTCATACCCTGCCTTGTCCTTCCGTGTTTACTGTGCGAGTGTAGGTTTATCACAAGCGTTAGCTCCCTAAATATTACGCGAAAGCCAAAGCGCCCGACCTGCTTACATCTACAAACCAGGTGAATTCCCTGACCAACCTCAACGCAATGTTGCAACTTGCCTCACGTCTGAAAGAACAGCTCGGAGTGTTCCTTCGCGTCTTTTAAGTGATTACTTATTTCGTAATCCCATATCGTGTTCTGACATAGCTTCCGTAATAATTATGGGAAAAAAATTAATTTTTCCCATAATTACTACGGAAGCTATGTCAGAAATGTTATTCTACGCATCTTACAAGAAACAAACTGTTGTCTTCGTACAGTCTTGTGGAATTACGCATCCAATTTGGATCAAAATCCATTTATTTTTTCGAAATCGGCTGTTTAAGGAACAAAATGTCATTCCACATTTTTGTTTGTAATGCTTCAGTGAAGCACATGTTAGAAGGAATGTAACAACTTCTCTTCCACCCTGTGTATGTATACACCTTGTTCTTATTTTTCTCAAGAATGCTTCCAGCAATTCTTATCAAAGCATGATAAGCAGAGCGGGGTATTTTGGTACCTGCCTCTACAAGTTTAGTGCACACGACCTTAGCCCACAAAATGCCGGGCAGCGACAGCGTAAACTAAGCTGTCTCTTACGCACACTCAACCAAATGACGTACAGTAAATGTGCACCAGTAGATGAATTTGAAGTTACATACATGCAGCGTTACAGAGCAGTCATTAAATTACACATTGAGATATATAAAAAGGAACATAAAAAGGAAGATTTTCCACTAAACCACGGCCCACAAGCCCGGATAATCATTTTCTGTTTTAGTTGTGAAACTGTATACAATTTATGATCCTGCCCCAACATTGCATTTTCGACTTATTTTTGTGTATCCAAAAGCCCTGAACTTTTTCCCAGTTATTGTCTGAAATTAAGGGACACTGGGAGTGAAATTTGAAAGTTCCACATTTTTTGATAGATTTTTCTGAAATTTTTACTGTGTTTGTATTTATATGAGAATAGTAGGTACACCAAATTTCATTAAAATTGGATAATTCGTTTAGGTATATAAATTATTTTATGAATTTAATAAGGCACATTTTCAAAATAGAGCGCGCGTCTATTGACTTTTCAAAATTCATTTATATTGGCAGAACTGATACTCTAAACCATTGGTAACAATTGTATTAAGAGATATTTCAAATACGTTTGCTGATTATGCTGTACATATTTTTTTAATAACAAAGAAAATTTAATCTTAAAAATTATTGATTTTTTCATACAAAAAAAAATGTTTTTGGAATTCATGTTAATGATAACATCAATATTGAATCATAGTTTTGTTTAGCTGCTATTTATGAATACTTTTGAAAATTTTCATTGAATTTGAAGCAAAACTCAGGCGCGACCTTCTTTTGGAATATGCAGAAATGTAGTTTTGAGAAAAACAGGCTTTTATATAGGAGCATCCTGTGTACGTTAAGGGAAGAGCGCTATTTGAAAGGGCTGTAATGGCCACATGGAGTGGGGAATATAAAAAAATGTTAGCTGATCCAAATGCACCGATGTTCCAGGAACATTTTAAAGTAAAAAAATAACAATTTTCGACTTTTTGACAATTTTGACCAAAATTTCACTCCCAGTGTCCCTTAACTGCATCTTTCTTTATTTTCCCTGGACATAAGACACCCTTTCTTGCCAGAGTGACCGCTGACACCATCTGAATCAGTGCTTTCGCATAACATTCCTTTAAATCATCGCTTAATACAAACATTACCTCAGTAGAAGCGTGAAACTCGGTTATTGGGTTCTCTTTCACTCCAGGTACCTACCTCTACTTCCATTTGAACTTACCAGGCATAGGTAGTCTGTTGTCTGTTACCCTCTGCAAGACATTCCCTTCTCTCGTGTCCATGTCTTACAGAAGGCCTTCCTCCTGCACCCCTTAGCAACATGCTTCTGTTTACCACACCTAAAACACACAACTGCTACCACGTGAACCCAAAATGGTCCACGCTTCACGTCCTCAGTCCTGCTCCTTACACCCATGCAACACTCTGAAACTGGTGGGCAATACCCTTCTATCTGGTAATAACTTGTAAGACTTTTTCGCAAAATATTTCTGTACTCACCTTCTCTACTGCAAGTTGAATAGATTGTTTCATAGAATTGATCTCATTGCACCCGACTACACTTTGGATTTTTGCGTCTACCAACCCTTGTACAAAATTAGCTCTACTCAAATGCACTACTATAATTCAGCCTCCCATTTTCTTATCACAGTTCCAATTACCCATAACCTTTGAAGCGGATGATTTGATGGAGATAAAATGCTATACACTGTCGTTAACTTCCTGTAAAGTTTTAGGATTTCCCTGAAATTTTATTTATAACAATTAAACTGCAGTGACTAAGACAAGAAATTTTACTTTCCTCCGCGTCATCGTTCGGTTTTGTTGGACTGGCTACCTATTTCTGCTTGCGAAACACATAGCAAGGGGTTAATTAGCCGATAAATACAGTTAAACACTATGCCAGTTATAACACTAGATGATTTACTTGGAAATAATGAAGGGACCCTCACCGTTCCTCAGGGCTGTTCAGGTGTAGTTGCTGCCGCGAAAGGGGATAACTTCAGATTTGGTGAGTTGGCCGGTGTCGTCGAGGAACCCAGCTGACAACCAGAGCTCAAGCTTGTTGGCTGCGCCGACCTCCGACTAGAGGAACTGATGGCGTTTGGAAGTTCGTGGACGTCGTCCCTGCTGATGTGTTGCAGACCTCACACCTGAGATGAAAGACCTGCGAATTTATGGAAATTGGAAGTTGTAGATGTGGTTTAGCTCTTCAGAACACACTCTGAATCAGGAAGACGCGAATTTGAACAAGTGGCACCTTCTTGTAATTACCAAACGCGCTGTTATATTATATTTATGTCGTAATGGCCTCTGCACACAACGGTAGATTTAAACTTTTGGGACTGTAGGTAAGTCCCAAAGGATCGAGAACAAGGCAGCGTAGCAAATAAGCCACAATTACAGACTGGGGGAAGTTTAACTAATAAACTCCAAAAGTCCTCGTCGAATACTGACGAAAGTTCCATCCACGTGCTCAGTGATGATGTAAACCAAAGCAACTCACGTTGCTCTCGTGCAGGAGTCCTTTATAACTTTCAGAATTGTGGAGGTGGGAGTAAGGGATGAGAGCTGTCACCTACACACAAAAGAAGGGAAAAATATCAAACCCCTGTTGCTTACATTCTTAGCTGAAGAATAATATATTGACCCATTCCAAGGTCGTTACAGGTGCATACTTACATTTCCTAAGTATAAATCCACTGTATTTGTGGGAGTTGATATTATGATTAAAATAATCCATCCAAAACTATTCTTGGTAATATACCGTTAGCTTATTTTCACGAGTTATTGGATATTTAAAGAAATTTAAAATTAATTATGTTGGTTTGCTGGAACAAGGTCACAAGTATAGTTCCAGTAGCATACCATACTGTGGTAATAATGTTTATTCAGAGAAATGAATCATTTTCACAAATGCAATCACTGTTGGAGAGGTGTAACCGTAATCAAATACAGGTTAAGGGATGAAGTTTTAAAATATTTGGAGTTATATTAATATAATATAGCTTTATTAAATACATTGCATTCCAACATATATAAATATCTAACATATTATTTCTTCAACACCTTTTAAAACGTAAATGATATTACTCAAATGATAACACGTGTACATTGATATTAAGCCCTAAGAGCACAGAAAACCAATTTTCCTTTATTTTCTTCACTCATTTCTGCTTCTGTGAGAACTATGAAAGTTTAGTCTTAATGTGAAGCAAACAAATGTTGGCCATATTCTCCAATGTCCTGATTTAGCTAAACTGTAGTTCATTTTTTAAATATTTTAGATGTGTTTGTTAAATAATGTTATTAATAGCAATATAATATATTATTATAGCAATATTATAATGATATTACATTATCATTACTTTATTATTTTTAATGTTGTTTGCATTGTGCCTGTAAGGTTCAGAATAGTGTATAGGAATCTTTAATTGAAGCTTAGAAAATTTTTCAGGTAGAAAATACCTGGAAACATTAATATAAACAGTTATTCTGAAGATTACATTGTTTATTCATTTCTTTTTTCCATTCTGTTCTGCTCTGCCGTTTGCATTTTGTCGGCGTACAAGTTATGCTTGCAGGAAAGTTTTCTACCGCCTCTACCTAACGGGGTAGATTGGATAGGGGCGGTACAGTAGCATCGCTTTACAAACAGGTTACTGTAGCGGTGTGTCACCCCGCCCTTCCCTACCTCCTCTACGTCAACAAACATGAAATAGGAACCGGTATAGTAAAGTAGCTCTCAACCTAACATCGTTTGCAACTACAACCGAAGCCTACTGATCATCTACAGAGGCATTTCGTGGAAGTATAACAATACAGTACCAAATTAAGTATAATGAATCTCATTTATGTTTTATATTTATATGTTTATATTATATTTATGTTTTATAATTATATTTTATGTTCTGAGTGTGTGGAAAAATTCAAAGCAATCAGAAGAAAAGTGTGGACCTTTCAGTTTTCATTGATACATTGTCTTAATCATGAGTAGCTCCATATGACATGAAATAATGTCGTACTACCACAGATTACAAATGCAAACATTGATTTTGTATGTAGTGGTAACAGGTTTGATTTATAACATGGCTGGACAGCCGGTGCTCACTGAGCGCAGCCTGCTCAGGGCCTTGCTCTGATAGCCGTATATTTGGGGAATAAGAAAAGTGAAGGTTACTCATGCTATCCCTCGAGTCCCCAGGCCTGATTTATGATATGAAATTTCAAATATCCGATCTTTAATCACAAGGAATTGTGTAGAGTGATCTCAAGAAATAGTTGACGTCGTACACATATGCAAGTAAATGTGGCTTTTAGTAGAAAGTAAATAGTGTATTTAAATGCGCATGAATAATGAAATAGCACGTTTATTTATGCCTCGCTGCTGCCTACAAACAAATACATCCCAAGCATTGTTAAACAAGACAGGCGGCTGTTTCGGGTGCAAGTTGGCTCAAGGAAATCAAACATTATTGGCTCTTGTTCACGTTTCATTTGCTTAATTGCTGTTGAAATGGCTGTTGGCCAGGAACATATTTACTACATCTGTCCCAAACGCGTTGTCGTATGCCACCTAGAAAATAACTATGTTAAGTGTACAAATTGTGTAGGCATTATTTAACATCTGGCAAAAGCAAGGCCTGTTATTTTAACATTGTCCCATAAACAGAAAGAGGACAAAACCAGTGGATTTAACTGCCTGTGTATCTGAGAGCTCAAGAAAAGACCTTCCTTTGCAATTTGAAACATGCTGTCTTTAGAATTTATAGTACTCCTTGTCGAATACCTTTCCCTTGCTCCTGTTTGCGACAATACAGCAGAACCTGATTTATGCGTATATCAAGCGGAAGAGGGAAGATTACTTATAACTCAGAATTAGTTACAACTGAGATTTTAATAATGCATCATATTTTTTCTAAAAAGCAATACAGTGGCCCTACATGTGTAAAAGTTTACAAACAACAAAGGCATGTATGAAGAAAACATTATTTTGAACTTGATCCTCATTTAAAGAAATCCGTTTATTTGACTTGTTTCACTTTTCTTGCGCTAAGTGCATACACCTCATTCTGTTACCACGTAGCATGGTATAAACAATTCCTAAGTCTGAGCAATTGTGGTTTTGGTTTTGTGTGGATTAAGTTCCACCTGTCGTATGAATTTTACTTTCTGATCTAGTGTGTACCATTTCCTTTTCTGTTCTCCATGGCTGATTAAAAGCAACTAAGAACTGAAAGACAAAACCGCTGTTCAACAGTAAACACCAGATACCGAAAGTGTTTATGTTTACTTCTCGTTTGTTACTATGACATTGTCGCACCGAAAACCGCCCACTCAAGTTGGGTCTTTGTCAACAGAGATAAGGAAAATACGCCTCGAGTTTTTTGTTTAAGATAATGTATGCCTTATGCTTATTATAATTACGTAAAATTCAGTTGTATTTCACTGAAATTTAAAGTCATTTTGCAGTAAAACATAACACAGCCAGAACAAACTTTTACCTTTGGGAAATATCATATATGGATCTTAGGAAGACTTACACCAAATGAAGGATGAAAATAAAACAAACGTTCCTAGCGTCCTATATAAATAAAAACTAGCATTGTACTAGTATACCAGCTGTGTTCAGCTTGTGTTTGTATTGCTTGGGCCCCTTCGTCGTTTACCACAAACTTGGCAACACCGCAAAAAGGAATAATCAACCATACTGACCTCTGACCTTCAGTGCAGTCACATGGCTGCAGACACGAAAACAGGAAAATATGAAAAATTGGTTTCGCTCGAAATTAATTGCGTTGAAGCGAATGTCGGCTTGAGACCCTTCCAACTTGAATATAAGTTACGAAGTAAACCAAGCTAGATGGCTCCGCTGTAACGTGTGAGGCTCGCATTCGAGAGGTCTCGGGTTCAATTTCAATGGGCGAGCTTCCTGACCCATATGTTTTCTTCGGGGGTTTCCCGCAAGGGAATGCTGGGAAGGATGATTACACCTACCCGAATTTCCTGTTTTTTCCATATCACTTCATTAGTCATTTCATTCATCCTTCATCCAGTTGGTGTTTTCAGGGTCATAAGTGACAGCGAAGGCGCTAGGTGCAGCTTGGCAGGGATGATATGCCCACAGGAAGTTTCTCCGTCCTTCGTTGTCCGTGAGATCCGGGTAGGGGGTGGCATCTGGGGGCTTCGATCCCGCGTTCATCTGCCCATATGTGACTTAAAGACTTGGAGGTATCATCAAACTTGGGAAACCTTAGCGGCCTCTGTCAATGTCTGTGCCATTAGTATGGATCTGGTAGCCCGGTGTCTCCTCTCCTCTCATCCTTCCTCCCGGAGATGTACCCTTGTGGCATAGATACAATAAGCCTGGCTTTAGTGCCCAACGCCCTCCGTATTTCTCCAATTCCTATAAACTAAAGTTTTGCATTCTGCTCTAAAGCATGACAATTTACGCCTTGAATCTACTGAGCACCATTCACGAGTTTTGCTCTGATGATTAACAACTGAGTAAACTCAAAGAAGCCCGGACATAGGCTGTTGGGGCTCCTTGTTCCTCTGAGACTGGAAGCTATTAAAGAGCAGGACAAGAAAGGTGATCGAAATGACAGCGTAGGGTGCACGGAGAAAATTGTATAGGATCTAATATTGTACAAAGAAGTAAGTGTTATACATGCTTTACTCGCGGAGTTTATGTAGGAGCAAAGCCGGCTGTGGCACGCCCAATCGCGCACAGGCAAAATGCCGTGCGTCCGTTAGGTTTTAAATGAAGAACCCGTATTATCAGAATCAACGAATGTTTCCATGATTTACAGAGGTTGTATTTGGGAACATGCTTGCATATGTTACTCTGTATATCCACTTATCTTCTAGTTACACATTTGTGAAGTTATGTTCCCACTTGGCGTAGAAAGGATTCGCAACACACGTTTAAACTGTAGATATATTTCGGAATTGTTCGCTAAATACACATACTGCCTTTTCTCTTTTTTTCTCCTTTTCTGTTTTTCTTTTCCTTCCCTTTTTTGACGTTTTGTGTTATTCCAGCACCATAACTTTGTCCTGCACGCTCTTTATTGAAGATAAGATTATGGTAGATAAAATTTAGTGATGGCTGTTAGCTGACCACTATTATTCTTTTTTCTGTTGTGCAAATAAACTTTATGCTCGATCATACCCAAATTTATTAATTATAAGTCTGATAGCGATCCTTTAATGGACCTCCTTAAGTTCAAACTTTCATTAAAGGACTGATCTTCATCCAATTGGACAATTCAATTTTCATTAAAGGACAGGTGTTCCACCAATCAGAGTATTCTCATGCAGCAATGACAAAGTGCAATATCGATTAATTCTCGAAACGCAACTAGCGCGAGTTTAGAAAACGCTAAAATGTCAGACACTACCGACAGTGAGATGTAACTTACCCAAAACACACAAATTAACCTCAACACAGCATCGACTTCCAAGAATATTGCACTACGAACAGTCACTCAAATTAGTTTCACTAATTGTACAATAAATAACTTATATATGAAATAAAGTTTCCTCTGAAAACCAATGTATTCAATTTGCCTTCTGTTTTTCAATGTTACGTACCATTCCAAGGTTATTATTTTCATCATGCAGCTGTGAAGTGCTGAAAACGAATCGATCGTTTAGCGTCCGCGCAGAACTCCAAATATCAGCTGATGCAATATGTAGGTCATTGTCCCTGGTGAGTGTGCAACATTTTACAATATCTCAACTATAAAATTAGGTATATGATCAAGCATAAATTGTCGTATGAAACTTAACTATAATGGAAATTAAGACGCTTCGCTCGTTTCTTAATATATACTCGCGTCGTAATTACTACCATTATAGTCTCGTTGCATAATATACTATTAAGGGTGCAAATAATATTTATGTCACGGGCTTTACAGTGTGATTTCACAACATGTTTAAACATACAACAGCGCAAGGCGTGGCAAGGCTCTAATTGGATGTTGCATTGAGCCACCCGCAATTAATTTTTGCGCAGTCATAGTTAAAGTTCCCATTTTTGTATAAATGTTTTTGTACAATTGATACATTTTTGCATTTGAAAGAATGAATTGAATATTTTATGTTCTTGTTTAATATAAATACATTATTTATAAAAATAGTTTATTATTATTATTATTATTATTATTATTATTATTATTATTATTATTATTATTATTATTATTATTATTATTATTATTATTATTATTATTATTATTATTATTATTATTATTATTATTATTATTATTATTATTATTATTATTATTATTATTATTATTATTATTATTATTATTATTATTATTATTATTATTATTATTATTATTATTATTATTATTATTATTATTATTATGATTATGATTATTATTATTATTATTATTATTATTATTATTATTATTATTATTATTATTATTATTATTATTATTATTATTATTATTATTATTATTATTATTATTATTATTATTATTATTATTATTATTATTATTATTATTATTATTATTATTATTATTATTATTATTATTATTATTATTATTATTATTATTATTATTATTATTATTATTATTATTATTATTATTATTATTATTATTATTATTATTATTATTATTATTATTATAATATGATTGCTACTGCTTTTACTATGTAATAGATAGATATGGTTTATTTGCCAAAACAATACATAGGTTGTATAGCAACGTCAAGAAAACATACATAAAAATAACATTAAAACATTACAGAAACATGTTACTGCTATAAAACTCTGTGATACTGTACACAGGATTTGAGAGCAATGTAAATTTAACTTTTCTTTTAAATGGCACTAATGGCAGAGCTTTGACATTGTTAGGAAGACTATTAAATAGATTTAAAGATGTAATTTCAAATGAATGTTGAACTTTGCTGCATTTGCATTTGGCAATATAAACATTAGAACTATTTCTTGTGGAGTAATTATGGACTGAAGAACACAATGTATATAAATTTATATTCATCTTAACATACACGAGGCAATTCATGATAAACAAAGAGGGCATAGTTAAAATGCCCAACTGAATAAATAACGGTTTACAGTGTGTCCTAGACGACGTTCCACACATGAGTCGAATAGCTCTCTTTTGAAGTACAAACATATGTATATACATATTTTGACAATTCCATACTCATAATCAAAGGACGCAATAAATGTAATATTTTGTTTTAGAAACCCGATATATCCAATATCATGTATTTGATCTAAGGATGAATACATTGAACTGAATTGAATTCCCAGGCTTTAGTGTATCAATCACATTCCCTTGCAAGGGAAATGCATGCTTTTATGTATGTAAACATATTTTGAGAGGTTATGCTGTCACACGTTAGACCGAAGAATTCAGGAAGATAAAAAATAAACACATGACATAAATGGAAAATATGAGGTTTAAGTTAAATACAAATGGCGGTTGTTTAAGAATGTGAGGAAAGTGCAAGTGTGTTGAGAGGAAGCACTTCTGCAACCCTTTGTCACAACCTTCCATGCATTTCCTGGTTCGAAATGCGCATTAAGAAGCATTAGCGCCAGGATTCCTATGCAACAGAGAAGTGCCAACAATTCCAGCTTAGAAAAGGCGTTGTACTTCTTTTGGCTCAGTTTCCGTGTCGACCTATTTATATCGAAACAAAAGAATTAAACACAAATAACATTTTGAAGGTGGAGAATGGTGCCAGGAGAAACTTACCGTTATATATTTAGTCTACGTAAATGGGTCTTCGATCGAGAGGAGTAATGATACTTGAAGTTGCTTTCAACACAAGAGCACTTAACTCTGTCAGAAAATGGACAGTAACTTTCCGACTGAGTAGGAAGCTTGGACCGACAACAGCGCTAACGTTTGTAGTTATTCTTGGCTAATATAAGGTTATGGTTTATTGAGCAAATAGACATCTCTTGAAGCAAGCCGTCCCCACCACTGTGCTCTACGTATGATGTCCTGCGAGGACATGCAACGGCCTTGCAGTAGGTCTCCATCCAATTAGTCTATTCCATGCAGTTAACTCAGTTAGTTAGCTACTAGAAGTGAAAACATCCACTGAAATGTGGCCCCTCCATTTAAAATTGAAAACTTCCGAATATTCATTATATTTATCAAGTGTATGGAACCGAGCGGGATGGCTCAGGCAGTATAATGTCTCTAGCCCGCTTTCGGGAGGTCGCGGGTCCGATTCCCGTGGCCAACCTTCCTGAGCTTTCCCCGGGCCGCCAAGCGAATCCTGGGAAGGATTTCCATATCCTCCGAACTTCCTGTCCCTCAATTTCGTTACATTAATCATTTTATTCCACCCTTCATCCCATTAGGTTTGTTTTAGGGTTGGAAGCGTCAGTGAGCGTCGCGGCAGCAGCACGGTAGGGGAACAAATGCGCTCGCCCACGGGGAGCTGGTTTCCGAGTCCACCCCCCCCCCCCTGGGGGTACGAACCCGAACGGGCGGGAGAGGAACCGGGCTGAGTCAGCCTCCCCGAGGTGCTTCTAACTGGGAAAATGTAGGGACCCTGCCCTCTGCTCTTCTGTAGCAACGTTCCGGCCGCCCTTCAAACCCCTGCGCCACATCCATCCTCCCGGGGGTTGCCCCTTCAAGGACTTGGGCAGAAAAGATCGCCTTTCACTTGAAGTGCGAAGTCCCCATCTGCAAGTTGTCATTGAGTCAAAGTGTACCGAAGAAAATATAAAGGAAATTTCAATATTGGATACGAAGAAGTTAGAATTAAATTTAAGTGAAGTCGGGGCATGATGAGAAAGTAACTTTAAGCCCTTATAAAGTGAATAAGAATAAACAAATTTAAGCAGGTTTGACTATAATTTGTAAATTCAATCATTAAACTGCAATAATGTATGCAAAGAAGCCTGCAAATGTGGTGCATTTATTTATACATAACCCGATTTGAAAAAAGGTACGTTTTCCCCGTTTTGCCCCATATGTGGGGGAAGATGGGGAACCAACATTAATACCATTTTATAGCTTAGATAAATATTTCTGAAATAATCAATCAAAAGGTTTAAAAGCGTGAGTTTGTAAATTTTACAGTCAATTTTTTTACATCTTATCCTATTTATCTTTTTCGCATGACACAGATGTGGATTGCCTCATCGGCATCACTTTCTGTTCCCCGGCGGAGTTGTGGGCCCAATGCAACCCTCTTGGGATAAGTCATAGCAGTATAAACATTGTCATCTTCTTTGCTGTCACTCGAAGTCATTTTATGATCTTTTGAGCATGAAGGCTGGCTTAAGAAATTTATAGAGCTCTTGACTTTTTCCTTGACAGTAAGGTGCTTCTGTTTCATGGTTTGATTGGTGTGCTTTGTGAACAATTTTCGTTTCGGCACAGAAGCTTTGTGCGATTCAGGAGATTCAGTTAAAACAGCTGTCTTACCACGTCTGCTAGTGTTTTCTTTTGCGTTGTTTATCCAATTTTGGAATAGTTGAAGTTATTTTAGGGCTAACAAACTGAAAGTTAGAGGAAGCACCCACTGTTCTTCAGCTGGTGATTTTCCAGGTGTTTTACCGTTTGACATAATTGCTCGATCCCCATGACATGCTTCTACCGAAGTATTTATTCTTGGATATTTTGTATCTTCTGCTGCAGGAGTTTGCACCCCGTCTTGCCCCCCCCCCCCCCCCGTCATGCCCGCAGGCGCGGTTTTAGCTTCCATTAGGGCTAGGTGAAAACTGTGCAGTAAAAACTGTATTGATACACACCATTTTGTAGCTAATAAGACACGCTATTCAGAGGTATATATAACATCCAACAGTTGTCAACGTACAGCACATATTAGCACCTTAAAATGTAGCAAACTATTACAAATCAGTATAAAAATTATACATAATTTAGAAATAGCACAGGATCCGACGCGGGTATGAGGCAGCGCGATGTTGAAACAATGGCTTCCATCTACTGATGAATTTGACGTAGTTTCCTCATCTTACCCCGCTTGCTCGTCTTGCCCCTGGTTCCCCTACATCAGTCATTTAATATTTATGGATACTTTTATTTGTCTTTCATTGTTCAAAACCTCCAGTTCCTCACAAACAAATAAAATAGCTTCCCAGGAATAATCGAGTTAATTAATTAATCCTGCAGATTGAGAAAATAATAACAATAATAACATGTATGGCCTTATAAAAACTAATCTGTTTTTCACGTCCTGTAATTAATGAAGAAGCTAATTTTACGGAATACGTCAGTGAGTGCGTCAATCTCATGATATCTTTGGTGAAATCACACACTCGATCTGTCATTCTCACATACGTACACACACCCAAACACATGCGTACACACTCTACCACATACTCGCACACTAACATACACACGCACACGCACACACACACCAGGTGGAAGGGAAGTCATTTAAACCAGTGGTAGATCGCGGTATTTGGAGAACATTTTGTATTTTACGTTTTTGTCTCTGACCATTTCCTACGGAGATATTTGAATTTTGTCGAAAACAAGCTGGCAACACTGCAGATTGTGTGGGTGTCACTTTCCCTAGTTCAGTACATAAATAAACTCAGTAACGGTGCGTCTTGTAAACAAGCTCATACCCTGCCTTGTCTTTCCTTGTTTACTGTGGGAGTGTAGCCCAATCACAATCGTTAGCTCCCAAAACATTAAACGAAAGCGAAAGTGCCCGACCGGTTTACATCACAAACTAGGTCAATTCCCTGACCAACCTCAGCGCAACGTTGTAGACTTACCTCGGGTCTGAGAGAGCAGTTCGGAATATTCCTACTCTACGCATCTTAGAAGGAACAAACTGTTATCTGCGTACATTCTTGTAGAATTACCCATCCAATTTGGGTCAAAAGTGACTTATTTTTTTCGAAATCGGCTGATTAGGAACAAAATACTATTCGACCTTTTTGTTTGCCATACGTCTATGAAGCATATATTAGAAGGAATTTAATGACTTTCCTTCCACCCTGTATACATACACACAGATATACAAACTACACACTCTCTCACAGACTCGAGCGCACCAAGACAATAAGATAATCAGTCTTATAGACACAAACCTACTCACCCAGACTCATACACACACATATACACGCACACATTAACATTCACCCACACTCATGCATATATGTATAATATATTTTCAAGCTACTTTTTGTGTTGAGTAAATTTAACGAGAACTCATAGTTTGGCATGGAAGTGTCGCTTCTCTTAATTAATTTAATTATATGAATTTCATTAAGACACAAATTGTTACTTGTTAGAATATGCTTTAATGAACATCATAAATAAATGTATAATAACATGGTAATTATATCTTACAAACATGAGGCACAGTTACATAACGCATGACTATTTAAAGCTATTCTTTCATATAAAAGAAAGCCAAACTGTTGTGAGAGCTTACAAAATGAAGTACGCACATAGATGCAAACTAAATATTGTGATCGTTGTGAACCTCTCTGGTTCCCAAAGTAGTGCATTTAGTAGTGACTATGACATCATGCCGGATCATCACACAGATAAACCTTTGTAATTTACCCGCTTCCTCCATATAGCTTTAAGAGGTATTAGAACTGTTTTCAATTCAAAAACATTGTGCTACAGTGACCACAAATGGCTGGAACTTCATATTTATAGGCAAATTCATTTTCTGATACACTCAGAAGGTGCACATGATTTGCTGGAGTGTTCTCGAAGCATAAACAGAAATAAATAAAAGTCCCACTTATTGGCGCGCTACTTGACTACATTAACAACGAGCACCACTATATATAGGTATGTTAGAAAAACACAATGTCAACAAAAACACAATAAACATCAATATGCACCAACGCCGAAAGAAATCCCAATCCGAACAAACAACAAATACCACACTAGGCTGAAGAGGGATTTCCCTAAACAGCCCGGGCATGTTGTAAACATGCCCAAATAAACATTTTTGCTTTGCTTTGCTTTGCTTGTTCTAATGGCATTTTGTTCGAAAAAAATAAATGTTTTTTGTTCCAAATAACTAATCTGTTAAAAGATTAAAGAAATACTCCGACCAGCTTTTTCAAACGTCGAGTAACTGGGCAATTTTGCGTCGAGATTGGTAAGGGATCTGAACCGGCTTCTGGATGTAAATACATAGGTCGCTTGAAAACATGACGCAGGGTGGTGTAATGTTTCGGGAGATTACGAGTGCAACTGGCATTGTGATGGACTACACTCGCACAGTAAAAACGGAGGGACACGGCATGGTATTTGTTTACGCTCATGAGACGCGTCGCTGCGGTGTTTGTTTATGTACTGACCTAGTGTAAGTGACACCCAATCTGCAGTGTTGCCATCTGGTCTGACTCTTGTTTTCGACAAGACTAAAATATCTGCGTAGGAAATGCTCGGAGACAAAAACGGAAGATGAAAAATATGTTCCAAATACCAAGATCTATCACTGGTTTAAATTAATGTAATGACTTCCCTTCCACCGGGTATATTACACACGCACACACATACACACACACACACATCACAAACTCCAAAGCACATAATTATACACAAGCACATACACACGACTGCACTCGCTCTCACGCATACACACATTCACACACAAGCGCGCGCGCACACACACACACACACACACACACACACACACACACACACACACACACACACACTTTGCTCTATGTATTTAGAACTTACACTACCAACGGTGTAACAAAATACATGGGCAACTTTTAAAACAAATTAATTTTAAAATTGTCATGCTTATAAGGGTAATATTTAAAACTGTTTAACTATTCCTCTTTTATTCTTTACATGAATCACATTGTACTTCGATATTTCATTGTTTCTCAAATAGACCTGCCTTTGAAACAATTACGCAATTCAGTAGCAGAAACAGTGATTGGCAATAACTATTTACTGCATGGCTTTAAGGGACACTGGGAGTGAAATTGAAAGTTACTCATTTTTTGATAGATTTTTCTGACATTTTTACTGTGTTGGTATTTATATAACAATAGGAGGTACACCAAATTTCATTAAAATTGGATAATTCGTTTAGGATATATAAATTATTTTATGAATTTAATAGGCACATTTTCAAAATAGAGCTCGCGTCTATTGACCTTTCAAAATTCATTTATATTGACAGAACTGATACTCTAAAACATGGATAACAATTGTATGTAGAGATATTTCAAATACGTTTGCTGGTTATGCTGTACAAATTTTTTTAATAACAAAGAACGCTTAATCTTAAAAATTATTGATTTTTTTCATACAAAAAAAACATGTTTTTGGAATTCCTGTAAAAGATAACATCAATATTGAATCATTTGTTTAGCTGCTATTTATGACTACTTTTGGAAATTTTCATTGAATTTGAAGCAAAACTCAGGCGCGACCTTCTTTTGGAATGTGCAGAAATGTAGTTTTGAGAAAAACAGGCTTTTATATACGAGCATCCTGTGCACGTTAAGGGAAGAGCGCTATTTGAAAGGGCCGTAATGACCACATGGAGTGGGGGATATGAAAATTGTTAGCTGATCCAAATGCACCAGTGATCCAGGAACATTTTAACGTAAAAAAACAATTTTCGACTTTTTGACAATTTTGACCAAAATTTCACTCCCAGTGTCCCTTAATCAAACAATTAAAAGACAGAATTTAAACAATTATAGGGGACCCTCCTGGTAATGCTAGGGTTAATGCGGTATTATTCACAAATTAATCCCATCAGATTATTATGTGGTAAAATATAATCCATAAGAGAAATAAGATCTGCAAAGCTGGGAACCACTGCTTCAGTGATAATAAGCACTGCGAGATTGCGATTGGTCATAGGTTGTACACGTGCTACTCAAATCAAAATTGAACTGCTCAGTTTCATTATTTTTCACTACACGAGGAAGTTTCGTTTTAGTCCAAAGCAATGCAATGAATACTTGTATGCTATGTGAGGAGTTGTTGGTAACTCAGCCTGGCAAACCTCCTATGGATTCTTTAGCCATTACAGAAGCATACGAACATATTCGGGAAAAATCAATGGCCTTGTGTGATTTGCCGTGGGGAAAAATACATGACGCAATAAACGGTCAAATAATGCTTTAAACTTTACATCATTGTTTTGTAGATGATATAAGCCACTATATCTGCGCAAGTCGCAATTTGGAGACGCTCCTTGGGAGAAGGGCTGGCTGGCATCATGAGAATTGCGAGTGAAAAAATAGGTTTCTGGGTCACAAGAACTGAACCACATTCAGGACGCCAGTCGACGACGTGAGGAGTGATACAAATTACTACCACAGAGCGAAGCGATTAGTGTTGTGTTCCACCCCTGCAGACACGAAACCACATACCCATCGTCCTAATCCTAATAGATACTGTCTCACACAGTAATTGGGCACGTTCATTGATTTTCCTTCCTTCCTTCCTTCCTTCCTTCTAAAAATATCATTTTACCATGTGTGAAATTTTGAAAATCTACAGTTTTCACTGGATTGATTTGAAATTTTAACACAACAATCACTGTATAGTGAGGAGTAACTGTGCTAAATTTCATACATTTAGCCAGATTAGTTGCTAACATATTAATATTTTATTATATTTTTTTAAATATTTGTATAAATGGTTCCCCATGATGCAATTTTGATTTGATAAACTTAATTTTCAGTTATGTCCTGTAATAGAATGTTAGCAAATTGATGAGATAATTTTTTAATCTTGTTATTAGTTTGGATAAAAATAAATTTTAAAGTTTAAATTCATATTTTTTTTTTTCATTTAAATTTCGAAATGTAAACTTTAATATTTAATTACTCAGCAGTTATTATGAAAAAATTATCTCATCATTTCTTTTTAATGTTATTTCTAAGCTGATACACCAAATTTCATGCATAAGTACTGAAAATTGCATCGTGTGGAGCATTTTAAAGAGCAAATAGTGTTAAAAATAAAAACATGGAAAAACTAAGTTTGAAGTCATAGGAAGGATAATGGAAGTGTATGGAGTTAAATGGACATGACCACTTACAAGCAATCAGTTAGGCGGCCACGTGACATAGTTAAAAAGGCCGTAAGGCTATAAAAAGCAATATCAAAATAAAGCAGAAGATTTAAACTATTTGACAAATCAAAAATCCATTTTTGACAATTTTTGAAATTTTTAGCCTTTTTACACAGATGGGGTATCCTTAATTCACGAAATATGCATCTTTTTATCGACCTCATTCATTTAAAATGACACCTTTTTAGGCAACAATGTGTGTTTGCGTGTTTATTTGTCCTTCTGTTTGTGAGTAGTATGGCAGAAACCATAAGGCAATGAAAAACTAAATTTGGCATTTCATCCGGGAAGATTTTCAGGAATTCTCCCCAAATCAAGCTTTATACCTTAGCTTTTAATTTCTCAAGAAAATGTCTAAAGTTTTTACTTTCTTTACTACGTATAGTATTGTATTCCACCCAAAAATTCGATGTCGAGATTTCAAATATGTTTTGAGGCCCCCTGAATCCAAAAAAGCGTTTTTAGAAAAAGGTCCGTGTGTGTGTGTGTGTGTGTGTGTGTGTGTGTGTGTGTGTGTGTGTGTGTGTGTGTGTGTGTGTGTGTGTGTGTGTGTGTGTGTGTGTGGACAGCATAGCTCAAAAACGAAAAGTCGTTTAAAAAGCAAAGTTGGTATTTCAGTTTAATATATTTCAGGGATGCGACACGAAGATTTTGAAGAAAATTGCTCCACCCTAAACTAGCCTTTACATGGAAAATTTTCTTGAAAATGGCTCTAACGATTTTTATTAAAATCACGTTTGTTTAAGATGTTTTTATGATAAAAGATTTTTATATTTTGAATTTTCTGGCTATAGCCTACGAAGACTGTTTACTCTGGATTACTTTTGAATAACTTGTGAACGGTAAGAGATGGACAAAATCTTACTGTACAAAAAACGTAGATCTTGCTAAAACACACAATTTATGTCAGAATAATTTTTTTAGAGTGAACTGTTTCGGAGATATTCCTTGTTATTTCTCTGTTTCGGAAACTTAAACTTTCGTCAAATGCAACATCGTTGTCCATTTTATAAGTTAATCTTTCAAAGAGAATGGAATCTCAAATATTTTAAAGATTTAACTATCGCTCAAAGCCTACTTTATTCCCATGTTCCTCTTGGACCTACAACGAAATAGGCAATAAGATAATTTCTGCAAATGTTCATCTCAACTAACACGAAGAAGATATAGGAATAAGAGTCTGTAAGAATGGTTTATACAAGAGTAGAGAAAGTCGTGTGAGCGCAACACATAAGATTTTTTTATTAAAATCAGTATATTGAGTGTCACGTAAAATCTGTGGTAAAGTCTTTTCACTTTTGTGCAATTTCATACAATTAGGAAACCTAAATGTCATATTCTTCAATAAAAAACTGATAAAATTCATTAATATTTATATTTTCTGCTTAATATAAGAAGTTACATCATTTCTTACTGTTCTGAAACCTAGGTGTATTATATATGCGAACTGCGAGAGAAAAATGAGGAAAATATAAAATACTGTGACAAAATGACAAAATCAGCCCAATTTCCTTTTTCTCACTTTATTTTCTTCCAAACTTTTGCACAAACCACAGTTCTCTTCTACTGACATTAACACAGTCTACAGTATTTTGTGATATTAAAACTCACAATTATTCTCTTCTTGTAGTCTTGGCTCAGTCCTTTCACTGTCTTTGTTCACTGTCTCTGTCTCTCATACATTAACTTCGATGAACAATTACTCGATGCTCGTTAACATTTCTTTATGACGCGACGACACACGCACAGCTGTCTCACACACACTGACACACTGTCCGATTCATGTCTGCAACTGTAACTTTCTCTCTCTCTCTGTTGATTCCTCGCCTCTTTATGTAGCGGGCTTGACGTCACACGAACCTTTCTCGACTTTCACAAACACGTCGGCGATAACGTAGCCAGGTCTTTCTCGAAGGCTCTGGAAACCCTTTATGTTGCCTCTTGGCTGTTGTCATTCCGGTGTTCGCTCGCGTGAATGCTGTGTAGAAGCTTGACTACGCGCCTTAGTTTGCTCGCTGGCCTGGTATTTGGTGTGGAGTAGCCTGGCCCCACCCTTCCTTTGCTGAGCGCCGAACCTGGCTTCACAATACGTACTGAAGATATAGCAGGACTGGACAACTGGTACTCTCTGAGCGCAGCCTGTTCACAGCGTTGCACTGATAACTATATGTTTAGCGAGTAAAAAAGAAGAGGGTCGCTCAAGCTATACTGCGAGTTACCCAGGCCTGATGTGGGCGAACAATTTCGAAACAGCGAATATTACCACTAGCTGTTGAATAGTTAGGCTTTTGAATTACGTATGTAAGACCAAAATTGAATACTTACTTTGCTAAATAGGTATTATGTGCAACTATAATAATGCAATAAACAAATTGTTTTACACAGTTCTTATTTGGTACTATTTCTCCATATAGGGATTTAGTAACTGGACATGGAAACCTTATTTCTCATACACTGTTGGTTTTCTTTCGTCAGATCTGCGTAATCCAGTCTTTTAGGGCCAGAAGTGTTGGTGATGGACGAATTAGGGCTGCCGTGTGTGGAGAATGGTGCACTGTAACTGCTCTTCCCTATGGTTGGGCTTCTAGTTGTCAGGCCTGCCGGGAGAGGGGGAGAACCGCTGCCGGAACCCAAGCGGCTGGTGGCTGCTTGGTGAACCCTGGTGCCGAAATGAAGATTTTCCAGCACACACTAGGGACCCTCACGTCTGCTCCGTGTTCAACATTAGAAAGCTTACTTCTGGAACAATGTTATTCACCGCTTGCATCAGGAACTTCCTGGCAGTGTGTTGGAGAAACTTGAAAAAATAGTAAATTCAACACAAAAGGATCGAACTGCACCCAGGATTGAAGCTGGATTGAGGAAGCCGGGCCAAAATATTCGTACTATTTCTTCTCTTCAGGTACAATTTACTATCTCGCTTTCGAGATATCTTCAGAGTGCGCTGAATAAAAAACTAGGTTTAGTCAAGCGGATACAGTAGACCAGTATCTAAGAGCATAGACACATAAAGCCAAATCTCGTTCAGAATCTCGATATTTAGTGTAGCTTCACCGGCTTACTTATGATGTAAAAGTACCTTAACAAAAGTAATTTGCTGTTTTGCATATTTTCTATTCCTTCAGATATTGGCAACATCAGACCTTAAACGACAAATGCATATTGATTTATAATCGATAATCTATATCCGCGTCCACCCAAGCTCACGTCTGTCGACGAATCAATCTGTAGGCAACAAGTGCCTGCCTGGAGTATAGGAATGACTGGAATAACATTAAGATTTTGCACCTCTGAAGGTCAGACTATGACTTCTAACAATGCTCAGAAGAATACCCGATATTAATTAAGCACTTTTTGATCACACTAGAACTGCTCTATACATGGGCGTCGCGAAGGGGGTGCCAAGGGGGGCCGCGGTCCCCCCCCCTTGGAAATTAATGAACTTATTGTGCAATCAGTTACCGACTATTACACTCTTATTTTAATTTTAATGCAAATAAAAATTTTTACATTGCACAATTTAATACGGTTATCCGCAACAAATACCATAACTCTTGACAGCAAAATAATGAAGTAATATTGTTTGACTGGAAACCTCCAATATGCGCTCCCCCCCCCCCCCCCTGGAAAAAAGTCTACCGACGTCCATGGCGGCGGCGCCGTGGCCGAGCGGTTAGCGCACTCGCCTACCACCTAGGCGGCCCGGGTTCGATCCCAGGGACACGCATGTGGTATTCGTGGTGGACGAAGCGGCGTCAGGGCGGGTTTTCTCCGGGTGCTCCGGTTTCCCCCGCCATCTCATTCCACCGGTGCTCCATCTTCATTTCATGTATCATCAGTGTCACCGCCTGTGGTGCCGTAGTAGTAAAAGCGGGCGTTAAACCCTACAACAACAACGACGTCCATGGCTACATAAGGAAGTGTGCTTTTCTTTCATGGTACAAACCGGATGGCAATGGGATTAAACTGGTAGTTTGAATGTAGGGTTCAAGGACCCTCAGAGGTGTTGACAGAACTAAAACGAGAAAGAAGCTTGGAAACAATATTACACATTTGTTTCGCCATTTGCAGCAAAATTTAAACTGTTTTGCGCATCATGAATTTAAAGATAGACAAATACTATGCAGTACACTGACTATAACGAGGAGACGATCTCACGCGGATCTTTTGTGTTTACTAACCTCAGGAGGAACGGATGAGGTGAAGGAACCGCAGGGGGCTACATGCCGGTGAAGACGCGCACAAGCCCGTAACGATTTCAAGCTTCATGACCGCTCAAATCGTCGGACAGCTCAGAGAAGATTTACCTCTGGCGGAGTGAACCAAAACTAGACCCATCTAGGCGGCTCGGAAAAGCTGCCATCTGGCAGGGCCGAGAAGAACTTTCCAACAAGCAAGCATCTGTCCGACATTCACTGACATCACAGCCTATCTGAAGCAGAAAAGGGCAACTGAAATTATACGAAAGTAGGGAAAGGAAATTCGTGGTAGAAGAAAAACAACCCCAGCATTAGCTCTGCCAAAGCAGAAATCACTAAAATACATAGCCAGATTGGCCGACCTAAGAAATCGAACCCAGGACATCGTCAGTGGCAGCCAAGCACATATCAGTGTAAACAAAGTAACACCAGCAGTTCAAAATTACTCTTTACAATGCAGTTGGACTGTAAGCAGTGCCAGTGTTGCTGCAATATTATATCACATGGTTTCTTGAGTCTCCAATAAGAATAATTCATTAGTGATATTATTGAAAGTATGATCATAACTGCTTTGTTTGATGCGCTAATATAATGTATTAGTAACATTCTTTCCTTAGTATTTATTGTACCGGGAAAGAAAGGATGTAACCTTTGAGGCAGGCTGTAAACCATCCGCGTGAGAGGCGCTATCTCAAGTTCACTTGTGACAACCACAAGGTCATAGCTAAACTTTTTCTTATTTTGTTTTCTTTACGTAACTACCCTCCCCTTTCGCAGGGCTTACACCCCCTAGGACTTACAAGCCGGTGCCTAGGGTCAGCCGTCTGCTGGGGAGCACAGGAATCTATGGACCGGACAGAGTGAAGACCTGGAAGCGGGTGGTCAGCCAAGTACTAGTTGTGATAGTGAGGAGGAAGATATGAAATGCAGGTGAAATCGATCAAAAAGTTATTTTGTTGTTAGACGAATCTGTCAGTTGCCAGGATCATATCAGCGTCAACAGTGTGCCTGAATTTTGTCCCGCAGGAATTCTTTTACATGCCAGTAAATCTACTGACATGCAGTGGTCGTTTAGAGTACACTTAAAAACCATCGATCTGGGCCGGATTTGAACCCGTGACCTTGGGATCAGTAGGCCAGCGTCTAACCAGCTGAGCCACCCAGACCGACAGGTGACGAAACCCATGATTGGAAAGGTGACAATGAAGCAATTTGTGGAATGAGTGGCGGGGGAAAACCGGAGAACCCGGAGAAAACCCGCCCTGACGCCACTTCGTCCACCACAAAGTTAGGCGGACGCTCTAAACAACAAAATCCAAGTGTGAACCGGCGTCTGGAGTACAAATGGTGTCGGAAGATTGCCTCATGTTTTGTAGAAATGTCATAAATGGCGCGAGTGTTTCTTGGAAAATATCCAAAATCCAGAGGTGCAAAATAACTGTGTCATAACTGGACTGAGGTTTTGAAATAAATGCGCGTTTAGTTTAGAGCGATGTTTTAGAAAAAATGAGTTTAGTAACTTAAATACTCTTATTTTCAGGGTTTTCAGGGGAAAAATTACAGTGGTCATTTAAGTTCCACAAATTACATATTTCACATGTTCACCCTGTTTATATAAGGTTAAGGTTTCTCAAAGTGACCAAGAATTCTTGTTGAACGTCAATTTGAATGTATGGCATTTTAAACATGATTTTGTGTCGAATTTCAATTTTCCATTGCATCACAGAAGATGACTAACACTTGGCGTTCAAACACTTGTTTTTTGAAATACCTAGGGCCGTATTTTGTTGCCGATTATGTATAGTTAATTTTATACTTAGATCGACTGTGCCATTAAAGTATTCACGTCAGTAAAGCGCAACCAGCTCCTAGCATGTGATTTACCCAACTTACTCCTACTGTATGGGCATTCATACGTTACTGTTTATTTTAATATTTAAATTCATGTTATAATATATTTAATACATGATTTCATATATATTTTGGACATTTTCTTTGCGTGCAAACGCTCGGTCTATTTAGGAAACTTCTTTACAGTATCTTAACATGGCCACTATCAAGCGATAAGTGATTAATGACTTGAAGCCGGCGATATTTATACCTAGAGCGCGGCCGATAAGAACCGCCCACTTTTTTACCATTGGCCGAGCTCCGGCCGATGGAGGCACGTGCGGAACCAATCAGGTGATTGCCGATGCTTCTCTGCACTGTGGAGGAGAGATATGCTGAATGACTGGTGTCCATACTTTGCTGATTTGAAGGCCTTCATCCCTGTTGAAGTTGTTTTTATTCGCTTTAATGTATAGAGCTTCTTTAATCACCCTATCGTAGTACCTAGAGGACTTTTCAAGAATTTTTGTAGAGGCGAATTTGATTTTATGATCTGTATTATATGTGTGCTCAGCCACTGCGGATTTTTCTGGGTATCCTAGTCTAATACAACGTTGATGTTCTTTGATGCGATCTTCTACAGTTCTACCTGTTTGTCCTATGTAAACTTTGCCGCAACTGCATGGGATTTCATAAATGTCTGATGCACGAAGACCTAAATTATCTTTAGCAGAGCCTAAAAACTGTTTTATTTTGGTTGGAGGTTTGAATACGGTTTTTATTTGATATTTCATGAGCAATCTTCCAATTTTCCCCGACAGGGCGCCACAATAAGGGATGACTGCTAAGCCTGCATGTTCTTTCGTTGTATTAGGTTCACGGTTTCGTTTGGAGTGGATTTTCTTAAAAGTACTGTTTATTTCCTGGTTGGTGTATTGATTCTGTCTGAAAACTGTACGCAGGTGTTGTATTTCTTGAGGTAGATTTTCAAGATCAGAGATAGCAATCGCTCGATGTATGAGTGTTGAGAGGACTGTCTGCTTTTGTGCCGGGTGATGACAGCTAGTCGCTGAAAGCTTGGGTAGTTACCCTAATCTGACCTGGCTGTTAGCCCGAGAAACTATCATCAAGCGATAAGTGGTAACGAAATTAATTATTAATTAATTAAATTTTACTGGGTCGGAGGGGAGGAAAGATCCAAGGTTGCTGAGTTTCTAAAGAAGTATTTCCAGAATTCAGAACTTTGAACTTCCAAGTTAATTTTCGATGCAGCATTAGATCGTATTGGACTTAAAGCCTTACAGGAAACTGGTGATTTGAAGCCGCCTCAGCCATGGGGAAAATCCAAGTTTATTAAAAAAAAGGTCCACTCGCTTGCTCATCGTCACAGTAGTAGCTAGAAAGTCATTTGATAACTTAAGTACCTATATTTCTATTTTTCAGAATTTATAGTGAATTTCTTGAGTATAGCTAGTGTGTTTGAGTTAATGAAATTATAAATATGACATACATGTCGTGTTCTCACATAGAGATCTTATTTAATGTTTCTTACAATATGCATTTACATCTCTCATCTGTTTCGCTCTCTCCCAATCCAATATTCCTCCCGCTGCTGCATTCACGTGCCAAGAACTGCATATACGCATCTGTCGTCTATTTGTCAGGGGAGGGGAGAGGGGTGAAATTCCCTGTGATGTCACAGCGCCACTTACCGAGCATTCGGGCGTTATGTGACGTGTGGCAGAGCTGCCAACGTAAGGGTTACAGAGACGCGTCACCACCAGCTCTTTGCATCGCTCCATCAATTTCACAGAAAGACGCATATGTGCACTTACCCATAACAAATTCTAATAAACTAATCAAGGCCATTCTGTTGTCCCTGGTCGTCATTTAGGGAGGAAGACCTATTAAATTCCACTCAAAAATCATCTAAGGAAACGAAGTGATTAAAAGAAAAGATATTCCTCTCTGTACCTACATAGTAATCAAACTTTTTTTAGGTGAGAATTTTTTTTTGGGGGGGGGGGGCCACGGGGGGCCGATTTTCAGCTGGAAAGAAACATCCTTGGTGTTGTGATTTTTATTTCCATAACTTTAAGTATCCTTTAGGCATCCATCCATTTCGATCTAAAATAGTTTGATAAAATAGCATAATAAAATTAAACAAGTCTTAAAATTTAATTTCCTCGGATGTGAAATAACATACAGAACAGAAATAGATATTGTAAAAAAAATAAATAAATAAATTCAGTTGCATAGCAGGTACAATAAAAATAACCTTCAATAATAAAGAAAGGAACGATTCCATAATAAAACTATATAAAACAATGGCTGTACCAATTGTAACATGAATAATGATGGCACAACATAAAGTGGGAAACCAAGAGAATGAATCGACTTCACCTATGACCTTCTTTGCAATGATTTTGGACCACAGACTTTCAAGGGACATATATACAGGTGTTTAAAAAAAGGTATCCTATATTGCAGCAGGAGTTGGGATTGGTCAAAATCAGAATAAGCGTTCCTATAAGCATATGTACGGAAACAAATACTTGTTGAGATATGAGCCATTATAGAAAAATTAGCAATTTATGCACATCTTTGATAGGTTTGACATACACCAATGTATTTAAATGTTCACAAAGACAGAAACCTAATGGACTGAGGTCCGGCGAACGGGGAGGCCATGGTAATGGACCTCCTCGACCTATCCATCGTCCAATAAATGTTTGGTTAACGATGTTTCTGAGAACGAGGAAAATGAAGTGGGAGCAGCAGTATTTATAAATAATTTTTAAAATGTGTAAAAATTAAAATCAGCGATGAGTGTTTAAGATACACTGCAGAACTTAGAGAAATTAGAAGTACGATTAACTAATATAATGAGAACCAAGTTAAAATAAGCACAATTCTTCCAGTCTCTTAAAGTTTAGTGAGTAAACTAAATAAACTTGCTTGCAAGTTAAATTTAATAGAGATGGATACTAAGCAAACAATTTTTCCATATTAAATTAGTATATATACCTGAACAAATACACATAGGTACAAGGTAATACTGAACAAAACTCTGTAGTAAAATATGTTAAAAAATTAGGTACATATTCATTACCACCACAAGATGTATATGAAGAATCTAACTAATGGTCAGTGACTAAAGGCACACCCGGAAGATCAGTGGAAAAATAGTAAAAATATCACTCCACGATTCAAATGTGTTTGTTCTGCTAAACAGGTTTTATATAACACAATTGAAAGCTGGTTTCACATAGCCTTGGCGCCTTTGTACGTATCTAAAATGAAGAAAACAGATTCGGCTTGATCTACTAAGATGACAAACGTCTTCAAACGTAACCCTAGATTAGTGCTCTATAAAATCATTAAACATTTTAGGACATGCAAAATTAAGCAATAAGTTTTTTTTTAGATAACTGTATTAATTAAACGGATCCTTAAAGTCGTTATTAGTAACTGAATATTATGATACAGAAGCCGGCATTAAGCGTATATGCATGCTATTGAAGAATGCCATAAACAAGGAGGAGGAGGAGGAGAAGAAGAAGAAGAAGAAGAAGAAGAAGAAGAAGAAGAAGAAGAGGAGGAGGAGGAGGAGGAGGAGGAAGGAGAAGACAAAGAAGAAGAAGCAGGAGTTGAAGAAGAAAAAGAAGGAGGAGGAGAAGAAGAAGAAGAAGAAGAAGAAGAAGAAGAAGAAGAAGAAGAAGAAGAAGAAGAAGAAGAAGAAGAAGAAGAAGAAGAAGAAGAAGAAGAAGAAGAAGAAGAAGAAGAAGAAGAAGAAGGCGAAGAAGAAGAAGAAGAAGAAGGCATTTAATTTAACAGGTTGGCATATGTTTTTATTTTTCATATGAGTTCATAATTAATACGTATAGACTTGTGCACCATATGACTGATTTTCCATCTTATGTGCATTTACATGGTAAAACCTAGTTCAGAGCATGTATAAGGGGATGATTATCCTGACAAAAGGCTTGATTCAAGCGTTCTACGTGTAGAGAATATGTAGAGAAATTCATATGAAATTTTACACCTCTCATTAGTAGTTACGCAGCTTTGTTGATGTAGTTCGGGCATCAAAGTATTTTAACAGTTTTTTACGTTTTATCTGTTAGCAGCTGTCTGTTGTATTGTTTTGTTTAAAAATGCCTTATTGATGATTAACTGTGACAGAAAGCTGGTTAAGGGACACTGGGAGTGAGGCTGGACAACATTGGCCAAAAAGTCATATTTTTTTAACATTAAAATGTTCCTGGAACTCCTGTGGACTTCGATCAGCTAACATTTTTCATATCACCCACTCCATGTGGTCATTACGGCCCTTTCAAATAGTGCTCTTCCCTTAACGTACACAGCATGTTCCTATAGAAAAGCCTGTTTTTCTCAAAACTACATTTCTGCATATTCCAAATGTCCCTCGCGCATCAGGTTTGCTTCAAATTTCATGAACATTTCCAAAAGCAGTCATATATAGCAGCTAAACAATTCTGTGGCTCAATATTGATGTTAACATTAACATCAATTCCAAACACATTTTTTGTATGAAAAAATCAACAATTTTTAAGATTAAGTTGTCATCGTTATTTAAAAAAAAAAAAAAAAAAAAAAAAAAATGTACAGCATAATCAGCAAACGTATTTGAAATATTTCTTCATACAATTGTTACCCATGTTTCAGAGTACCAGTTCTGCCAATATAAACCAATTTTGAGAAGTTAGTGTGCACGTGTCACATTTTAAAAATGTGCCTTAATAGCATAATTAAATTCATAAAATAATTTATATATCATAAACAAGTCATCCAGTTTTAATGAAATTTGCTGTACATCCTATTCTTATGTAACTACAAACACAGTAAAACTTTCAAAAAACTATCAAGAACTGTGGAACTTACAAATTTCAAAGTAATTGCTATAAAACAAGTGTTGATAATAATCGGCCATAACAATTTTTAAGCACTTAGTTGACTTAAAGTTATCTACACACATATCTTTTGCAATGCAAACAACACAAAACAACACAAAATTGCTTATTTTTCGATGACATGTCAACCTTACTTCCTTCCGCCCTAGCTTTAGTGCTTCGACATTGCTATCAAATACATGACAAAATACTGTCAACACTGATTGGAATATTTTCCTTGCAATAATTTCAACAATTACGTTGAACATTTTTCGAGGAAGAGAAAAAGAACAAAGCACTTTCAAAGCTTAAATGGACAACGTAATTTTGCATAAAGGTCTTCGTTGTCTATCAGTAGAAAACTGTAATATTGTGTCCAATCATAGAAAACATCGGCGGAAAGTCGGGTCGGTCTGGGTGGCTCAGCTGGCTAGACGCTGGCCTACTGATCCCAAGGTCGCAGGTTCAAATCCGGCCCAGACCGATGACTTTTAAATGTGCTTAAAAAGACAGCTCCATGGCATGTAAAATAACTCCTACCGGACTAAATTCCGGCACACCGGCGACGGTGATGTGATCCTGGTCATTGACAGCGTCGTTAAACAACAAAATATTTTTTTTTTAATTCGGAAGATCGGTCATTTTTCAAACACTGAGTTATTTAAATTTTCCTCAATATCCGTTAAATTTGACCCTGGAAAAATGTATTTTCACACAGATGGCTCATGTGATCGTGTCATCAGCTTATCAAGGTTACTTCTTTATTTTGAAAATGGCCATAATTCCTGATGCGTGTGCTCTAGAAACATTTCTAGTGCACGTGCCGTTTCTGTGGTGATATAAGATAGTGCCCCCAATTTGACCTCTCGTAACCCTAATACCTTGTGCCGGACATCCAAAACGTGGTAGGTGTTGGGTCGTGACCGGAACTTCCCCAAACTCACGTGCCCGAGCACGTGCAATTGTGACGTAACTTGGGAGGACATTGCTAACTTCCTTTATTGATCACGCGGAGCGCTGGTAGGACAGTTATGTCACTATTTTCACGTGTACTGCAGCGGCCGTGAAATGCAGTCTTCTTCACGTGGCGGTGTGGTGGGGCTCGAGCTTCCTTTGTTTCTCATGTTGGTATACAAATAGACATATTCCATAACCCACGAATTACCTAACTTATGCTCACTTCCTGTCATTTTTAAAACGTTCTCCCTTAATTTTAACTTTCTCTACTACGTATAGTAAAGTAGAGCAAGCATTGTATTCCACCCAAAAATTCTATGTTGAGATTTCACCGGAAATATGTTTTGAGGCTCCCTGAATCCATAAAAAAACATTTTTTGAAAAAGGTGTGTGTGTGTGTGTGTGTGTGTGTGTGTGTGTGTGTGTGTGTGTGTGTGTGTGTGTGTGTGTGTGTGTGTGTGTGTCAGTCTGTGAACAGCATAACTCAAAAACGAAAAGTCGGTTAAAATCTAAAGTTGGTATTTAAGGGACACTGGGAGTGAAATTTGAAAGTTCCACATTTATTAATAGATTTTTCTGAAAGTTTTACTGTGTTTGCACTTATATGAGAATAGGAGGTACACCAAATTTCATTAAGATTGGATGATTCGTTTATGATATATAAATTATTTTATGAATTTAATAGGCACATTTTCAAAATGTAGCTCGCGTCTACTGACTTTTCAAAATTCATTTATATTGGCAGAACTGATACTCTAAAACATGGGTAACAATTGTATGAAGAGATATTTCAAATACGTTTGCTGATTATGCTGTACATATTTTTTTAATAACAAGGAAAATGTAATCTTAAAAATTATTGATTTTTTTAATACAAAAAAATGTTTTTTGGAATTCATGTTAATGATAACATCAATATTGAATCATAGTTTTGTTTAGCTGCTATTTATGAATACTTTTGAAAATGTTCATTGAATTTGAAGCAAAACTCAGGCGCGACCTTCTTTTGGAATATGCAGAAATGTAATTTTGAGAAAAACAGGCTTTTATATAGGAACATACTGTGTACGTTAAGGGAAGAGCGCTATTTGGAAGGGCCGTAATGACCACATGGAGTGGGGGATATGAAAAATGTTAGCTGATCCAAATGCACAGGAGTTCCAGGAACATTTTAAGGTACAAAACAATTTTCGACTTTTTCACAATGTTTACCAAAATTTCACTTCCAGTGTCCCTTTGTTTTTCAAGGATGCGACACGAAGATTTTGAAGAAAATTCCTCCACCCTAAACTAGACTTTACATGGAAAATTTTGATTTTCTTGAAAATGGCTCCAACGACTTTGATTAAAATGCCATATGTTTGAGATACTTTTATGGCAAATGAAATGCATATCTTGAATAATCTGGCTATAGCCTATATAGTCCTGTTTACTCTGGATGACTTTTACATAATAGGTAAACCGTAAGAGATAATATTTTTCATGTTCATATTTTGCTTTCATATATTTTATATTCTTTTATACGTGGCTCTTTCTTTACAACGTTAACTTGGGTTTTTATTTTTGCATATGAGCACATAGTTAATACATGTCGATTTGTGCGTCATTGTTGTGTATTGCCATGGTAAAAACTAATTCAGAGCATAAGTGGAGCAGCACTGCCACTAACAGACCATGAAATGCTTACGTTAGTTGTACGGTGTGTACATTTCTAACCATGGACATTCTTTAGATTAAGGACTATATTTAACTCATATTAGTAAACAATAAAATGTATCCATACTTGTAAACCGTCTATTCCCCAAATCACGTAGCCGATGGCTGCGCGGTAACACGTGAAACTCTCATTCGGCAGTCCGGGGCTCGATTCCCTTTGGCTGGTCATCCTTGCCATTTGTTTTTCGCGTTCTACCCGCTTCGGCAGCTGAATGTATGCTGTAGTGGCTCCTCTTCTACCACGAATTTCGCGTGTATCGTCTGTTTCAGGACTGAAAAACGGTGTTCGGTGTGTTGCGGCAGGGCGGTCAGTGTGCGCTTTGTAAATATTACTCCTTGGTGTTGTTTGGACTTCTGACATGCGCGCTTTCTGTGGCCGAATCGCTGACTTGGGCCTTTTGGGCAGGGTGACCAACGTCGAGTGCATTTTATATGGAATCGTCAGGGACCCTATCCATGCTTGCGCACGTCGTCCGGATTTGGTCACCCGCAGCCTTCCCTCACAATAGAACCACAAAGGGTCACACTGGCCTCTGCCCCTCCGTGATATGTACCCGTACTCAACAAATAAGCACATACTGCCAAAATAACGGAGCAATTGGCCGTAAATGCCAGTGTTACTTTCTTTCATCCCCAATACTGTGTTCCTCTCACGAGAATGTGTTTCACATCAACAACTCTAGCGTCTTCTGAGAAAGATTATGACTAGAGTTGTCAAACACATTCCTCACAGCAGAGGTCTGCAAAATGAATATGTGAGAAAAGTGGTCAAAAGCAAGTAGCAAAATAAGCGGTACTTGAATATCACTGGTTTGGTTTTAAGGAATCAAGGAATATGAAAAAGTGGGTCAGGTATCGTACAAGGCATGTCATGCAGCACGTGTATGACATCACATTTTACTGTTTTGATCATAGAATTGTCTGTTTACATTTCGCTGAAAGTGATTGAGCAGTTGTGATGGAAGTGATTACTAATGATAAGCAAAAGCCATGTGCGCTTCACAAGGTTACCAAAGCCACAAGTACAGAGAAACATCAGTGGTGTTATAAAATGTACCTGAGTGAAGGAAAGGTTCAATAAACGTGCCAGATGATCCACAAGTAAGATGAAGGATATTTTGAGAGTATCGGAGCATCAGTACTCGATGAAGTCCAAAGCTTGGGAAAATGTGTTGGGAAATGGGATTTAATTGAGGAAGTTTTAGAAAATATTACTTAAGGTCAAGGCTACCTCTCTGTATTACTAATAATTACTGACATAAAAGCAGTAAGCCTAAAGTAAATGGGACTGCCTGCTTATTTCATATACTTCAATTTCTAAACCTTGATATTTCTCTTTGCGAACGACTCTGGAAAGAATATTTTGTGTTTCTCATGCGAAAGCAATTTAAATTCTCTTAACGATTCGAGAAATTTAGTAATATAAGAGACCAATACCCTAAGCTGTTGACCAAATATTTAAATTCATGGTTTTAAAGAGAAAACTATTTCCTTTTTGTGATCGCTCCCAAATGTACAAGCCATTTAAGGATACCCATCTGTGAAATTTTGAAAATCTACAGTTTTCATTGGATTGATTTGAAATTTTAACACAACAATCACTGTATAGTGAGGAGTAACTGTGCTAAATTTCATACATTTAGGCAGATTAGTTGTTAACATATTAATATTTTATTTTATTTATTTATTTATTTATTTTTTATTTATTTATTAATTTTTTTTTTAATATTTGTATAAACGGTTCCCCATGATGCAATTTTGATTTGAAAAACTTTATAATTTTCAGTTATGTCCTGTAATAGAATGTTAGCAAATTGATGAGATAATTTCTTAATATTGTTATTATTTTGGATAAAAATAAATTTTAAAGTTTAAATTCATTATTTTTTTCATTTAAATTTTGAAATGTAAACTTTAATATTTAATTACTCAGCAGTTATTCACGTTATGAAAAAATTATCCCATCATTTCTTTTTAATGTTATTTCTAAGCAGGTACACCAAATTTCATGCATAAGTACTGAAAATTGCATCGTGTGGAGCATTTTAAAGAGCAAACAGTGCTAAAAATAAAAACGTGGAAAAACTAAGTTTGAAGTCATGGCAAGGATAATGGAACTGTATGGATTTAAATGGACACGACCACTTACAGGCAATCTGTTAGACGGCCTCGTGACATAGTTAAAAAGGCCGTAAGGCTATAAAAAGCATATCAAAATAAAGCAGAAGATTTAAACTATTTGATAAAACAAAAATCCATTTTTGGCAATTTTGGAAATTTTTAGCCTTTTTTCACAGATAGGTATCCCTAAAGAAGTTTTGTTCTTAATTGCAAGTAACACCACCCCAGACTGTAGATACGGACCTTTGTGGCCCAGTCAGTCAGGTAGTCGCTTAGGGGGCCCCGAAACTGAAATATTACCGAAAAATTATAAAACTGGCGATTTTAGGTTTATGCAAATACTTGTTCCCCAAACCTTCAGTTGTCGGTTGGAAGTGAAACTGTTTAGATTCCGCCATTTTTAAAGGTTTAGCGCAGGCTTTAACCCTGACTGTACCCCCCTTGGTAGTTTATGCCCACCTTCTGCAATTGTTTTAAATTCCGTCTTTTAAATTTTTGACTAAAAGCACGCAGTTAATAGTTATTGTCAATCACTGTTTCTGCTACTGAATTGCCTAATTGTTTCAAAATTTACATTGTTGATCTTTTTGAGGAACAATAAAATGTCAAGTTGGTCACAAAGTACTGTCCTGTAGGCATAATGTAATTCATGTAAAAAGTGAAAAAGAGATACTTAAACAGTGTTAAATATTACCTTTATAAACGTGACAAGTTATAATACCGAATTTTAAAATAAATTAATTTTAAAAATTGCTCAAAAATATTGTTACTAGTGGTGGTCACAAAGTACCCTCCTCCCCCAAGTTGGTGGTTTAAGTTCTGGATAAAGACTTGGCATTATTAGGGTTAAATGCCATGAGTACTCCATTCAAACACCCCTTATCTACTTGCATTTTCATAAAATATGGCCCAGAAAAGGGCTAAAAACAACCAAATTCAGCGACAAGGAGTGGTTAAGTGGCATCTCGCCGCAAGGCAGAAATCTGAAGGAGAGAGAGAGAGAGAGAGAGAGAGAGAGAGAGAGAGAGAGAGAGAGAGAGAGAGAGAGAGAGAGGGAGGGAGAGAGAGACTACAAAAATTATTATTACATTTTTTTAACACAATCTCTGCTCCAAGCACATTAAATTTTGTTCTATGCTCCTAGAATTTTTCCAGCATGTCTTCCACTTATGTGACTTTAATTTCAGTCTTCGTTTCAAAATATGAAAATTTGTTTAGCTTTAAAAAGTTTAAACACAGAAAAAAGTTTTAAAAATACTTTCAATATCCATCAAAGCAAAGAAAAAGAATTGCTTTAAAAAGTAATTATTTCTTTATGTCAGAGGTTGATGGTGTTTGTTGGGCAATTAGAGTTTATAAAATAATAAAACTGTTGTGATATTTTGAATATTAAGGTACTCTCGCATTGTGAATAACTTGAATAACTCCCTTAAAACCTTAAAATAGATTGTGCTGGAACTCTCTGTGGTAATTTATAACATAAACACCCTTTAGTGTGCAAAGTAATTGCTTGAATTTGCCAATATTTCTACTTTTTTCAAATGGGAATGTGTTCTTTGTTTTTTATCTCTTGGTGTTGCAAAAACAAAGAAGTTTCAAATGCATCTTATAGCAACCAGGTCTTAAAACCATTCACTATCCCTTAAAGCCTACAGTATTCCTGCGTTCTTCAGTTATCATCATCGTCGTCGTCGTCGTCGTTATCATCATCATCATCATCATCATCATCATCATCATCATCATCATCATCATCATTATTATTATTATTATTATTATTATTATTATTATTATTATTATTATTATTATTATTATTATTATTATTATTATTATTATTATTATTATTATTATTATTATTATTATTATTATTATTATTATTATTATTATTATTATTATTATTATTATTATTATTATTATTACTGTTAATATTATTATTACTACTACTACTACTACTACTATTATTATTATTATTATTATTATTATTGTTATTATTATTATATTATTATTATTATTATTATTATTATTATTATTATTATTATTATTATTATTATTATTATTATTATTATTATTATTATTATTATTATTATTATTATTATTATTATTATTATTATTATTATTATTATTATTATTATTATTATTATTATTATTATTATTATTATTATTATTATTATTATTATTATTATTATTATTATTATTATTATTATTATTATTATTATTATTATTATTATTATTATTATTATTATTATTATTATTATTATTATTATTATTATTATTATTATTATTATTATTATTATTATTATTATTATTATTATTATTATTATTATTATTATTGCTGTTGTTGATATCATCATTAGTATTATTGTTGTTATTGTTAAGGGACACGGGGACTGAAATTTCGACCAAAAATTACAAAATTTACGAGTTTCAGTTTTTCACTTACAAATCTACCTACCCGGGATCTTCAGGAATGAAATGTATACAAAATGGCAGATTCCACCATTTTTAAATCGCAGTCATCTCTTTTATTTAAGCCTTTCATTGCGAAATTAGTTATTAAAAGGAGGATTAAACAGTAAAACTGAAGTGGGGATAAATTTTCTGAAAAATGAGCAATGGATAAGAGTTTGGTTTATCTTGAAAGAAACAAGGCTGTAATAGGAAAGAGGTTTAATGTTTAGAAGTGAACTATCTATCTAACCTTGTGACGCTGAAAGAAAACAGGCTCACGTGGATCTTGTGTCACTGGCACATGTACAATAGGGTTACGTAAGGAAGCCGATTATCTCACAGTCTGATGAATCCTTTCAGTTGACACGCAATGGCCGTCCAAACAGTAATGCGTTTCACTGTCAGAAACATTTTCACGCTACTTAGGCACAAATCTGTGCACTCATTCATTCTTCGGTGTTCACTTGATTACTTGCTGTGTAATGAAAACTATGACAAATCCAAATAACGCTGTCAATTCGCATGTTATGAAATGCTTCCTTTCTATTGGTTGATTTTTTTCATTATTGTTTCAGATAAATATATTGTTCATTTGAGAGGTGGAATTGGAACTGAAAAATTCAGTGCCACAATGGAACAACTAGGTTAGAATTAAGCGAATATAAACGTGGCAAATAATGAACAATATATTTGATTTATGCCAACAAACTTACTGTTGGTGATTTTAAACACACAAGCCGTGTGTGGGAAATGTTAGGCAGGTTGTCACAGTAACTTAATGGTTAGAGCACTCGCCTGTTAAGCGGAGGGTCTGTGGTTCAAATCCCAGCTGTGGCATTGAATTTTTGAGTTCCAATACTACCTCTCAAACATTGCCCACACACGGCTTGGTGTTTAAAAATAACAACATCAAGTTTGTTGTCATAAATAAGCAATAGTCTTCATTGTTTGCCATATTTACATTTGCTTCTATCTTAGCGTAAGTCCCTCTAAGGTTCCAAAATTCTAACCTAGTTGTTCCGTTTATTTTGATATTTTAACCATGAGAACATATTTAATGATTAATATCGATGTTTTTGAACTTTCGATAACTATATATTACACTTTTGCAGAATATGCTTTACTAAAGTATACTAAAATCAATTAATTCAAACACAGCTCGTTTAACCTTAACAATGCCAAGCCTTATTCGAATTAAAATAATTATTTTGTTGTTTAACGACGCTGTCAATTGCAAAGGATCACTTCAGCGTCGGAAGTGTGCCGGAATTTTGTCCCGTAGGAGTTCTTTTACATGCCAGTAAATCTACTGACATGGAGCTGTCGGTTTTAAGCACACTTAAAAACAATCGGTCTGGGCTGGATTTGAACCTGCGACCTTGCGATATGTAGTCCTACCAACCGAGTCACCCAGACCGACGCCTTATTCGGGAACTTATATTACCAACGGGGGGTGGGAGGAGGGGCAGAGGGAGAAGGGATACCTTGTGATAAAATGTCTGAACAATTTTTAAAACAATTTTTTTTTTTTTTAATTGGGTATTACATCTTGTCATGTTTATAAAGGTGATATTTAACATTGTTTAACTGTTACCTTTTACATAATCATGTTTGATATTATGCCACTCTTTATTACAGAACTTAAACTACCAACTGGGGGGTATTTTATGTTGTCTTGTGTGTCCTAACAATGATCTTAAAAATTTCATTTCAGTAGCTTGAATGTGACTAAACTTTTTTGTCTTATTATCTAGGATTCACTACCATATAGCAGTACTAGTGCTGCCACTATCTTATAAAACTTCAATTGTGTATCGACCCGTGTTTTTTTTTTTTTTTTTTTTTTTTTTTTTAAATATTTTTCTTACAATGCCGCACATTAATTGATATTTATTTTACTTTGTATATTCCGTTCTAATCAAAGGAAATTTTACAAATGAAAAACCCGAATTTGTTCCAAGAACTATTTTAACTCTTACTGGGTATTCTACCTTGGAATGTCATGACTTTCGATTTAGGAAAAAAATTTTGAAGTTATATGCTTTACACGGCTGATGGAGCATATAAGTTGCTCTCTGGAGATTATTTTCAGAGTTTCGAAGCATAACTAAATCATCTGCATAGGCTGAAACCTGAAAATTAATGTCCATTACTTTAATTCCTACTTGTGTACCTACACCGTTTCCATCTGTTTAAGATGGCATCCGTATAAATATTAAAAAGTTTGGGTGATAATACACACTTTGTGTAACACCTTGATTAGTTAAGGCAATGCATTGGTGAAACTTGCTGAAAATTGCCGAAAACTTTGATTTTTACTTTTTGCATTTATTATTATGCTTATACCTTGTACTTTAACAGCGCAGTTTAGTTTTCCCAATATCGGCCATTTTTAAAGCTCCAGGAGGGCATTTAAATGTCCTAGTGTGGGTGAGCGTTCCTCGCTAAACTTCGTCGCTACAGCTTTGAAATGTATTTTTCGTTTTCACTGCCTTCGATTTTGGTCTCTTTCAGGGAATTTTACTTCAGAAAGGTTGTGAGTTGGCTGTACTGAAATGAATTGGATATATCGAGCTGAAGTGCCCTTAATCTGACACAGTTTTGCTTCCAAACAGAGAAATGCAGTCAGTGTTCTGTAATTCTATAATCTTGCCAGGTTATTTCAGTGTTCCAGTTATATATTAGACATCGTTTAGGTAGTTAATAGATTTTAAGTTATTCGCTAGTCTATAGCAAAGCAGAAACAGGCATTTTATGAATTTGGTGTATAAATTAGCGAAAGTGTGTAGTGTAGAGGCAAGCTAATAACAATTAGTTTCTAAATTTTGTGAATAACGCCAAGGTGGAAGGAAGATTTTCATATTAAGAAACAACCAAGCATACTTAAGGTTCTCAAAAACTGCTACTGAGACCAAGAAGAAAGCAAAAGAGGGTCCCACGTGTGGTGCTGGGGAATTTTAAGTTGATTGGGTTTAGTTAAAGTACAAAAATATATTGTTAAACTTTGAAATCCATTTTTCTCAATTCTTTTTTCTTTTTTAAGCAGTTTTCACCATTCAAAATGCTCCTTGAACGCTAGTTTACAACTTATTGGCTTGAAATTTTCAGGAGAGCTTCAGAAATTAAGTTATTAAACTTTGCCATACACTTGTTAAAAAAATAATAGAGCTGAAATATTTTTCATAGCTCTTACTGAAAAATTGAAAATATCAATAAACTATATACAAAACATTTTTTCTCTTAAACTAAATAAATCTAAGCAACGGTGATATTAAAATTTCTGAGCTCAAATTAAAAATTTAGGAGAGACACAAGGGTCATTTCATATTAGCATATCAAAAAGCTATTTATTGTTAATAAATATGTTAATAATTTAAACATGGTTTGATATAGGCTATTGAAAGTTTGTGTAAACAAATATAGTTTATGTTCTCTCTCTCTCTCTCTCTCTCTGTGTGTGTGTGTGTGTGTGTGTGTGTGTGTGTGTGTGTGTGTGTGTGTGTGTGTGTGTGTGTGTGTGTGTGTGTGTGTGTGGAAAGAAACTCACAGCAATCGGAAGAAAACTGTGGATATTTTAGTTTTCATAGATAGATTGCCTTAGTATCTACTCTTCCATAGTTTGTGACGTACTGAGCCTATAACCAGTGCTATCAAGTGGACCCTTTATACAATTAATTATATGAAAGGGTTATCCACGTTTCATCATTATCTCCCAAGCTCTTCTCTGATGACTGTCGAAAGCTTTCTCCAGGTCGATAAATGCCCTAAATGTGGGTAGTTCATTCGCTTCTTTTCTCAGTTAACTGCCCAATTGTAAACAAAAGAAAGTAAAGTGAAAACAATGTGCATCATCTTTGTAGTGAGGTCCGGTTTCCTAAAATATTAATGAAAATGGAATCTAAAGTGCAAATATGAAACTTGGGTAACGGCGAAAGCATAAGAAGAAATAAGAAGAAATTTAAAGCTTGAAGCATAACTGGGTAATAAGTATGATGGGCTGGGTTATTTCGAACAATGTGTAAAAACTACACTTAAATTTGCATATGAAGTCATATCGGAGAATTGTTGCAGACGATAACAAATGGTGAACTTCAGACAAAACTAGAGTATTTGTCATAAATGCGCATGTGTGTACATTCTTGAAGGAGCGCGTTACGGTCGTTAAAGCCACGTGAGTAATGCTTGTCTGTGCGCCTTGAAGAAATACAGGTTTGGTCGCCTTCAGTAGCTTTTGTGCTGCACAGTGGTAACCTTAAGTCACGTGGCTGTTATGTCATTGTTTGGAGGTGGTTCTCGTATCCTACAAATATTACACAAATGGAGATAACTAAGTGTTCAGTGGCGCAATTCCATGCACCGTCATCACAAGCATTGGTTTCTCCTGAAGGTCTTGGTGATTATCGCCTTCATTATCAACACTGCCACTATCACCACCATCATTACCCCCACCACCACCCACACCACCACCACCACCACCACCATCACCCCCACAACCACCACCACCACCACCACAACCATCACCCCCACAACCACCATTACCACCATTACCACCACCACCACCACCATCACCCCCACAACCACCATTACCACCATTACCACCACCACCACCATCACCCCCACAACCACCATTACCACCACCACAACCATCACCCCCACAACCATCACCCCCACAACCACCATTACCACCATTACCACCACCACCACCACCACCACAACCATCACCCCCACAACCACCATTACCACCATTACCACCACCATCACCCCCACAACCACCATTACCACCATTACCACCACCACCACCACGACCACCACCACCACCACCATCACCCCCACAACCACCACCACCACCACCACAACCATCACCCCCACAACCACCATTACCACCATTACCACCACCACCACCATCACCCCCACAACCACCACCACCACCACCACAACCATCACCCCCACAACCACCACCACCACCACCACCATCACCCCCACAACCACCACCACCACCACCACAACCATCACCCCCACAACCACCATTACCACCATTACCACCACCACCACCATCACCCCCACAACCACCATTACCACCATTACCACCACCACCACCACCATCACCCCCACAACCACCACCACCACCACCATCACCCCCACAACCACCACCACCACCACCACAACCATCACCCCCACAACCACCATTACCACCATTACCACCACCACCACCACCATCACCCCCACAACCACCACCACCACAACCATCACCCCCACAACCACCATTACCACCATTACCACCACCACCACCATCACCCCCACAACCACCATTACCACCATTACCACCACCACCACCACCACCATCACCCCCACAACCACCATTACCACCATTACCACCATTACCACCACCACCACCATCACCCCCACAACCACCATTACCACCATTACCACCATTACCACCACCACCACCACCATCACCCCCACAACCACCATTACCACCATTACCACCATTACCACCACCACCATCACCCCCACAACCACCATTACCACCATTACCACCATTACCACCACCACCACCACCATCACCCCCACAACCACCATTACCACCATTACCACCATTACCACCACCACCATCACCCCCACAACCACCATTACCACCATTACCACCATTACCACCACCACCACCACCATCACCCCCACAACCACCATTACCACCATTACCACCATTACCACCACCACCACCACCATCACCCCCACAACCACCATTACCACCATTACCACCACCACCACCACCACCACGACCACCACCACCACCATCACCCCCACAACCACCATTACCACCACCACCACCACCACCACCATCACCCCCACAACCACCATTACCACCACCACCACCACCACCACCATCACCCCCACAACCACCATTACCACCACCACCACCACCACCACGACCACCACCACCACCATCACCCCCACAACCACCATTACCACCACTACCACCACCACAACCATCACCCCCACAACCACCATTACCACCATTACCACCACCACCACCACCATGACCACCATGACCACCATGACCACAACCACCACCACCAACACCACCACCACCACCACCACCACGACCACCACCACCACCATCACCCCCACAACCACCATTACCACCACTACCACCACCACCATCACCCCCACAACCACCATTACCACCATTACCACCATTACCACCACCACCACCCCCACAACCACCATTACCACCATTACCACCACCACCACCATGACCACCATGACCACAACCACCACCATCATCACAACCACCATTACCACCATTACCACCACCACCCCCACAACCACCATTACCACCATTACCACCACCACCCCCACAACCACCATTACCACCATTACCACCACCATCATCACCACTGTACCATCACCAAGATCATCGCTTCCACACATCAGCATGATTCTCGTGTATAGGTTACATAAAATGCTATGTTGCATTACTTTCCCAACATTAAAGCTTCCATAGTTGTTTTTTTCCTGGAGTTTGTCCTGGTTTTAAAAGTCGAATGACAAATTCATAACTTTATGTGCTAGTGACTGAGTCTCATTCTATTTACTACAAACCCTAACTAGAGCCAAATACGGTTGACTATTACATTTTCAGTTCATCAATATAAACGAATAAATAGCCAAGACAGTACTTTAAAGGACTGTAATTGAAACTAGTTTATTTCAGAGAATGTATTTTGTCCTTCGTTTATTACACGTGTTTAAAACGTTTGTGTACCATAAACCGTCCATACTAAAGAAGGAAGATGCGAAATTGTTGCAAAACATACAGAAACGCTCATCCTAAGTGCATGTGTACTCATACGATAATAAGACGTAATACTATGTAATTGTAATATTATGATTATTAGGCTAATCAAGAAGTATATTAATATTCATGTAAAAGCAGAAGCGTCATAACTGTACGCAGTAAGCAATAAAACATGTTGTAATTAATGCACTTAGACACAAACAGACTTTAAACCATCCATATCTCCTCACATAATTAATACGTATAGCAGCGTATAACAAGAAGATTTACATAAGTATATGCGAGCAGATGCCTCATGATAAATATACCATTTTGTTAAACTGGAATGTCATTTAGCCTCCATTGTATACTTCAGCATATATTCATTTGAAAACAGTCGTAACTACGCAACCTAGAAAGCGGAAATGTTCATAGTCTGTAGCTGTAATATTCTTATAAGCTTTTTCCCAAAAAGTTTCATAGTTTTGGAACAATAAGTTTACTTCGTTTGTAACAATTGCTTCATACATTTTATAGTGTACATTGATTAATAACTTTGCCAAATGTATTTTCAAAACGACTATTCCAGTGTATATAAAACGCCTGCACAAACAACTTCTGAAAGTTTCAGCCCAAAATATTAACTGAGAAAATGTTCTTTTGTGGGAAAAAATTAAAGTAGTAGGAAATGTGTTGTAAGTTTGAAGAGGCCAAGCAGACGAAATTATGTGCAGGATTTTAAGTATTTAAATAGTTAACATTTGCATTTAAAGGCATCTATCCAGTTCAGTCTAAAATAGTTATAGGAGATAACATAATTGAACAAGTCTCAGAATTTAATTTCTTCGGATGTGAAATAACACAGGGCAGAAATAGACTTTGAAAAAGGAATCAAATAAGTTCAACTGCATAACAGGTACACTAAAAAGAACCTCAACAAATAAACCAAGGAACGATGCCATAAGAAAGCTATATAAAACAATGCTCAGAACATGGCTCAGAAATTATAATTGTGGCACAACAGAAAAGAAATATACAAACAGCAGAAATGAAATTCCTTAGAGCCATAGCTGGATATACGCGACTAGGAAAAAAGCGATCAAATACGACAACAATTGAAAGTAGAAGTATTAAACAAAGTAATAGTAGAATACAGAACCAATTGGCAACAGCACCTAAATAGAATGGAAGAAATTAGATTTTCCAAAATAACAAGTAACTATTTACCACAAGGACAAAGGAACATCGGACGACCGAGGAAAAGGTGGAAGCAACAAGACTTTGTAGCCGGAACAGGCTAAATGACTTGAGCGTTGTTGAAGAAGATGAAGATGGAGGAAGAAGAAGAGAAAGAAAAAGTAGGAGAACTTCTAGAATAGATATCGACACAATTCAAACGACATAATGAAGAAAAATCTTCATACGTTTGTATGAGACAACAATACAGATATCAAACTTGTTGGCTCAAAATTCATTGTATGCCTGCTTAAGAGATAATGTTAGAGTAATTGAAGCTTAAAACTGTTTCAAGATGTATGCGATAAAATATAAATTAACTTAAAACACCTGAATAACGCCATTACAACACGATTACTACTGAGTGTAGTACTAGGTTGGTTCTTATATGGGGTTACAATAGACAATTTTCAAGTGTTTTGAGCGCACACCCTCCTATCTTTTATTTTTGGTACGTTTTGATAATGTGCCAAATTCCATTACAATTAGTTAATCTTAACACGTGCCGCAATGGACTTTAATATCCAAGTAAACTGAAAGTATTTGTATTTTCCAATTGCTGTAATAAATTGAAACCAATATATGCATGTTTTGTGAATATGCTCAATATATTTAAACGGAAGAAATTTAAGTATTAATATGTAATAGAACATAAAACATGTCAGAATGCAGCTTAAATTAATATGTACTAGTTTTAATACAATTTTCTTTTCAGTACTTCTTTTCCATAAGCTATGATGATTGATAGTCTTTCAGTTCTTCATTTAACGCTAGTCCCAATTTTACGCTTAACGTCGAAATGAACAATAACAAAAGCTGAAAAATTCTCTTTGAACAAATATTTAATATTTTTTGCCTGTTTCCTTCTGAATTGTTCTCGATGTCTTTGAATCGATATACGAGTAAGTGCTATTTCATCAACAATATGTCCAAAGGCCTCAGCTGTAGTACCAAGGATGAACATAGAATCTCCAACTTAATTGACATCTGTCTAAAATGGCGGCTAGTTTTGATATCCCTTTCCTTCACGTTGGCTTTCCTTTTCTGAATTTACCTCATTTCTATCCAAGGTTGCATCACTACCGGAAATTAAAGCAGAGCACGTGGAGGATTCTGGAAGAAACGGTGTCACCATTAGTCACTCACTTCAGTTGTTTATTCAGACGAATCATTACCAATTTCCAGAAACTGTGAACTCTTATCACTCTTGATCTTCCTTATCTTCTCTTTCGTAACTCTAATCATCGCCCTTTCCTCTCAAGCCCCTAACTTCCAGTCAACACCCCCAAGATATAACCTCCACGACCAGGCCCTTGTTGATGTAGTAGAGTTTATCCTCTTCTGTTTATCATGTTCACAAAATTAGCATAAGCAAGTTGTTTTTCAGATTGCGCTGTGAATATTGGTATCATCCACACTCAACTAAATTGGCACTTTCACTGAAAGTCAATTTTACATCACTTATATTATACTAAATAACAGTTTCCGTACTTCTTAAACTACTCACCATGATGCAAATAAACACTCACAAAGTTATCCAATGGAAACCGAGACTCAATTGAAGGTGGGCAGTATGGCAGCAGTAGGGCACTGCATAAGCAAAATGTCGCAACTTGTCGGCCATTGCGGCACGGGTCCCTCTTATTCAATTTCAACAAAATAGGTGTTTGAATTCTTCTTAAAACAAAATGAAAAAAATTATGGGCTGTGCGTGAAGTAATGCGAAATTACAAAAATAAGTACCACCCTAGTGTAATACTTTTACATGCATCATTCTAAAATAAGTACAGCTAAATTGGATGAAAGCAAACATTGTGTATTTGTTTAACATAATGCATAATAATTTTTTTCTGCAAGCCACGTGTTTGAAAACAAAGAAGAGGATACATCGCTATGAGCAACTAATTTTGCGCCAGGAGTCATCTGCGGTATAATCATTCATCGTATCCGCTATCCTGGAAATATAGGTGGTCGTTTGACAAAGAAAAAGGTTTTAACCACCATCATGGGTGATTATGTCAGGATAAACAGCTTTGAGTTTGACTGGTACTTGGACGAGCAACCCTCCACCTATGGTATAAGCTATGTAGGGGCATAGCTTAATCCTTCGTGGTTCGGATTCCACGCTAAGCTGGAGGACCTCAATGCCCCTCTAGATGCCTTCCCCTCTAATTAAGCTATATCTACCATTAACACCATGGGTAGAGAGGCATCAACAGTTCAATGACTTGCTCTCCATCTCTGGTATATATACACTTAATATATACAACACTTTCCCTGCCATGGTACAGAAGCTATTGCATTCCACCCAAAAATTCTATAGTAAGACCCATAAATGCAAAAGAATCAATTTTGTATGTGTATCTGTGAACGGTATAACTCAAAAATAACAAGTTGGTTATATACCAAACTTCGTATTAAAGTTCAATACCTTCCAAAGGTTTAAAAAATGACCACATCCGAAACTACTCTGTAGTGGCCTGGTATCCAGGGAAGAATTGCTTGATATAAGACATTTTAATGTCACTACAGCTAATTTAAGAAACTGTCGCTTGTTTTAATGTATGACTCCGAAAACGTTATCGCATAAAAAATTCTCCGTTCTGAGGTTATGTGCCAAAAACAATACACTTTCAAACAAAAGAGAGCTGCAGTTTAGCTGCCATCTTAATTCTTTTTCTATTACCTTCAAATTTGTTTGTTTACTGTTTATTCACTTGTATCACTTATGGTTATCCGCTTAATTAGGATACAGTTTGCAATGCCTTGCCTTTAATAATAGCTTAATACACAGTTCATCTTTAGTCCTGGCTTCTTTGTATTGTAGTTAAGACTTGTATAATTAAATTATATGTAGCTATAGTAATTGGAGCTTTGCTCTGTTGTAGCACAGATGAACGAATGAATGAATGAATGAATGAATGAATCAATCAATCAATCAATGAATGAATGAACCAATCAATCAATCAAGCGAATGAATGAGTGAGTGAGTGAGTGAGTGAGTGAGTGAGTGAGTGAGTGAGTGAGTGAGTGAGTGAGTGAACGAGTGAGTGAACGAGTGAGTGAACGAACGAACGAACGAACGAACGAATGAATTAATTAATGAATAAGAAATGGAAGAGTTTTCAAAATTGTACATATTTTCAAAAATGGCTAACCATTTTGATTAAAGTACTTATAAATTAAAATATTTGCATGATAAAATGTGTATCTAAAATTTTCTAAAATTAATATGTGAAGTGCTCCTCATTCGGAAGGAATTTTGTGTAATCGTGTATAACTGGTGAAGCTTAAGCAATAGACAATTGCTCAAATTGTTCATTACTTTGCCATTATTTTAATCCTTTCAATATTCAGATGTTTCTCGAATTGCATGCAAACAGTATGGAACTTTAAGGCCAACAAATAGCGTCTAGTTTTAACAAATTTGATTCGCTTTGTATCTATAAGGGAATGTGTAAGATACATGCAGATGTTTGTCTCGGATAAAATGAATGAGACAGAAAAATAGGTTTTCGTAAAAATAGTTTGTATACCCCCTAATAAGTTATAGAGGGTAGAGAAAGTCGTGTGAATGTAACACATAGGACTTTTACTTTAATTTACATGAATTCTTACCTTCAGAAGACTTCCCATATCCAGAGTCGTCGAAAATCGTCGAAGTCCATTAAGTAAAATGTTGAAATGTTTCATTTTTATTGCTCTTCTGACTATTTCATAATACCTTTTGTCATCGTAACATCTAATATATTTAGGTCTCCATCACAAAGTGTATCAACATCTCAAACTTGAATACATACACTTTTGGAGTAAGCTACAGAATGTTTGCAAAGAAAGTTAAACTAGGTCTTAAATTAGGTATTTATACAGCTATTTTTCAGCTTCCCACCGTAACTTGACGTTCTTTTGTTAAATTCCAATTGAACAACTATTAATAATGTTAACAAATATTGTTTTTGTTTTTAAGGGCTGACATTCATATGTCAGAACATCTAATACCTGAATGAAACGAATTTTTTACATCAAACTATATATATTATTTATGAAGTAGGATGAATAATAACCTTGGAAAATTAATGCCAATAATATCATTATTTATTTTGATTTTTCTAAAATAATATCATGTGCACATCATGTAGCACTTCATCCGCAATGAGAGATGTTTCTCTGGTAATTGTCTCTGAGTTCTTCAAGACTTTGTCGACAATTTCACACACCGCTGGAGAAGGTAGTTGCCGATAGACTGATCCAGGGAACAGGAATAACAGTTTTGTTCTGTGAATCCGTCTTTTAGTTGTCTTTCAAGGCTTTGTAGACAATTTCAGACATCCCTGGAGAAAGTAGTTGCCAACAGAAGACCTAGAGAACAGAAATAACAATTTTCTCTGTGAATCTGTTTTTTATTTGTTCTTCAAGGCTTTGTAGACAACTTCAGACATCTATGGAGAATGTAGTTGCCAATAGAGTAAAATACTTAATTTTGGAGTTATTGACACTATTATTATTATTATTATTATTATTATTATTATTATTATTATTATTATTATTATTATTATTATTATTATTATTATTATTATTATTATTATTATTATTATTATTATTATTATTATTATTATTATTATTATTATTATTATTATTATTATTATTATTATTATTATTATTATTATTATTATTATTATTATTATTATTATTATTATTATTATTATTATTATTATTATTATTATTATTATTATTATTATTATTATTATTATTATTATTATTATTATTATTATTATTATTATTATTATTATTATTATTATTATTATTATTATTATTATTATTATTATTATTATTATTATTATTATTATTATTATTATTATTATTATTATTATTATTATTATTATTATTATTATTATTATTATTATTATTATTATTATTATTATTATTATTATTATTATTATTATTATTATTATTATTATTATTATTATTATTATTATTATTATTATTATTATTATTATTATTATTATTATTATTATTATTATTATTATTATTATTATTATTATTATTATTATTATTATTATTATTATTATTATTATTATTATTATTATTATTATTATTATTATTATTATTATTATTATTATTATTATTATTATTATTATTATTATTATTATTATTATTATTATTATTATTATTATTATTATTATTATTATTATTATTATTATTATTATTATTATTATTATTATTATTATTATTATTATTATTACTATTATTACTATTGCTATTTTTTATTATTATCATCATTTGAAACGCTTCAGCAGAGTAATCACATAGAATTCCTGGTAAAGAAATGCTACTATAATTGTGCTATTCTCGGAATTTTTACATCAGGAACCAAAAAATATAATACATTACTTTGTATCTCTTATGTAAATTTCAAGTCCGGGCCCGGCTCTAGCCCGATGAACATTTTTCAAATTAGGCCCGAACCCGGCCCGCGGGTCGGACCTAGGCCCTAGGGCTTGGTCCGAGCACGTGCACACCTCTAGTGTGTGCATTGTATGCTAACTGCTCTGAGTATAAGGGAGAAAAGTCGAAACAAGCCGATGCATGCAGTAAATTTCCAAGGTTGCGTCGTTAATAAGTCTTCAATCGTTTGAAACTAACATTATACTCGATAAACATCTGACTGAAGAGGAACAGTTCGAGAATGGACAATTTTCGACAATTTCTTCACTTTTTCAAATAATTGGCAATAAATAATGGCTTGTTTACTTCAGAAATAGTAAGCGGCAATTGCGAACTTGGAACGTAACACCTGCAATGAGTTAACTTGTTTCACGTGGAGGTTACGTCAGTTGACTCACGTGTTCGTCAAGTTTCCTGGCCGAAACCCTACCACCAACGACGTTACGTCACAACGATTATCACGTGTATTCCACAACTCCAGCGAGGTACAGGATATTTTCAGAACTAAAAGCACGTGTCCTAGCATTAACCTTGTTATGTACACGAACGTTTGGATATACACTGAGAGACATGAAGCTATATTCGTCTGCTATTTTATTTAGAAGCACTTCATTACTGTCAAATGCAGGGGAATCGTTTTCATTATATAGGGAACTATTCTCGTGACCCATTCACCGCTTCAGAACATACTTAATATATAATAAGCAAGAGTCCAAAAATAGAGCATTGGATTCATTCTTACTCTCTCTGCTATGTCCATAAACATGTGCTTGGTAGAGATATACCGGAAAAACATATATTAAGGCCCTCTGAATCCAAAAGGGCATCTTTATAAAAAGGCGTGTGTGTGTGTGTGTGTGTGTGTGTGTTTGTGTGTGTGGGTGTTTGTGTGTGTGTGTGTTTGTGTCTTACTGCCCTTAGTGCGTGTCAGTATGTCTGTGTATAAGTCTATGTGTCTGTTTCTTTCATTTCTTTCCGTTTACTTTCTCTACTAGTATAAGTAAAGTAGAGGAAGTATTGTATTCCACCCAAAAATTTGATGTTGAGATTTCACCGGAAATATATGTTTTGAAGCCCCTTGAATCAAAAAAATAAAAAAATAAAATAAAAATAAAAAAACATTTTTAGAAAAATGTCTGTGTGCATGTTTATGTATCTCTGGCTGTCTGTCAGTCTGTGGACAGCTTAACTCAAAAACGAAAAGTCCCTTAAAAACCAAAGTTGTTATTTAAGTTTAATGTCTTTCAAGCATCCGACACGAAGATTTTAAAGAAATTTCTCCACTTTAAACCACCCTTTCCATGGAAAATTTAGATTTTCTTGACCATGGCTCTAATGATTTTGATTAAAATGCCATATGTTTGAGATATTTTTATGGCAAATGAAATGTACATCTTGAATTTTCTGGCTATAGCCCATGTAGTACTGTTTACTCTGGATGACTTTTCAATTTTTTTTTTTTTTTTTTTTTTTTTCGGAGGTATCCCTTGTTATTTTTGTGAGTTTCGGAAAACAAACTTTCGTCAAATGCAACATCGTTGTTCATTTTGTATGTGCTAGCCGAGCAAAGAGAACGGAATCTTAAAGCTTTAAAAGATTTGACTTTTGCCAACTGTATTCCTATATTCCCGTTGCACGTGCAAGAAAACGAGCAATAAGATAATTTCTGCAAATGTTTATCTCAACTAACACGAAGATATAGGAATAAAAGTTTGTAAGAATGGTTAGTACAAGAGTAGAGGAAGTCATTTGAGTGCAACACATCAGATTATTTTAAAAACAAATTTCAACTTATTAACATGTTCCATTACATCAATTATTGTAATACTACATGCTAGGTAATATGTGTGACTGTGTGTGTGTGTGTGTGTGTGTGTGTGTGTGCGTGTGTGTGTGTGTGTTTGTGTCTGTGTGTGTATGTCTATATCTATGTGTGTCAGTGTATGTGCCTCTGTGTGGCGGTATGTGTGTGTGTATGTGTGTGTATGTGTGTATGTGTGTATGTGTGTGTATGTGTGTGTATGTGTGTGTGTGTGTGTGTGTGTGTGTGTGTGTGTGTGTGTGTGTGTGTGTGTGTGTGTGTGTGTGTGAACGTCATAAATAAAAACTAAAAGCCATTCTGTATATCGCCATAATGTAACACAAAGATTTGAAAGGAAATCCCTCAAATCTCACCAAATGCACCTGGAAAACTTTACAAAATAGTGGATTTTCTCATAAACAGCTCTAATGATTAATATTACAATACAATGTATTAAATATATTTTTATTACAAATGAAATGCAATCTTGAATTTTCTGCGAATAGTCTGTGAGGAAGTTCGCCTACCACCTAGGCGGCCCGGGTTGGATCCCAGGGACCTGCATGTGATATTCTTGGTGGACGAAACGGTGTCAGGGCGGGTTTTCTCCGGGTTCTCCGATTTCCCCCGCCACTCATTCCACCAACTGCCCCATCATCACCTTTCCATTCATCCATTTCACCTGCCTTTGATATCATCTTTGACAACATTTCTGCACCATAAAAATAAAGTGTTAAGTAAAGCGGAACTAAATAAGTGTTATACTTTTATATCATTTTGATCATCATATTTCAAAGAACAAAAATAAATAAAAAACATAATTTTCAAAATTTCTTTTTTTGCGGGGAACCCCCTTAAGACCAACTTGAAGCGTCCAGTTCTTAAACATTTGACTATCGTTATTCCCTCAGTATCTATAAGGAAATATATAAGTTGGGTTGTTCTGTAAACTTGCCTAAAATATGATGTAAAGAAAAATAAACTTTCGTAAAAAAAGTTTGTGTACCAACTAATGAACTACGAGGGATACAGACATGCGAATACAAAATAGAAGTGAAATAATCCTACAGACTTCAAGAGCGAATTCGTCTTATTGTAAATAACAAACAAGTCTAATACAAAAAGCTGAAAGATGTATAGTTTTCTACAACACTACTTTTATCCAAAAGAATTATCTTCACCCTGCTGGATTATTGTTGATTAAAGTTTCTTAATTTATGGCTATGTTGATAGAAAATTGAATAAATGAAAGGTTTTTCCTTTGGTGTATTTCAATAGAGGGGCGGCGCCGTGGCCGAGTGGTTAGACCTTTCGCCTACCACCTAGTCGGCCCGGGTTCGATCCGTGGTATTCGTAGTGGACGAAGCGGCGTCTGAGCGGGTTTTCTCCGCGTTCTCAGGTTTCCCACACCAATTGCTCCATCATCACCTTTCCAATCATCCATTTCGCCATTTGATATCCTCCTCGTCACTCTCATACCTGGTGCTTGGCTGACTACCCACTTCCAGGTTTCCATTCTGTCTGGAGAGGATATCATCCTCTTCGTCACTCTCGTACCTGGTACTTGGCTGACTACCCACTTCCAGGTTTCCACTCTGTCCGGAGAGGATATCATCCTCTTCGTCACTCTCGTACCTGGTACTTGGCTGACTACCCACTTCCAGGTTTCCATTCTGTCTGGAGAGGATATCATCCTCTTCGTCACTCTCGTACCTGGTACTTGGCTGACTACTCACTTCCAGGCTTCCACTCTGTCCGGATTTTGTTGTTGTTGTTGTTGTAGTGTTTAACGCCCGCTTTTACTACTACGGCACCGCAGGCGGTGACACTGATGATACATGAAGATGGAGCACCGATGGAATGAAATGGCGGGGGAAACCGGAGTACCCGTAGAAAACCCGCCCTGACGCCGCTTCGTCCACCACGAATACCACATGCGGGTCCCTGGGATCGAACCCGGGCCGCCTAGACTCTGTCCGGAGAGGATATCATCCTCTTCGTCACTCTCGTACCTGGTACTTGGCTGACTACCTACTTCCAGGCTTCCACTCTGTCCGGAGAGGATATCATCCTCTTCGTCACTCTCATACCTGGTGCTTGGCTGACTACCCACTTCCAGGTTTCCACTCTGTCCGGTCCATAGGTTCGTCTGCTCCCCGACAGGCATCTGACCCTAGGCACTGGCTTATAAGTCCATAGGAGTGAAAGTCCTGCATAAGGGGAGGGTGATTAGGTAAAGAAGAAGTATTTGAATAGAATGAATGGTTTTTGTACAGATTCAATTTAAAAGGTCCATAATTTGTTGCCTTCTTTCCCGGTGGCCCAGTTGGTTAGATGCTGGCCCACTGATACCAAGGCAGCGGGTTCAAATCCGTGCCAGACCGATGGTTTTTAAGTGTGCTTAAAAACGACAGCTCCATGTCAGTAGATTTACTTGCATATAAAACCACTCCTGTGGTACGAAATTCCGGCACACCAGTGACGCTGATATGATCCAGGCAATTGAGAGCATCGTTAAACAAAAAAACGAAAAAAAAAAAATCGTAAACGATTTAGAAAGGGCAACTTCACATCAGCAGTGTTTGCTTTATTCCGATATCGGTGTAGATCGCCGGGAATGTTACTTAATCACCTTTCTTTCTTTTGTTTGTCTGTTTGTTACTTTCTTTCTTTCTTTTCCCCCAAAGTCGTAACAGTTTTGAAGCCGGTATACAGGCAAATGTTGGACAAATGACACTTCCTCTGAACTCTTATTTTGAAATTACAGGAGGAGAGTTCAGCCATTTTAAATTCATCCCAATGTTTTTGCATACTTGTTAACGCTAATAAGTGCTAGTGATTAAAATTGCAATCATTTTTGTTTCTAAAGTTAACCTAAAAATAATGCTGTAACTATAGAATTCATCACGGATGAACTGCAGTGCCGATCTTACTTATCTACGTTTCTTGAAATATTCTGATAGCGCGACGCCGGCCACGGCGTATCACAAAGAACAGTCGGGGCCAAGCTACTTCACACCACATACCAGATACGGCCCGTATTAAAGGCGCCTTAGGTCAAGCTTCCTGACACCACTCAAGCGAGCAAACACGTGGCAACAATGAGCGCAACACGCGAAAAAAGAGGTTTTCTAGATCATCCGAAAAGTGTCCGACGGCCGGCTTGTTTGTAGACGTTCCAGAAAGATCTAGCTACGTCATCGCCAATATAAAAGCTTGCGGAGCGCGTGATGGCAGGCAGTTTTTGAGTAGGTGAGTGTGCCAGTGAGTGCGAGACAGCTGTGAAAGATAGGTCGCGTCGAAATAAGGAAGCTTTAACGAGTGTTGAGTTATTGTACCGTCGGAGTTAGTGTTTGAGAGATAAAGTGAAGACAGACAGTAAAAGGAGTGAGTCAAGGCTACGAGAAGAAAACAGTTCTAAGTTGTAATACCACGAAGGACTGTAGAAGAGAACTGTGTCCTTTGTGCAAAAGTTTAGAAGAAAAATAAAGTGATAGAAAAGTAACCGGACTGGTTTTATCATTTTGTAACAATATCATTCACAGATATTCATGCAGAAAAAATATTATCAGAAACGTTAGTGTTGTACATTTCACTAACTTGTGTTTTTTGACTCTCATGATCTTCCTGCTAAACCATACTGGAATAACTTCTGGTGAAAGTGCTTTCAAAAACTTGTGCACCATGTTACACAGATTCCTGTTTTTAGACCGGTACTTAGGTGTACGTGCTGGCATGAAGCAGATTACTTCCATTTTAAAACTGGTATATTAAAGGGAATCGTACACTTCCCGGTTGGACAAAATTGCACATCAGTTTTGTTTAACCAATTGCAGTGGAGTGTAAATTCGCATTATAAGTTATGTTTCCCTAAGAAATATTAGCACCACATTGTTAAATTCCACAAAGAATAACGGTATTAACCCTACCATTACCCCCTTACTTTATGCCCACCTTCTGTAATTATTTTACATTCTCTCTTTTAATTTTTTGATTAAAGACATGTAGTAATAGTTATTGTCAATCATTGTTTCTACTATTGAACTGTATTATTGTTTCTAAGTTTTCGTTGTTTGTCTTTTTGAGAAAAATTAAAATGTGGAGGTGGCCACAAAGTCGGTATAATGTGATTCATGTAAAAAAGTAGAAAGGAATAGTTAAACAATTTGAATATTATTCTTATAAATATGACAAGATATAATACCCAATTTTAAAATAAATTTGTTTTAAAAATTGATCAGACATTTTGTTATCAGTGGTAATTGGGTTCTGGAATAGGGCTAGGTAATATTGGAGTTAAGTAAACGTAAGAGGTGTTTCACATAAATATCACAGTATACATAATTTCAATAGTTGCAGAGCCATTTGTTGCCAACCTCTGCACCAATTCTCCAGACATACGTCTTGCAGACGATATTGAAACTGTACACGTGTTTAATCCATGTGCCAGTGTTAGAAACAAAGTAGCGTTACTATTTATTGTGGAAATGAATATCGTGTTCGTTCCCTGCTATTCAGTAAATAAACTTCATAGGTGTAAGTTATATTTCATTGCTATGGCTATATGTTAATAATTAATATGGCTCGACTTTTAGATGCTACAAATTTGGGAAATATTTTTTTTATGTGCCTATCATGTAAAAAATGTCTGCCAAAGCAAATAAAATCTCTGTGCTATGTGGTATTCACCAGACTTCCTCTAATTTTCCATTCCGAAATATTGTTCATTTTCACCGTTGTCTTGAATTACGCAAAAGTCCAGCGTTATTGTAATAATTCCATGTTGTCCAATCCAACACATTTGCAATTTTACACATTACATTAAGTTTACTATTTTTTAAGTTTTGCGCTGCAGGACCAGAAAGAGCATTCAGATTTTGTCCCCACATTCTGAAATTATTAGTTGAACTGTTTCTCTCAAGGTCATTCTTAATGATTTCAGATTCTTCATCGAATCACAAAGGAAACACAAATTTGCGGAAATGTATGCTCAATCTTTCTTAACACATGATCACTTAAAAGTTCTTGAAGAATTTTAATTGAACTGACATCTTTGCAATTTAGCTCCTATATTGCAGCAGCAAAACCATCTAGGTTTTCTGGGTAGTATTTAGCTGTAGCCAACCATACTTCCTAGCGAGTCACCATAGCCGCAGGAGGTAGCGGAGTGTTTGGATTTTTGTTCTGAAAAATGTCAATCCTTTTAGATGACTTGATGAGCACTTTTTTCTATTAGAAATGAACTGGTCACTGTTGGGAAACATGGCTCTAATTTCCTCACGCATTCTGTGCAATCCATGCACAACACATGTGACATGAATAATTTTAGGATAGCCAACTGCAAGTCCTGCTGCTGCCTTTTTCATATATGGTGTATCATCAGTCAAAGATAACAAAACACTGTAATGTCATACACCATCTGGCCACCATATCTCCATTGTTTCATTAAATAATCTGGCAATAGTCACGTGGTTTGCAGCATGCATGTCTTGGCAGGTCAGTAGAAAAGATGCCTTTGGAACTTCAGAATTATTTCTCATACCTTTACAACAATGTTTCTTATTTTTGTTTGCCAGTAGAATTTGGAGTTTCGTCTATGCACGCCCATATTTTTTCATTAGCCCAGATTTTGGGTGTATACGTCATAGTTCCTACGTGGCAATTGGAAAGGTAGTGTCTTCCCAAAGTTGATTCATCAGGTGTGTCAATATTTGTATTTTTCGTAAGGAATGTTCTACTGAGGTTAGTTCATGCTTGAAATGGGTACATCTGCTGAAGCTAATCCTCTGCACAAATCCACACAATATGCTGAAAATTTGGAGGGTTCTGCTGCAGCACTTGGGACTAGATCATTAATAAAAGATTGTTTTTGTAAAGCGTGAAATAGATGCTTTATGTTTGATACCACTTAAATGTTGTGAACGTTGCTCTGCCGTTAGAGCTTTACTACATGCCTGACAATACAGGATTTCACTATCACAACAGAAAATACACTTAAATTCCGCAGGATATGGCTGCACACGGTAACCTGCAGTACTTTTCACTCTGGGCATGTTAATCCACTCAAAACTGTCGATGTGTAAGTTTCCAACACCACAGCACAACTGGAACATCATATAAACTTTGCGGATTCACAAATGACTAATTGACTACACAGTATAACGGTATCAGTGTATAGGCTAGTGGGCAAATGGCAGCGGAGGAACTCCCCTTTCTTATCTTGCGGGCTCATGTAGCTTGAGAGAAAAGGATGCTTATATTTTCTTTCAACTGTAGGGGTACTGCAGCTGTCATAGCAGTTCTTCCAATAATAAATAACATTATGAATTATTTGTAACAAGTCACCGTCCACTTCTTTAATGCTGGATTACATGAGCCACATGTCGTAATATGTTATTCTATTTTCTAACCTTAGAAAATTCAGTCCCAGTGTCCCTTAACTAACTGACGCGATATATGCAAATATTGCGGAGATGCATCTGGAAAAATTGTGGGTATATGGAAAGCCAAAATGCCATTTGTAGACATTGCTCCAAGTTGTGTATGCATATGTGATAAACACATGCGAACTCTGCATGTAAAATACGAGGCCACTGCATGCACGAAAAGGTAAACAGATACACACATCTCTTCCTTACTGTACAGCTGGCTTCAAATATTTTCCGAATCCCATGCTCCTTGCCGCGGTGAGAAACCAGGATGGCTTATCCATTAGTTATGACAGGTGGTCTCATACACTTGGTCGTAAGAAAGTAATCTCAATGTAAGGAAAACAACATTAACATTATAAATCCACAACGAACTGACAGCTAGGATGGAAACTAAAATTCGGCATTAGAGGCGTCATATCAAACTATAATGAAATAAAAAATTTAAATAATTTTAATATATCACGGTTATTTTAATTATTATTTGTAAGCTCTTTATGGAGACACGTATACGCGCTGTAAAAGTTACAAATTGCTTTTATTCAGCGAACATGAAATCGTCTATTTGACCTGAAATCTCACATCGAAGTTTAAAACATTGAATGGCTATTTGTCGGAAATAGCGGGAAAACAGAACTTCAAAGGAAAATGAAAGTTTAGCGTAACACAAGTAATAGAACTACTGCAAATCGCAAAAGAGCAGGGCCCTAATGACCAAGTTGTCGACGGGCCCTTAAACCCAACACACTCACTCACTCGCAAAAGAGCATGTTTCAAAAAAAAAAAAAAAAAAAAAAAAAAAAAAACGATGAGGCACCAATCTCTATAGGTTGCAGCTTTCTTGTCACCTTTCTTGCCTAACACCCTTTAAATCTGAACCAGTTTATCTATTTATTATTATTATTATTATTATTATTATTATTATTATTATTATTATTATTATTATTATTATTATTATTATTATTATTATTATTATTATTATTATTATTATTATTATTATTATTATTATTATTATTATTATTATTATTATTATTGTTATTGTTATTGTTATTGTTATTGTTATTGTTATTGTTATTGTTATTGTTATTGTTATTGTTATTGTTATTATTATTATTATTATTATTATTATTATTATTATTATTATTATTATTATTATTATTATTATTATTATTATTATTATTATTATTATTATTATTATTATTATTATTATTATTATTATTATTATTATTATTATTATTATTATTATTATTATTATTATTATTATTATTATTATTATTATCATTATCATTATCATTATTATTATCATTATCATTATTATTAATATTATTATTACTATTATTAACGAGGAATACATCATATGCATTATCTTTGTTTAAGGAATTGTTTAAACATATTTCTTAAACGTCGTTAATGCTACCACAAAAAAGCAATATTGCCTGTTTAAATACGTGCAAACAAGAATGTGCTGTTTATTTAATTATTCTTTTTTTTTTTTTTTTTTTTTTTTTTTTTTTTGGAAAGAATAAAAGTGACTGTAGCTTCTTGTTTGCTTCCCGCTGACCACACATCAGACGAGCACACACAAAGGTAAGTAACTCTAGCGAAGCCATCGATAGACCGGGCGGACCAGGCGCATGTAATTCATAAGGAAATTTTACGTCCCTTTCCCCTTCACCCTTTCGTCCATCGGAAAGCGCATGGAACTGACTGTACATGCTCCGTCAGTAGAATGGCTCCCAAAGATGCGCCGACAGCATGAATGGAAGTGAGTGTACAAACTAGGAATATTAGGAATGGCACGGGGGTTTCATGCAATTTTTGAGACCGAATCCACTTGAGTGCACCCTATAACGGTAACGGTAATCGTAGTGCAAGCAGTAACACACACATGGCGGCGCCGTGGCCGAGCGGTTAGCGCGCTCGCCTACCACCTAGGCGGCCCGGGTTCGATCCCAGGGACCCGCATGTGGTATTCGTGGTGGACGAAGCGGCGTCAGGGCGGGTTTTCTCCGGGTGCTCCGGTTTCCCCCGCCATCTCATTCCACCGGTGCTCCATCTTCATTCCATGTATCATCAGTGTCACCGCCTGTGGTGCCGTAGTAGTAAAAGCGGGCGTTAAACACTACAACAACAACAACAAGCGGTAACACTACCATAGCCCTAAGGGGGTAGTAGTGTAGTTCGTGTGGTTTAGAGCTGCTTAATAGCCGTATAAAACCTCAGAATGATTTGGATGCTGTAAATAAATGGAGTAATTCCCCTATAATTTTCACACATTGATGGATATGTGTTGTTGAAGACAATAATGTATTCCATTCTTCTGATAAATGTCCAACCTTCCTGTACATGTTAACAACGTTTTATAATCCTGTTTGTAATTTTATTTAAAAGAAGAATTAAACCCTCATATTTATGACACGTTGTTCATTTTTAAATTTTTAAGGCTTTCTTTAGTTCGTTAATACTTGTTGAATCTGCATTTTCGTTAACATGTATTGTTCCTAAGTGTTGTTCCTCTGGCTATAATTTCTTGTAATATTCATGCCACGATTTAATAACTATTGGGTTATTCCGTGGGGTAGTCTCGTTCTGCCCGTTGTTTCAAAGATTTGTACACTTTCCCTTGACGCTCTTGTAGGCCATGTTGCTTAGTCTCACATATTTATATCTACCTTTCCGTTTATTTTTTTTCTACTTCTCTTCAGCCTGTAGCATTTAGTCTCTTATATCCTGTTTGATTGCCCAGGAACGATAAATATGCATTTTTCTTTGCCTTTATTATGTTTGTAATCAAACTTTGAGTCATGTCTTCTTATATATTTTTACTTTCTGGTAAGTAGGGGAAGTATTGTACTCGAGCCAAAAATTCGATGATGGGATTTCACCGGAAATATGTTTTGAGGACTTCTGAATGAAAAAGGGCATTTTTATAAAAAGGTATGTGTGTATGTGTGTGTGTGAGAGAGAGAGAGAGAGAGAGAGAGAGAGAGAGTGTGTGTGTGTGTGTGTGTGTGTGTGTGTGTGTGTGTGTGTGTGTGAACAGCGTAACTCAAAAAAGCAAAGTTGGTTTAAAACCAAAGTTGGTACTTAAATTGTATATCTTTTAGGGATGTGACACGAAGATTTTCCAGAAAATTCCTCCACCCTCAACTACTCTTCACATGAAACATTTTCGAAAATTTTGATTTTTTCAAAAATATCGCTAAGCAATTTGATTAAACTGCTATAGTTTTCAAATATTTTTATGGCAAATGAAATGTATATTTTTAATTTTCTGTCTATAGCCCATGAAGTCCTGTTTACTCTTGATGAATTTTGCATAACTGGTAAACCGTAAGAGAGAGACCAAATCTTACTGTACAAAAACTGTAGATCTGGTTAAAACACACAATTTATGCACAACTGCATTTTTTCCAATATTCTTTTGTCAAATAGAAGGTCGTTATTCACTTTTATCTCTTGACCGTGCAAAGAGAACCGAATTTCAAGGACTTCATATAGCAACCAGCTTTGAAAGATTTGACTTCACTTGAAGTGTAAATGTTTATCTCGACTAACATGAAGAAGAGAGAGAAATAGGATAGAGGAATAAGAGCTTGTAAGAATAGTTAGTACAAGAGTAGAGAAAGTCACGTGAATGCAACATATTAGTGCTTCTGCAGCTGCTATGATCCTTTTGATTTCTTAAATTCTAGATTTATATTAATATGAGCTTTAATGATTAAGTGGCATTTGGTATACCTAACTGTATTATTCTCTCTTCTTGTAGGAGATGTAATGTAGGAGGTTGTAAATCAGTAGACATTTTGAAGTTTTGTGTTTGGTCAAAGTTGAAGAAGAAGCAGCACCACATGGCAGAATGTTAATCTCGTTATTTAGGAAAGTATTTGTTTGGGCACTTCTGTTTTGCATGCTAGTGGGTTTTTCCTTGGACCATTCTACCATAATATCTTAGAGCAAGGTATCGATCGATCCTATTGCGTGACAAAGCAAGGCCAGAGGGGGTGCTGCGTGAAGGATTGCGAAGGTTGGGGTTGCTGGCAAAGGGGAACACTAATCGATATCAGACCACCACAAGGTGCGTGCAGTATGATGCAATCCTGCACTGTTTCAAACTTCAACCTTGCATCTTTAATCTGCGTATAAGACATACAGTTTGTGGCAATCTGTTTGTCTAAATTCAAGTGTTCTTTCAAAACCTCATTTGGGCAGCACAGAAAATGTGGGCTTTTAACTGCAGAGATTACTTCTGCGGTCACGGGGACTGAAATTTCAACAAAAAATGGCACACTTGACGAATTTCAGATTTTCACTTACAAATGAACCTAGGAACTTCAGGAATCAGGTGCACACATAAAATGTGCAGTTGATGGGGCAGGTAGAAAACACCCAGTGTGATCCTGTTTTGAAACAGTTTTGGAAACATATTACTATACTCCCCTTTTTTTAAAACAAATATTGCTTTACAGTACGTATCGTGACACTGCGAGCCTTGTTTGGGTCGAGTTTCACTGTTTGAGATCATATTGTAACACTACGAGTCAGTTCTGAGAATACAGGTGGCCTGTGAATATATTTGCAATGCATATTTTTAGGAAACTCAATTTTGCTCAAATTTACATTTTCAATACATAAAATGAGACTAGGGTAATAATTTTGGCCCAATTGTAGTAAAAAGTTACATGCATGTTGTAAAAAGACAACCTATCCCAGTTATTATTTTCAGTGTATGGCAAATAATTTGTGTAAAAAAAGGTAATAAACAAAAATCTTCAGATATATCTTTATATAAGAATATGTGCAAATATAAATAAATTCTTATCTTAGCAAATAGCTCTATGACTACAAAAGTAACAAGTAACAAATAAGAAACACATAACATTATAAACCTACTTAAAAAAATAATGGTGCCAGGCGTGTTTTGAAAATGAGCAATATTTTATGTTATTGGTTTATAAAATCATTAATAGCTCTATAAGTAACAAGCATATAAATGTGAAACTTACTACACAGATTACCAGTAGCCTACTTATAGTCTACACAAAATTTTAAGTCAACAGAACTTTGGAGTTATAGTCCCCGTGTCTCTTAATATCCCGAAATCAAACTGTTCTGCGTTATACTCTTGGCGCCTATATTAAATAAATAATTCTCTCATTTAGAGTAAGACTGCGATCCTCTTGCCAGTGTTTAAGGGACACTGGGAGTGACATTTCAAATTTGCATAGTTTTGCATGAATATTTCTGAAAATTGTATTGTGATGCGTTGCCATTAAATTGCCATGACTACCAAATTTCATTCAAATTGGATGAATACTTTTGGAGCAATAAATGTTTCATATTTTCTTCTGTAAAAGTATATCATATTCAAAATTTTGCACGCGCCTCAAAAGTTGAAAAAAGTGGCTTAGCATTTTTTAATTTGAACTTTCAGCAATAAATAAGAATGCGGTGTCTGATTATTTAAATAAATTTGATGATTAAATTTATAATTTCTTAATATGTTCAAAATTTTAATCCCTAAAACTAATATTTTTTCATGAAGAAAATTAAAAAAAAAATATTACTGGTGTTAGCATGTATTTTTGGACATAGAGTATTACAACGGATACTTTAACTCATTTTGGAAAATTTGAGTTGTATTTAAACAAAAATTGAGACACATGGAGCACTTGGAACGTGTGAAAATGAAGTTTTTAGAAAAACGTTGATTTATAAAATATTATGCTGAAAACAGTGAATTGTGTTCTTTAGGTATCAAAACCCTCCTGATTTGCAGTCCTCTGTTTTTACTTTACTTTGTGTCTTTCTTCTGCACTTTTGTGCGCTTTTAGCCCCTTATTTGTAGCAGTAGATCTCCTGTTTTCGTAGATTCGAGCTGTATCCCATTTCTGAACTGATCTTTGAAGCAGTTGAACATCCCTTATCCCTTACCACAGATCTCACCTCCTGAGAAGCCTAACAACCTATATTAAGACCAGAAAAAACATTTAATGCCCCAATTTCTAGCAGCTTTTTAGGAATAAACGTTTCTTTGGAATAGTATTTCCAAAAGAGTGAACGCTTCCATTTGAATGTTGTGTCCCCCACTATCACAGTGTACTAGTTCAGAGAAAGCTAGTCTCTGATATGCTAAGAACAACGCTTCTAACCATACTATCATCGAACTGAACAGACAACGTGTAATGGCTCCTAGTCTCACTGTGAGCTATGTTTCTATTGAAGAGCCCTGAAGTCCATGCAAAACATTGACATATACCTATATGTAGAAATTTTGCATTTACCTGTGATCAACCAAAATGTTTGTAAATTGGAGGTAACTCTCCATGTATAAAACAAATCTCTATTTATAAGAATCACTACTAATAAATCCAACACAAATACAGCAAACTAACAAACGCAATACATTTTCTTGTTTACTTCTCATTCAACACATACATGTCATATAGGTAGCTGCCAAAATATGCCAACGATGACAGCACACAAAGCAAAAACAAATCATTATAACTGTAAACCTTGCTTTCACATTCACAGAGAATGTTAAAAAGCTGGAGTAATTTCTCGGAACATGCCACATGAGGTATGACTGATTGATTTAAAAGGCACAAAATACCGCATGTGTGGGGCTCTTTAAATGGCTGTAGCGACCGAATAGAGGGGGTAACTGAAAATTTTCACTCTGTGTGGATGCCCAAACATTTAGAGAATCGTTTTCAGCAAAAAACCAATTTATGAATTTTTGACCCTTAAGACATTTAGAACTAAATACGTGGCCTCAACTTGCAACATGTATTTTTTCCTCCGTTAACAGAAAAGGTCATATCTCTGGGCAGATATACCCAATTTATTTGAAACTTTCTGTGCTTATTATTATAACTATCTAACTACAGTATAAATTGCAATGCTTTATATCTAATGCAAGTCGTTTTATAAGATGCTTCATCCATGAATAAAAAAAATATAAAGGTAATTTACTGTGGAGTGGAAACTCATAACACCAAATTTATATGAGCTATCTCGTGTACATGCTTAATAATTTGAACCAATCATATTTGCAACTTGTGTTTTAATTATTTCTTATTTAATTGATATTTTTTGTTTTAAATTCAACTTCCAAGCTTTAGATTTTTTAACATGCAGTATTTAGCAGAATGAGTAATGTTTTAGGTTCGGCTTTAAACTCGTATATCTAATAATAGCCACAAAAAATCCATGCAATTCTATGCAATAGTTCCTGAGAAAAGGGACATATTATAAAGAAAAATGTAATTAGCCAGAAACTGAGTATAAAGAATTTAGTGTACCTGGGGCAGTTTCCTCCACTGTGGCTCTAAAACTTCCCATTCTTTTGTGAACATGACCTACACATTCTAGTTTTTCAATTGCCACATTATGCCATCTAGCACACAAACATAGGACATTGCAGTACTTTTAGGTGGCAAATTTGAAGCCTGTTTCGTGCAAAAAAAATGTATCATTGAAGTGCACAGTAAGGTGGCATTTAAATCGCCACACCCACTTTAGACATGTCAACTTCAACAGCCTATAACTAAAAATACAATGAAAATATTACAATAAAACAACTTTTATATGATTTACCAATATATTTAGGTAATTCATAAATAAAAAGATCACAAATTTAATGTGTAATGCAAGTTAACGCCACCTTAAGACATTTTACAACTAAACCTCCCCATCGTATCAATATATTATGCAACGGGAATATAAAATAGTATATGCATAATATACAGAATGGAAGTAAAATGATCCACCAGACTTTAGCAGCGAGTTTCTCATGTTGTGGATAACAAGAAAGTCTAATACCAAAATGTTGAAAAGTTTATAGTTTTCTAGAAAAAAAAATATTTTATCAAAAAAGTTTATCATCACCTGGCTGAATTATTATTGATTAAAGGTTCTTGATTTATGGCTATATTCATAGAAAATTGAATAAATGACAACTTTTTTCCTTTGGCGTATTTCAACAGATTCAACGGTTTTTGTCTAGATTAAATTTTAAAAACCCACAATTTATTGCAACAAAAAGACAACTAATTGTGTGTTCTTTTAAATTTAATTTAGACAAAATCCGTTGAATCTATTGAAATACGCCAAAAGAAAAAGCTGTCATTTATTCAATTTTCTATGAATATAGCCATAAATCAAGAACCTTCAATCAGTAATAATTCAGACAGGTGACGATAATTTTTTTTTTTTTTATAAAAATATTTTTTTTCTAGTAAACTATAAACGTTTCAACATTTTGGTATTAGACTTTCTTGTTATTCACAACATGAGAAATCCGCTGTTAAAGTCTGGCGGATCATTTCACTTCCATCCTGTATATTATGGAGCCATTAAGACACGAAAACTCTTTTTGAAACGAGCGGGAACAAGTATAAAATGTTTTTAATATTCTACACTGCTGTCCGACACCATCGACTACTTGTTATTCGATTGGACACACCAGAATCGATAGCAGCACCTTCAGCTTTTATTGTTATATTGGTTTTGACGGCAATGATACAGATAATATATGCTACAACCTTTAAAAGGGTAGACTAAAATATTTGATGTGTTGCACTCACATGACTTTCTTTAATCTTGTACAAACCATTCTTACAAACTCTTATTCCTCTATCTTCTTCGTGTTAGCTGAGATAAACATTTGTACAAATTATCCTATTGTTTATTTCCTCTTAGGTGCAAGGGGAATATGAGAACACAGTAGGCTTTGAGCGATAGTCATATCTTTTAAAGCTTTCATATACCGTTCTCTTTGCACGGCGAACATATAAAAATGAATAGCGATGTTTCATTTGACGAAGTTTAAGTTTTTCAAAACTAACACGAACAACAAGGAATACCTCCGAAATGGTACACTTTACAAAACATTTATTCGGGTATGGATTGTGTGATTTAGCAAGATCTACATTTTTGTATTGTAAGATTTGGTCTATCCCTTACGGGAAACAGCTATGCAAAAATTATCCAGAGTAAACAGGACCACACGGCCTATAGCCAGAAAATTCAAAATATGCATATCATTTGCCATAAAAATATCTTAAACATATGACATTTTAATCAAAGTCGTTAGAGCCATTTTGGATAAAATAAAAATTTTCGAAAAATTTACCATGTAAAGGATAATTTAGGCTGGAAGAAATGTCTTCAAAATCTTCGTGCCGCGTCCTTAAAAGATATTAAACTTAAATACCAACTTTGGTTTTTAAACGAGTTTTTGTTTTTGAGTATGCTGTCCACAGACTGACACACACACACACACACACACACACACACACACACACACACACACACACACACACACACACACACACAGACACACACACACACACAGACAGACACACACACAGACACACACACACACAGACACACACACAGACACACACAGACACACACACACACACGAACACGCGCGCGCGAACCTTTCTCTAAAAATGTTTTTTAAGGGACCTCAAAACATATTTCCTGTGAAATCTCGACATTGAATTTTTGGGTGGATTACAGTACTTCCTCTACTTACTATACTTAAGCTTAAGCCATTTACATACATATTTACAATTTTACACATTAATAAACAGAATCATATAACCCCATGCATATCAGCAACCCAAAACTAGAAAAAATTTCATAGTAACACAAATACCATTAACATCGTGAAGCATGTAGAATGTTATTCAATCTAACACACCATAAGTTCACTTTCACTGAAAGTGTGATATTTATGCATATTTAGCATTCGGGAGGTCCTGGGGTCGACTTCGGGCAGGCTGGCCCCTCTGATTTTGCTCGTGGTTTCCCGAGCTCAGTAGGCTAATGTAGAGGTGGTTGCTCATTGGCAAGTTTCTCTCGGTCATGCCAGATAGGAGCCTTTGTGAGCCGTCTAAGGTGAGTCGAGTTCTCCCCGATTCCTCCAGAGGGAAGCCCTCTCTGAACAGTTCGAAGGTGAGGTCTTCAAGCTTGGGGTCGTAAGGTATCTTTGCGTGTCTGTCATCCGTCTGCCTGTGGCCTCTTGTCTCCTGCCGTGCTTTTACTTCATTCCTTCATGCTGGGGGACGGTAGCCACAAAAGACGAGATGAGCGAGGTGTCCCTCTGTATTACCTTGTTACTGCGGTGGTAACCTTCATTGACTGGAGTAGAGTTCGTTGCTATCACGCTTTCATCCAGTAGGGATCGATTCATATGTCCGTAACTTTAGCCAATCAAGATCAGTATCTCCCCCACATGGGGTATTTTAAATAACAGGTACTTGACTGCTATAAATCCCTTAGTCAGCCTAATTATTAGATCGACTATGCCTCAAGTTTTCATATCTTGTACATCTCCAGCATTCGATCATAAGCTCCTCTTTCACAATTCAACAGCAATACCATCATCGTAGTCAAATGGAAAGGTTAGAATAAGCAAGCTTTCCTTAACAGGCAGGATATTAGCAATCAAAAATTATGTTAATACTGAGATGCTTTCAATTGAAGCCATCAGCTGAATTCATTCCCAGTCATTAATATGTGATGGAGAGATATCCATACAGCAGTCACATGGCTTCTCAGAAGTGACACGAATTAGTCCACCCTCTATGAATATTAAGGGAATGCATGCGTCAGGAAAAATAGACCAGGCAACTGGTACTCGAGAATTTTGTACTTCCGAATGGTCACCCTGAGAGCTTGTATAAATCTCGGAATAAATAGAACAATACATTATTATTATTATTATTATTATTATTATTATTATTATTATTATTATTATTATTATTATTATTATTATTATTATTATTATTATTATTATTATTATTATTATTATTATTATTATTATTATTATTATTATTATTATTATTATTATTATTATTATTATTATTATTATTATTATTATTATTATTATTATTATTATTATTATTATTATTATTATTATTATTATTATTATTATTATTATTATTATTATTATTATTATTATTATTATTGTTATTATTATTATTATTATTATTATTATTATTGTTATTATTATTATTGTTATTATTATTATTATTATCATTATTATTATTATTATTATTATTATTATTATTATTATTATTATTATTATTATTATTATTATTATTATTATTATTATTATTATTATTATTATTATTATTATTATTATTATTATTATTATTATTATTATTATTATTATTATTATTATTATTATTATTATTATTATTATTATTATTATTATTATTATTATTATTATTATTATTATTATTATAATACTTTCTGTGGTAGTCTATAACATAAACACCCTTAACCCTAGCATTACCAAGCCTTATTCCAGAACTTAGATTGCCAGCAGGGGAAGGGGGGGTTGTGACCACCACTACTAAAATATCAGAGCAATTTTGAAAACAATTTTATTTTTAAAATGGGGTATTATACCTTGTATTTATAAAGGTAATATTGAACACTGTTTAACAATTCCTTTTTTACTTTTTTACATGAATCACATTAGATATTATGGCAATTCTTATCACAGAAATTATACTACTAATGGAGGTGACCACCACTGGTAACAAAATGTCTGAGCAACCTTTAAACAAATTTATTTTAAAATTAGGTATTATATATTGTCATGTTTATAAAGGTAATATTTAACATTGTTTAAGTATTCCTCTTTTTTGCATGAATTACATTATACCTTCATTTTTTTCTCAAAAAGACTAACAATGTGAACTTGAAACAATTACGTAATTCAGTAGTGGAAACAGTGCTTGGCAAAAACCATTAAATGAATGTCTTTAATAAAAAATTAAGACAGAATTTAAAAAGTTACAGTAAGTGGGGAAAAAGTAGCCCTCCCCCTTCGTAATGTGAGGGTTACGTGTGCAAAGTATTGATTTCATACCCATAAAATATAGAAAATTCAAATTTCAGCCTCAGGATCCCTTAAGGGTACACTGAAATGAAAAAGTTCATTTTCTAAAGTATTCAAGTTAGAGACTTAATTTTTTGTACAATCATTAGTAGCAACTAAAGAAATGTGTGTACCAAATTTTGTTTCAATATCTAATCAAATTCCTGATATATTAATTAATTTATGTCAATTTTATTGGACATAATGAAAATCTATCTCTTACAACAGATGTTGAACAACAGAGTTTATTTTTAAAAATTGTATCTCTTATCACCTTTGTAACAAATCAAAAGAAGGAAATTTTGATATAGTGAATAGTTTTTCTTAAACAATATTTTAGTAGCGCAACGTGTAAGAATGTCATTAAAACAGGGCATTATTATATTAATTATTTTTTAAAAAATGTGTAAACAAAAACCTTTAGATCTCTAATTTGTGGGAGAAGATAAATTTTAAATATGAGAAGACAACAAAGAAATTATTTCCGATAAAAATTAATTTAAAGCTGAAATGGAAGGTGCGGGCATTTAAAAGGCAGAGATAGAGGCGCACCGCTTTAAAAATAGCATCCAAAATCCCCCCCTCCCCCTTGGGGATTAAAACTTCGCAGATATTTCTTTAAGCTATGGTGCATATTTTGCAAGAAAAATCCAAAAATCCATTTTTGACCAAACTGGCTAAAATACCACTTCGGTGTTCCGTTAAGTTTAGTTTCCCACTCGTGATCTATACATAAACAGGTCGCAGACAAGCCACTGCATTTCTATGCTTAGATTGCATCCACTTCACAAACCAAGGTTATAAATAACACCAATAAAAACACTAAGATAATGTTTTATGTGTTATTTAGACTCACAGTGATTTTCTTTCCCTTTTCTTAACCAGAGCATACGTTCCTGTGTAAATAAATTTATTGGAAGCGTTCTCTCTCACTTATCGTAAAGGTTAAAAAACAGAGAATGTCGTAACCAGGCAGATTTATGCACAATCTAGTGCAGCCGAGGTTAGGCTAATAAAAACAGCCACACATATGAAGAGTGGCTGGCTGGCTGGCTTCACCAGCTGATTTGTTGAGGGTGTCTTTGCCAAGGTTCTCCGGGAGCATTTGCTAACGACCGCAAGGGTGATTGCATGGCATCTGGTAAGACTCAACAAATCCACGAGGCTGACAGTTGAGGGTCGTCGAGAAGAACACTTGTTGGTCAAATTGCCAAAACCATTTTGCTGTTATTCCTAGGTCGACCGTCAACATCAAGGCCAATAACGATATGGAGAAAGTGCTGTTTTTATATTTTCTAAGCGCCCAAGGTCACTGCTGAGACCGGATTTAATATCTTTGCCAGAATCCACATCTTCAGAACGTGAGATTATTCAATCAGCAAGTAACCAGTTTATTCTTAGAGCACATGGCGATCAGTATCAGCAATAACAACACATTATGACTCGGTCAGTAAGCTCCAAGCAAGGTGCTATTACTGCAAGTTGGGGTTTTTGCTCGAATACTGACGTATATTTTAAAAGTATGACGTGTGTAACACAGCTTACCCAACAGCTATTAAATGTTCCAAACATTAAAGGCAATCAGAGAATCTAACCCAGCGATGAAAGAGGAAGGGGAGTGTGGGTTTTCCTCCTTCCAACATACGCCTCTTTAACCCCCTACCGTGCCTTGTGTTGCAATGGCGGGTTGGTGACATTGCGTTTGATCTAGGAAAGGACTTTCGAATCTTATACGATAAACATCTGTTCATCCGTGATTTCTTTGGTATTGGTTAAGTTCAAGAAATCTATCAATATTTGGCATAGCCTTAGAAGATCCACCAAGTGATCGTCGCGTAACCTATTGCGATACAGACTTTTAATATAGTTCAATTTGGAGAAACTCTGTTCGCAAATATATGCAGAGCTATACTCACTCTTATACACACTATTCTTGCAAATGCTCATTTCTCTTTATACTACATTTTAATTGACAAAAGCGAATTTTCTTGTAGGTGCAAGGAGAATATGGGTATACGGTAGGCTTTAAGCGATATTGAAATGTTTTAAGAACTAATTGATATGTGATGCCTTTCAAATTCCGTTCTCCTTGCAAAGCCAAGGAACGAAAGCACGAATAACGTATTCCTATTTGAGAAAAGTATAAGTATTGGCAAATTCAAACAAATGAGAAAGAATATCTCGGAAATGGTTCACTCAAGAGAAAAAGGAAGTATTTCACATAAATTGTGTGTTTTAAAGAGATCCACATTTTTTATTTAGAAAGTTTTTGTCAATCCCTTACTGTTTACCATTTATGCAAAAATTATCGAGAACGAAGACGCCTTCTGACAACATTCCCAGAAAATTCAAGGTATGACTTAGAAACTGCCATGGAATCGCCTGTTTGTGTCCGTCACTGGATACTGACTGTCTGTTCGTCCGACTGAGGAGTGGAGTGAGGCATTGCCGCTTAGTGCGTAAGGTTCTCCAAGAGAGAAGTTTGTACACCCCTGATCTAACCTAGGTATCCCGCTGATTTGAAACGCACAACAATAATTTTCAGTTTACATTTGGAGATTTAGAAGTTTATAGTTCTGCAATCAGAATGCCTCTTTCAGGGTATCGTTCTCTATAGATATACATCTATATACCGGGTGGAAAAAAATTTGTCATATTTAGAGCCATCTAGCTTTCTGACGAACTTCACTGACTGTTGTGGAAATATTGTCTTGAACAATGCTGTAATGCATTTCTACCTTAATTAAAATGAATTTATACCGCTCGCAAAAGCTAAAGGCATGTGAACGCTGGCCAATGCTCAAGCAGAGCGCTGTTGCCAAGCGTAGTGCGTGTACCGGCAGAGGGTCTGTACATAAGGTTGTGTGAGATGCATGCACCACATTCGGCAGCGCTGGTAGGAGGGGCAAGCGTAGGATTCGCTGGAGTCCGCAGTACGCCCCGCCTCCATATAGCTTTAAGTTTTGCGAAGATTATGGTCACAACTTAGTGTTAAAGTGTGACGCAAAGTTTAATTTCTAAGAGAGGTTTGGCAACGTCACGTTAACATTAAATTGTGATTGGATTCACTCGAATCAAGTTATAAATGTCTTACAGCATAGTTCATACAGTGTTTGCGGACAGTGAAATAATTAACCATTTATTCGTCAAGAAATTAGATGGCTCCAAATATTTAACACAAATTATTTTTTTTCGTCGAAACGATTCCTAGTTAACGTATGGCCGAAGCAGTATCTTCCAGCCTGTATGAAATGAATGTCTGTCCGTCTGTAACCGAGCAATATGGTTCTGCGGTAACGTATGAGGCTCGCATTCGACAAGTCCCAGATTCAATACCCATTGACAGCCCACTCCGACTTTGGACTTTAGTGGTTTTTACTCGTCGGTAAGCGAATACTGGTGTAGTTTCTCATTTACTACCATTTACTTTCCTAACCTTTCTTTCATTCCGTTTACTTTTCATGTCTCAGGTGAAACGCGAGGTTTCGTGGCGTATAATGGTGGTGGACAGATGGTGCAGATGCTTGCTGTGCTAGAGGGCTGCTTGGTTGACGGGTAGTTCAGCTCTCTCTTTCTCTCTCTCTCTCTCTCTCTGTGTGTGTGTGTGTGTGTGTGTAGCTCCTGTAGTATAGGGGATACAGCTTATCGGCAGTTCCCAAGAATTCAACATGGCCGACATTACACTAAACGACAGTGGACATTACACCAAAAAGCAGCACCGCCAATCTATATAATAAAAACATTATTTCTAACCTCAAATATCACAGGGTTAAACGATATGACGCAATGTTGGAGGACGTTAATTTAAAAAAAAAAAAAAAAAAGTTAAAGTAACATGCTTTTGAAGCGATAATAATACGTGAACATTCTTACCGTACAACACATGATGAACTTACTTTTCTTCGGCAAATCTTGTTCTGCAATAGCACTTTTGGATAACATCACTTCCGAACGCTAAAGATCGTGCACTACTATTTTGTGAACACAAAAATAAGAACAACAGTAGCTATAACTGCATATAATGCTCAAAAAGAATTCCAGACCAAACCACGCACACACGAGCAATACAATGACGTTTTGGCGTTTAAATAGAACCTTGTCTTAAAATCTATCGGCTGTCTTCCTTGCAATGTCATATGTGGCAACATAAGGATGCAATAACACCAAGGTTGGCCGTAGCGTACCATGGTTATATTTTACGAACGGTTGGTGGTACTAATGCAAACAAACAGATGGAATATCACCAAATATAAACAGATCGCGCCATATTGTGTGGGGAATGTCACAGTTAGTTTTAGGGGTATTCCAATAAGTTGTTTCCTCTACAAAATGGTTCTTCGAGTCTAGAGCTGTTAGGGACTTCCGCGCGTCTCTGTGGCCTGTCAGTCTGTGACCCGCAGTCGCCTGTGGTTCCTTCACTTCATCCGTTCTTCTTTCGGCGTAGTAGTTGTAATAGATATTCGTAGGCCTAACTATAGATAAATCTAATTTCAAAACGATATGTGGAGATGTGAAAGGAGATACGCCGGATAAGAGAGCTACAAGGAAATACTTTTCTCACTTACCTTAGTGATAATGCAAGTTACTCTATTTGCAATTTTAATGCCGATGCATTAAATTGCTATACGTCTGGGGCACCTTGATTGTCCTTGATGGACTGTTTTTTACTCTCGATGCTGTTAAGATATCTTTCTTTTATTTTAGTCCTGCGTGCAACCGAGGAGGCATAAGAAGTGTTTTTTGATTTACTGTGTTGCGGATAACATATATTATGTGTCTGTACAGGATTTTCCTCAAACCTGCCCTTAATGATTTCAAACCGGTAATGTTAAATTGAAATAGATACTTTTAATTAACTTAATTAGGGTATTTCTTGAGTATACGTGGCGATTACAGTCTCACGTCGTGATTGAACTGGTGCTTCGGGAACAATGTTTCAAGAAGCCTTCAGATTTCAACCGCGAAATCACAAATACCCAATATGTGCTAATGCCTTCCTATGTATAAATGGTCTATTTGCTAAGGAGATACTACTGTCTGTATTTTACTTAGGTTATTATATGAACAAAAATACATAACACAGTAGTTTGTTTTAGTGTTGACCAGGTTCCCACTTGCACAGTTCTTAAGAAAATCTCACTGTACCTCGCATCTATGTTACATTATTTATCGATATACGAAATCTTGACTATTTCATTGCTTGCTTTAGGCCACGGTGCAAGGATATGCCACTCTTTTTGCTAACTAATCTTAACTAATAACCAAAACAACTGATATAAAATGGCGTAGAAACGAAATACATGTTTACGTTTTCGATCGTATTGGCTAAAAGAGAAACAGGTAGTGAGTGAATTCAGTTTGTCATACAGATCTCTTATTGATTGGTAGCCATATTTTATCTGCGAGATTAGCACTCGCCTTGAAGAGGTTAAAATCTAAGGGGAAAAGTTGATGAGGGCCCAAGTTAGCGAAGTGTATTGTGTGTGTGTTGGTGTTTGGGTGTGTGTGTGTGTGCGTGTGTGTGTGTGTGTGTGTGTGTGTGTGTGTGTGTGTGTGTGTGTGTGTGTGTGTGTGTGTGTGTGTGTGTGTGTGTGTGTGTGTGTGTGTGAAGAAAGTACACCGAAGAGTATTCTCAGAGTAATCTCAATATTTGTTGCTGCATAAAAGGAAAAATAAATAAATAAGTGAATGAAAGAATGAACGAACAAATAAAGTAGTGTGTTTTCCCCTAACTGAAACTATAATTAGTTACTTTACCTTTACTAACCTATTGCTGATCATAGGAATACAACAGGAATATAGACAAAAATATAGAACGATTTTGTTGTCATAATATGTATTATCATATTCATATAAACAGGCGGCGCCGTGTTCGAGCGGGTAGACCATTCACCTACCACCTAGGCGGCGCGGGTTCGATCCCAGGAATGTGCATGTGGTATTCGTGGTGGACGAAGTGGCGTTCGGGTGGGTTTTCTCTGGGTTCTCCGGTTCCCCTGCCACTCATTCTACCTATTGCTCCATCATCACCTTTCCATCCATCGATTTCGCCTGCATTGCACATCATTCTCTTCCTCACTCTCATATCTGATGCTTGGCTGACCACCCACTTCCAGGTCATCACCCTGTGTGGTCCATAGGTTCGTCTGCTCCCCGATAGGCATCTGACCTTAGGCACCGGCTTGTAAGTCCTGTATAAGGGGAGGGTAATCAGGCAAAGAAAGTATATTCATGTAAACAATATGTATATATAGTATATATAACTATATATACACGTCATGTATATATACACGTCTAACTTATAAACACATAAGTCCATTTTAACAGCAGTTATTTATTCTAATCACAGATATCTTTACTCTCCCAAACTATCATAATTATATATCACTGTATATAAAATACATGCAATACTCGTGTATTATATTCCTCTAATCCTAGGTAATATTGCTGTTTCCATTTAGTTTCAATTACTAAGGGTTTTAAGCACATATATAATATACGTTTTCCTCGCTTGCACACATACATATATGACATGTGTGTGTGTGTGTGTGTGTGTGTGTGTGTGTGTTTGTGTTTCTAAATATGTATAATTGGATCTTTTCAGAAGCAGCAAATATATCCCCTCTTTTCCCCCTTATTACTGTCTGATTAAGCCACCACGCTCTGTGACAGGCAAGGTGAAGAACACGCCTCAAAAGACCCCAGGAAACGATACAAAATCTTTGGCGGACACTAATGCAGCTGAGAATTATTGTAGGAAACGTTTCAGAGTGAGAGACTTTGCACCTCGACCTGTGTAACATCTTTTGTGCCTATGCCCAAGGGAGGAAGGGGTGAGATGGGAGTATACTGAAGGTGGTCAGACATGGGAGACCGACAACAGAGGGCAAGGTCCCTAGAAGTTTCAGCTACAAATTCCCGTGGGCAGCTCTACTAAAACTACGCTTAACTAGTTTTAGTACAATAGATAAATGACGTAGTATATGATAGGACTACTGGTAGTATTGGTAACACTTGTAAGGAAAGAACCGTAATACATAATGCAACGAATTAAGACATTTATTGAGAAATTCAAACATAATGATCACCAAAAACTATAACCATGACTTTGGTTACTATGACCAAAATAAAAATTGTACTTTTAGGTTCAAAATAACATCAGTCGTGGTCACTATCAGTGTCTTCATTCTGAACTTAGAGGAGCTTACAAATATTTTTGAAGACACGGGTTAAGCTGTTCTTTATATATCCTCTCTCAGTTCCGAGAAGGTTCAAAATTTAACGATTCCGGTTTCTAGGGGAATTTAGCAGAACATGATCAAAAAGCGCAAAGAGCGTGGTCAATATGAGGTGACGCCTGATAGGTATGCAACACACCTAACGTACAAGCAATGCGGGTAGTTTCTTAGTTGACCAATTCTACTAGGAAAACTACCGTAGTCTACACTTACCCTGGCGGGTTGGGGGGGGGGGGGAGCTCGGGAGGATGAAGGTTTAGAGGAGCATACTCCCTGCCATGCAACCCGAGGTACCCGCTAACACTTACAGCTCTGAAACAGCCAAGCAGAATGAAGGTGAATGAAAGAAGTGAAATGGATAAAATTTGGAGGAAGTAATTGGCAATCCCCCGAAAAAGACCATGGGCCAGGAAGATCGGCCGTGAGAATCGAAACCACGACCTCCCAAAAGCGGGCCAGGGACGCTACCGTCTGAGCCATCTCGCTTGGTCAGCTGTTAAACATTTACTCATGAGTAGAAAACCTCCTTCTAACAGGTGCAAAGTTTCTCGTTTAACAGCAACACACATTTGGTTGCACACTAAAACGCAAATTGATTATTGTGGCAAATGCCAAATGAATGAATTACCTGAGAACGAAGGGGAACATTGCACTTCGACCCAAAGAGAACCTTTTGTGCTTACCATCTCCAAGAGGATCAGGTGAGGTGAACAAACCATAGGAGGCTATAGGTCACAGGTAGATCGACTAACAGACACACGCAGAGGTCCCTAACCGTTACAAGCTTGATGATGTGGTCACACCAGCAGGCTGCTCAGAAAAGGATTCCCTTTGGCGGAATCACAGAGTACTTCACCCACCGTAAGGGCCCAATGTGATTAAAGTTGAACTTCTATAGCCTGAGATATGGTACTCATGTTTGTTAGCAAGGTAAACCTTACCTAGAAAACTACAATGTTGTCATGCTTAGTAATCAAGGGACGATGCCACCGCAACCGCCACCGCCACCACCACCACCGCTACCGCCACCGCCACCACCACCACCGCCACCGCCAACACCATTGCAATTGTATGCAATACTAAGGTACAACAGTGTATAAATATTTTAAAGTTAGACATACTGAAGCATAAATAGTCGTTTGAAACATGACTATAATGGCAATTAGGCATCTTTTGTATCTTAGTCTCGTTACGTATATTATTATTATTATTATTATTATTATTATTATTATTATTATTATTATTATTATTATTATTATTATTATTATTATTATTATTATTATTATTATTATTATTATTATTATTATTATTATTATTATTATTATTATTATTATTATTATTATTATTATTATTATTATTATTATTATTATTATTATTATTATTATTATTATTATTATTATTATTATTATTATTATTATTATTATTATTATTATTATTATTATTATTATTATTATTATTATTATTATTATTATTATTATTATTATTATTATTATTATTATTATTATTATTATTATTATTATTATTATTATTATTATTATTATTATTATTATTATTATTATTATTATTATTATTATTATTATTATTATTATTATTATTATTATTATTATTATTATTATTATTATTATTATTATTATTATTATTATTATTATTATTATTATTATTATTATTATTATTATTATTATTATTATTATTATTATTATTATTATTATTATTATTATTATTATTATTATTATTATTATTATTATTATTATTATTATTATTATTATTATTATTATTATTATTATTATTATTATTATTATTATTATTATTATTATTATTATTATTATTATTATTATTATTATTATTATTATTATTATTATTATTATTATTATTATTATTATTATTATTATTATTATTATTATTATTATTATTATTATTATTATTATTATTATTATTATTATTATTATTATTATATGAATGTTATATATTTAATTTTGTATGTTTTTGAAACACTTAAAATTGAAGTTTTATTGTTGAATGAATTAAATTTGATTAGTTTATAGGCTTAAAGATCTGAAAGGAATTGTAAGTTTTCGTTTTGACATTTATTAGTGAGTTGAAATTAGTGATTGGTTAATTTTATGAATTTTGAATAATGTTTTGGAAAGAATTTATAGTGATAATTTTGACATTTTATGGATTATTAGTATGTAGGTTTTATATTTGTAATTTGAATATGTTTTAATTTATGTAGTTGTAAAAATGTTTTTAAATACTGCATACTGTTGTTTTAATACCGGTTACCGGTAGCTTTTGTTAATTGTTTTGTAAACTTTATGTACGATTGTAAACGTGTAAACTTTATTTTGTTTTTAGTAGAGGATTAATTGGATACCAGTTAATTGTAATGCTGGATAGCAGTATATTATTTATATACATATTTGTATTTGAATTGTTAGCTTATTTTGTATTGTTTTCTTTTATTATATTTTAATTTTTGATTGTTTATCTGAAAAATTGTTTTGTAGATTTGTGTTTGTGGTAATTTATAAATAAATGTGTGGAATTTGGAAGCTGCGTCCCGGTGTAAGAAATTAGGTACTGGGATGGAGGTTTTCAGATTTTATTTATTTATTTTTGTACCCATAAGTTCCTCTCAACTGTTTCAGGACTGTAGGACCAAGCAATGGCGTTGGGTGGGTTGCGCTGGGTGGTAGAAATATGGGAAGATTTCTCCCTGACACTGGTTGGAACCACTGATAGATGCTGGACGTATCCCTGGATGTTAGGTTCCCTTGGGAGGCTCGGGAATTGTGAGATAGGGCTGCTCGGCGTACGGATGATTTCTTCTGGAATCATTAGGGACCCCGTCGTGGACATCGTTGCCTGGATGTGGTCACCATTTGGATCTCCCCTTCATTCCTACCTCCTAGAGGTCACGAAGCACAAAGGGTCACTCAGACTACTTGTGGTGCTCTGCCCTGGTTTCAGGGACCCCATTGAGATCTGTACTCCTCTTCCTACTCCCTATGGTTGTTATAACCTATTTTTCAAGCTTTGGGTGCCCTATTTAAACACCGATATATTTAAAAATAATAAATAATAGCAGATCCCGACGATTCTAGGGCACATAAAGGCCGCGGATCATATCTGGATCACAATTAGCCTGAGACAGGGCGATGGAAATGAAAACCAAAAATGCTTGGCCTGGTTTAGTGTTCTGATCAAGAGTGGCAGTTGTGGGGTCTCAAGAAGCAGACTGGCCACGTGATTAGCGACCCCACTTTGGTCCAACACATATGACAGAGGACGCAGACACACGCGTGCATGGATGCAAATGACCAAACCTTCGCCTTTCAAGAGTTCAACCACGTTCAAACGTATTCTTCATCTGTGATCTGCAAGCCTGCAAATGGTAAAATGCTATGCATAGCTCTCGTTGTTAATTCGCGAGAAGGTCTTTGCCAAAGCGTCAATGAACCCAAGATCCTCCTCTTCACTTTGTATAATCTAGTTGAAAACTTAAGTCTCTGCCATTCATTGTTGCGAGACTGAGGGATTTTCTCCTCGGCGTAGGCATTTTTCAACTAAAGGAATGAAGGAATTCTTTGGAAATTAAGAGATTTTTAAGTAAAATTCTGAAATTCAAAAAGTCAAATTCATTTACCTATGCACTCCTGCTTTTAACGAAGAATTTTTCCTGATTAGACATTTCAGCATTAAATGAAAGTATTACTTCATTAACAGTTTCTGCAGTATGCGTAATGAAACACAATTGGCACAACAATCGCGCATCGAGCGTCTTTTTGTGTTCAAAAACTGTGTATCAAAGCATGGTCTGCATGTTGAAAACATTGTTGGTTACTGTTGCGATAAAGCCAATGTCATGATGGGCGAATACAATTATTCTTTTGTATCTTGTTTTCTAAAAGAAAAGGATGAAATTGTTGCTTTTAGTTGTATTTGCCATTCTCTTAATTTGTCAGAATCTCTTCCCAAAAATGTATAGTCACTGCTACGTCTAATCTTTTGGTACTTTCAACAAGTCCGAAATGACAAAGTATTATAGATGATTTAGAGTATTATATAGCGCGCTTGCCTCTGGCGCGGAGGACCCGGGTTCGTCCTCCGGCACCAGCAGAGGGACTTTTCCCCAGCTGGGAGCTCTGGCACGGGGTGCACTCGGCCTCGTTACGTCCCGGAGGGCACAATTGAGGAGCTATTTGATAGAAAAGTAGCGACTCCAGGTGGAGAAGGCCGTATAACTGGCCGGAAGGGCTCGTGGCGCTGACCACGTCCCACCCTTCAGTGCTGCACCCCAACAATGACGCCTGTAGTGGGCAGAGGTGGAGAATGCAGCAGCTGGGCGGCAAGCCTTTGCCCTTCATGGGCTGTTGCGCTGGTTTTTGTTAGAGTATTATATCAGAGCAAGTCAACGAAAGTTGGATTTTGTGAGTAGAAAGGGAATTACTTTGCTTTTTAGGAATTTTGAAGGTCTATCACGGAATTTCCTCTACCAAAAACTAGCAATACTGCTGCCATTACGTAGTAACAAGCAATTTGTCTGCTCTATGCGTATTTATTCACTATATGAACTGACATAGACAGGATTACCACCAATTTGGTACAGCAACAATGAGATACAGCAACACTTCTATTTATGGCGTCACCGCAGCTTTGGGTGGCATTCTACTGGCCTTCACAGGTAGCTTATGCAAAGCGAGGAGGAGGTGTGTGTATTTGGTTACCTTTTCGTGCATGTATTGACATCGTGTTTTAGGTGCACAGTTCCAAATTATTCACATATGAATATATAAGTTCTAACAATTTTAAGAGCTTCAGTTTCATCAATCAACTATAAAAACGTTGCTGAATATACCTTGAAAATTTTAGCCCATTATCTTGTATAGTTACTGTGATAATGGTTCAAACTTTAACATTAGCAAGATAGAGCATTTTGGCTCTCCTTAAATAATAAATAAAATATCTCTAAAGTACGCTCTTACTCATATATTTGGCCATACTATAATGTACTATAACCTAACACCAAAATATGGTAAAATATGCATTTAGATGACTGATAAAAGCTGATTGATTGTATTCACAAATTTTGGAATCATACTTAAATTAACTTAGGCATGTAAAAATAAGTCAGGATAACAATATTTGTCATAAAAATCTGATGTCTTGCACTCTTGCACTCACATGACTTTCTCTACTCTTGTACTAAGTATTTTTACAAACTCTTATTCCTCTATCTTCTTCCAATTAGTTAAGATAAACATTTGCAGAAATTATCTTATTGCTTATTTCCTTGTGGGTGCAAGGGAAATACGGGAATGTACTAGGCTTTGAGCGATACTGAAATCTGTAAAGCTTTCAAATTCCGTACTCTTTGCACGGTTAACATATAAAAATGAATAACGACGTTCTATTTGACAGAAGTGTAAGTTTTCCAAAACTCGCACAAAGAGCAAGCAGTATCTCCGAAATCGTTCACTCTACAAACAAATTTATTCGGAGATAAATTGTGTGTTTCAGCTAGATCCACATTTGTATAAGCTAAGATTTGGTATATCTCTTACAGTTTACCAATTATACAAAAGCCATCCAGAGTAAATAGAACTTCATGGGCTATAGCCAGAAAATTCAAGATATGCATTTCATTTGTCATAAAATTATCTTATACATATGGCATTTTAATCAAATTCGTCACAGCCATTTTCAAGAAAATCAAAATTTTCGAAAAAATTTCCTAGTAAAGGATGGAGGAATTTTCTTAAAAAAATCTTCGTTTCGCGTCCTTTAAGGACATTAAAGTTTACTAACGTTGGTTTTTAACCGACTTTTCGTTTTTGAGTTATGCTGCCCAAAGTCTGACATACACTGACATTTTTCTAAAAACGTCTTTTTGCATTCAGGGGGCCTCAAAACATACATTTCCGGTGAAATCTCGACATGGAACTTTTGGGTGGAATACAATACTTCCTCTACTTTACTATACGTGGCAGAGCAGGTAAAAATCCGAGCCCTACTAATAATAGTTCATCTTGAGTTCCAAGAAACCTTAAGGTGTTATGGTGTTGATTGCAAACGTGAAGGATTGTACATACAGCTCAATTTAAAACATAATTTATAATAACTTTGTTTGCGGTTGCCATTCACAACACGTTTATAAAGCCTTAATCATTGTTTTTACGAGAACATAAAAATACGAAAAAATTTAAATCTCATAGTTACATACCTGAGGTAAACATTTTATACGCGAAATTAATGTTCCGCATACAAACATATCCTGCAGAATTAAATGCCTCATACATCTTTGTCGTGTGCCCAAGGTGCAAATGTAAAAGATTGTAGGACACCACTGCACAGCTGCTACAGGCAAAACCTCACAGATAAGAGATATGTCAACACACCGCTAGGGTCGTAGGGACACTGCTGTTGTGACGGCATTAACGGGGATGAGTGTACATTTTATGGGCGTAAGCCAAGAAAGTATACGAACATTCATTTACTCATTCACTCCTGCTTGTCTAGACTTCGTCGGTAACTCCTCTAGTGCTTGCGTTTGTCAAAAAGCAAGTATAAGTCATGCGGACGTTCAGCGGAGTTCAAACCTAAGCATATAAATAAATCGCTCATACGTACTGTCTTTTGTGTGGATGAGAATAAACCATATTACATTTATAGCGTTATTACTAATTAAAAATCTGATATGTTGCACTCGCATGACGTTCTCTTCTCCTGTACTAACCATTCTTACAAACTCTTATTTCTATATCTTCTTCGTGTTAGTTGAGATAAACATTTGCAGAAATTGTTTTATTGTTTATATTCTTGTGGGTACACGGAGAATATGAGAATACTGTAGGCTTTGAGTAACATTCAAGTCTTTTAAAGCTTTCAAATTCCGTTCTCTTTGCACGATTATCATATAAAAATGAATAACGATGTTCCATTTGACAGAAGCATAAGTTCTCCAAAACTCACAAATAAGAAGGCGTATCTCTGAAATGGTTCACCCTACCAAAGAAAAACCCTCTTTTGGACATAAATTGTGTATTTTAGCAAGATCTACATTTTTGTATAGTAAGATTTTGTCTATCTCTTACGGTTTACCAGTTATGCAAAAGTCATCCAGAGTAAATAGGACTACATGGGCTATAGCCAGAAAATTCAAGCTATACATTTCATTTGTCAAAAATACCCCAAACATATGGCATTTTAATCAAAATAGATGGAGCTATTTTCAAGAAAATCAAAATGTTAGAAAAATTTTCCATGTAAAGGGTAGTTTAGGGTGGAGCAATTTTTTTCAAAATCTTCGTTTCCTATCCTTGAAAGACATTAAATTTAAATACCAACTTTGGCTTTTAACCAACTTTTCGTTTTTGAGGTATGCTCTCCACAGATACACACACACACACACACACACACACACACACACACACACACACACACACACACACACACACACACAAACACACACACACACACACACACACACACTGACCTTTCTTTAATTTGTTTTTATTCAAGAGGTCTCAAAACATATTTCCGGCGAAATCTGGACATCGAATTTTTGGGTGGAATACAATACTTTCTCCACTATACGTAGTAGAGAATGTAAAAAGGAACTAAATTTAATCAGAAACAAATTGGGGACTAGTGAAGACAGACTTATGAAGCAATATTTTTACTGGCTTCACGCTGATATTAACTTTGAAGCAGGATTACATAGTGTTGTCGGCCAAACGTTATTAACTTTTGAAGCGACAATGCTTTCCGCTACCTAATAATGTCTCAAGGTTTCTTGGAACCATTCCTTTGCCGCCGATAGAAGCTATGAGATTTCTCTGTCTCTCTCTGGGTATACGTGAGTGATTTTGAAAGGATACAATTGTTTATTATAAATTCTTTTAATAGAGATCAATCTTTCACTCTTATCACTCCAGACGTTGCCGACCAATATAAGTATATTATCATATTGTAACAAAACTGCAAAATCCAAAGTCCGGCTACTTTCCTATCACTTTATTGTCCTCAAAATTTTACTAAAAATGCACAATTTTCTTTTCATTGTTAACACAGTTTATAGTCCTTTCTGCTAACACAATTGTTCTTCTGGTAAGCTTCCTCAGTCTTTCAATGTCTCTCCAGTTTCTCTGTCCCTTATATCTTGACTATAACGATACAATCACTCGACGACACATACGTACTCGCTGACAGGCTCGCCGACTCACTCTAGTAATACAACTAACTCTACACGACGACTTACACAACTGACTCAAACTTAAACTGCTCACTAAAACTAAAAACTACTGTCTGACCATACTGTCTGTGTCCTATTTATACTGGAGAAGATGACACGTGACCTTTCCATGCGCACTTGTGCAATGACTGGATGTGAATCAACGAGATGCTTCTCCGCCCATTTTGTTGTTATCGCGCGTTATTACGGTCACGTACACACACAACCGCTCCCAGCCGCCCGGCGCCCTCTCGTCCGTATATTGTTGTACTACCAATGTCACAATATAATTCAATAACCAACTAACACTATTCACATAATTTTACACATAAATAAGCTTTATAATGATGACTTTGAGTGCGTTGGTTTCCACGTACATCGACGTAAAAAACAAATTTTACACGTTTCCTCCCAGAGACTAGTCACAAGTGAAGGTTCGTTCTCTGAGTGACGCCCCGCTATAAGAATTACTGAAAATTATTGAAAATCACTCCACTGTTCAAACTTGCGAGGTCATCCCCTTCGTGTTCGTTTTCCTTATTTATTATTATTTAATTAAATCATTACTCTAATTATTATGATTATTTTAAATGCTTAGTTTTTTTTAAGTAAGTAAAACTTCTGTATCAAGTATATGTTATTTCAAGTGGAGCTTTCAGAAACAACTGGAAGATACGCAAGGTTTACAAAGTAAGCATCACTTTGTATTTTATACAAGGCTGTTAACTTATGTCCCTTGTATAGGGTGTCCCATAAAGAACGCAATTTTCAATTTAATAATAAGACACATAATTGATTTGAATATATGGTTTTAACACCGTTATTACTTCAGATGTAGCATGCTTACCACTGGATGCGGGTCATTTGCTCTTGGCTATGTGGTAGGATGGGAAACCTTTCCTCTGCAGCTATTCTTCGTAATTCCAGCTAGAAAGGTTTCAAGTAAGGAACATGTATTGTGTTTGATTTCAGATAATGCCCGTTGCTGCTTGTTCTGCTCATTGAGCATCTGGTACAAACAGATTTTTATGCTGAATGTAATCTTCAAGCCTGAGTAACGAAGTTTCAGCAATTTGTGCCATAAAGCCAAAAGGTCCCAAAACCTCCTGAGAGGTGTAACCACAGCATCCTAATGTTTGATCAGAGCTGTGCTTAGCTTACTATAGCCTTTGCCATACAATTGAAGTAGGTTAATGTTTGAAATGGTGGCCAAAAGGTCCCAAAACCTCCTGAGAGGTCTAACCACAGTATCCTAATGTTTGATCAGAGCGGTGCTTAGCTTACTATAGCCTTTGCCATACAATTGGAGTAGGTTAATGTTTGAAATGGTGGCCCAAATATGGCACCTGAAGAACCCAACTACCTACCATGTCCCATGGCACAATTTCAATGATGCCATGTGTTCCTTTCGCGAGAATATGACTTCAGGGAATGAATCTGACATCAGCCACTCTAGCGTTTTTTGAGAAAGATTATGGCTAGAGTTCCAATATATTAACAAGGTTTAGGGTCCTTAAAAACATACACTCTTGGTCTCTTGTGCTAGCAAGATTACATTCCAGCAATCTTTCTCAACAAACACAGGAGTTGATGTTAAAAACATTACTTACAGCAACAGTAGTTGATGTAGATAGTAAATCTATTTGATATTTATCGCCAAGTGCTATTGTCTCCCCTTTCCCCTCCAGGGAGCAGAACACCTCTCGGGTTATGCCACAGAAAAGATTATTTGGAATAATTGTGTGTTTAAAAGATACCTATATATGTAGATATGTGTTATTTTTGTAGTATGTTTTTGTCTATCGCTTAAGGTAAACCAGTTATACAAGATTATACAGAGTTTCTTCCAAATGAACTGTACTTCACAGGATATTCCCAAAAAATTCAAGATATACACTCTATTTCTCGTTTAAATGGCTTTAAATTACGGTGTTTTAATAAAAATAAATAAATTTTGGGAAATACAAAAAGTTTGAAAAATGTCTATATGAAGTGTAGTTTGGAGTGGGAGATTTTCTTGAAAATCTTTGTCATCTCTGGAAGATATTGAATTTAAATGCTAAGTTTCATATTTATTCGACTATTCAGTTTTGAGTTGTGCTGTTCAGACAAACGCACACGTATCTTTTTCTAAAAGTGCTTTTAGGGGATGGGTTCAGAGGACCTATCTGTGCTGAAATCTCGGTTTCTAATATTTATGTGGAATGCAATTTCTTCTCTACCTGATATACGTGGTAGAAAAAAACAAAAGACTTAAATTGAATATTGTCCTGTTTTAACTTATATGGGAAGACATTTTCAAGAGCATCCCTACGATGGAGTTTTGTTTCACACCTTAACACAGCGAGTTGTGCTAAAAGGGGTTGCATACAGCTAGCATATTAGATGTCCTCATTGACCCAACAGCTCCTCTGTTGGTTTGGAGGTGAGCGATCCTTTTCTCACGTGTCTCTCACATGTGATGCCAGAGAAGGTGACCACATTCAAGGTGAATACAAACATGGGTCGAAGAACTGAATAAACACCCATAATGTGCAAGTCTGCGACATAATTACTGTCGACACGGTACAATCCCAACCTGCACCACTAATCTCTCCCAGTCTTGAGTGATAACTGTGCAACTGTATGGGAGGTACCTCAAACTGAGACAGGGGGAGTGCTAAAAAAGGGCAAGGTAAGGTCACGGTAGTTGTCGCGGAGAGTACAACAAAATGATTTTTGTTTTATTATTGACTAGAGAGAAAAGCTCTTTGTAAAGTTTTAGCTGCTGTGCTGCAAATGTATTGACAGGAGAGGGAGGAATAGATGGGGCGGTTTATAGGTTTCATCTCTCTACTAAAGTCCTCCATTTATGTATCGAGCTACAAGTAATGTGGCGAGATATACAAGAAAAGCTTCCTTCCTTCTTTTGGTTGACTCCTGGACGGCCAATAGACGAACTATATAACTCTATAGTTTCTGAGGACATTGAATTCATCAAGGACCTGATTCCAGGAGAGTGGGCAGGCGTACCTGCTGACATTTTCTTTTTCCGTTCATACATAAAGTTTAGTGAAATTCATCAGATACAATTATGGTAGCTTTTGACAATGACATTAACGTATGGCATAGGGATCCATTCTTAACGCCTTCGATCGTTCGTGCATTTCTAGTTCTCGGCAGCAAGTCTCCAACTTAATCAAATATGCAGTTTTATTTTCTCTACTACGTATAGTAAACTAGAGGAAGTATTGTATTCCACCCAAAAATTCGATGTGGAGAGTTCATCGGAAATATATGGTTTGCAGCCCCCTGAATTAAAAAGAAAAGGATTTCTAGGAAAAGGTCCGCGCGTGCGTGTGTGTCTGTTAGTCTGTGGACAGCGTAACTCAAAAGCGAAAAGTCGGTTAAAAACCAAAGTTGGTATTTAAGTTTAATGTCTTTCAAGGATGCGGCACGAAGATTTCGAAGGAAATTCCTCCACCCTAAATTACCCTTTACATGGAACATTTTTCGAAAATTTTGATTTTCTTGAAAATGGCTCTAAAGATTTTGATTAAAATGCCATATGTTTGATACATGAAATGTATATCTTGAATTTTCTGGCTACAGCCCATGTAATCCTATTTACTCTGGATGACGTTCACATAACTGGAAAACCGTGACAGATAGACCAAATCTTACTAAACAGAAATGTAGATCTTAAGGATACCCATCTGTGAAATTTTGAAAATCTACAGTTTCCATTGGATTGATTTGAAATTTTAACACAACAATCACTGTATAGTGAGGAATAACTGTGCTAAATTTCATGCATTTAGTCAGATTAGTTGCTAACATATTAATATTTTATTATATTTTTTTAAATATTTGTATAAATAGTTCCCCATGATGCAATTTTGATTTGAAAAACTTAATAATTTTCAGTTATGTCCTGTAATAGAATGTTAGCAAATTGATGAGATAATTTTTAATCTTATTATTAGTTTGAATAAAAATAAATTTTAAAGTTTAAATTCATATTTTTTTTTCATTTAAATTTCGAAATGTAAACTTTAATATTTAATTACTCAACAGTTATTAATGTTATGAAAAAATTATCTCATCATTTCTTTTTAATGTTATTTCTAAGTAGGTACACCAAATTCCATGCACAAGTACTGAAAATTGCATCGTGTGGAGCATTTTAAAGAGCAAATAGTGTTAAAAATAAAAACATGGGAAAACTAAGTTTGAAGTCATAGCAAGGATAATGGAAGTGTATGGATTTAAATGGACATGACCACTTACAGGCAATCAGTTAGACGGCCACGTGACATAGATAAAAAGGCCGTAAGGCTATAAAAAGCATATCAAAATAAAGCAGAAGGTTTAAACTATTTGATAAAACAAAAATCCATTTTTGACAATTTTTGAAATTTTTAGCCTTTTTACACAGATGGGTATCCTTAATAAAACACACAATTTATGTCTGAACATTTTTTTTGTAGAGTGAGCCATTTCAGAGACATTCCTTGTTGTTTGTGTGAGTTTTGGAACGTTTATACTTCTGTGAAATGGAACGTATGCTAACAGTGCAAAGAGATCGGAGTTTGAAGGCTTTAAAAGATTTGACTATCGCTCAAAGCCTGCTGTATTCCCTTATTCTCCTTGCCTCTACAAGGAAATAAGCAATAAGATAATTTGTACAAATGTTTATCTCAACTAACACGAAGAAGATACAGGAATAAGAGTTTGTAGGAATGGTTAGTACAAGAATAGAGAAAGTCATGTAAGTGCAACACCTCAGATTTGTTTCAGTACGACTGCAATAAACTTTCCTGTTGTCTTACAAGTACCCTTAGAGTACTGCTTCGAAGAAGAATTAACGGAAGAGTGTCTTCAGAAGTGTGACCAACCTGCTTTCATAAATTGTGCACACTGCGAGAACTCTCTATGCATTGACCAATCTGTTATTACTGACTTGCATAATTTTTTTGCCTCTGATACTGTAGTCAAGTGAATAAACCTTATAGAGTGTTTCAGGTCGTATTATTCATTATTTGTCTGTAATAGTCCGTTTGTTTCATAAATCATTCATACTTTCTGCATTCTCATCGTAACTTTTACGACTGATTCTCCTGTGCTAATAGTCCATAGCAGCTAAAATTCTTCCCTTGTGAGGGGAATTGAAATATTGGAACTGAATTCTAAATGTAACCGAGCAAGGTGCGGCTCACATTCAGGAGCTCCCTGGTTCGATGCCCAGCGACCGTGCACTCTGACTTTCGTTTTTCCATGATATTCCCTTATCACTTAGTCGAATGCTGGGCTTCCACGGTTTCTTTCCTCTCCCTTCCTCATCTCATTTTCCTTGTCTTTCAGGTCTGTTTATCAGTGCGGTGGTTCAGGTAGCTGCGGACAGATGTAGCAGTTGCCTGAGCTTTGTAAGCCTTCTCCACATAACCCACTGCGTGCCACTGCCTAGGCCACTAGGGCCACTTCGATGCCCTCTCTGGGTAGTGTTGAGAAGCTTCAGGTGGTGCACCAGATGGCTATTTGTCCAACTGTGGCACTGCTGCCACCTCCACCCTGAGCAGGGTTTGTGGTCTCCCTTCATCTCATTTCTCCATTTCTGGGTGTGGTAGGCTGCAATAGATCCATACTGGGTCGCAGTGGTGAGATGTTCCCCTCCGTTCGTATGCTAATACCTAAATTTAAATAAAAGGTAATGTTTAGAGTATTAAGACAAGAGCTTAAAAACTAGCGGACGAGTAAACAGACTCAAAATAATTAGGAAAGTAATGAACTAGGAGAGGTATTGAGAAGAACGGGTTTTGAAAGGCATAAGGAAAAAGATATGAAGACATAGAAATACAAAAACACTTCAGTGCAATAGCGGATAACAGCTCTTTGACCTATGCCCGGATAAAAGGCTCAGGGGAAAGATACGACAAATAAAGAAGAACGAGAGGGCATTGTACGGTTAAGAACTCGTGTTTGGGGATCAAGAGGTTTTAGAAATGGTATATCCCAGATTTAATGTCCATTATATGGCGATAAAGAGGTTACTGGACGTATTATAGTTCAGAGTAAAGGGAATGAAATGAGGAAAAAACCATAGTTAGAGTCGGCAGAAAATGTGCCATAAGCGGTTTCTTCTGTGAAGAACAAGGAAATGAAAATATAGAACACAGATAGCTACCTAAGGTAGTGATTAGATCTTAAAAATGAAACAAAAAAGTATGTCTTCAAAATGTAAATAGGATATGAAATGCAATGAATCTACGCTAAATGTGTTATATTTGAATGGAATTTGCTTTCTATAAGCAAAAGTGTATATATGTTTACCGATACATAGAAAAACTTCTTAAAACAAAGACCAGAGTATAGAGGTATTTTTGGACATTGCTAGGATCTGCGCGTGTGACGTCATGCAAATTGATGGTGGGGTTAACGTCTTCGGGTAATCTATTCTGAATGCCGTAGATTCCCTATGAGACTACTGCACGAAGCCTCATCCCTCCCGTATGTGGAGGACGAAATTAGGCGCCGGGCAACTAAATTTTACGACCAGTTTCCACAACATCGGAGCGCCCTGGTTAGGTCTCTTGGGGACTACATCCCTAGAGAACGCACGCTTGTGCGACACCGGGTTCCCCGCATGGCTTGCGGGCACCCCCGGCAACACAGGAGCTACCCCATCAACAGCGCAAGCTGAGCTCCTTACAGTCCTTCCAAGAAAAGCTTGGAAGTCTAAACCTTCTCCAAATATCCATATTTGGGCCACCCATCAGCAGTGCCCAACGGTAGTTGCACACTGAAATTAACATCCGACGAGGAGCATAAACCTATGCTACCTCCTAAAAACACACAATCCCCATTCTTCACCAGCCATCCTACAACATCCTAATCCCGTCATACAGTGGTTAAGCCCTAAAAGGGTAGGTACACGAATGACACACCTCGGGCTGTTCTCAGCCTGCCATCTGGTAGTCTAGTCTAGCCCTTAAATGGTAATATCCGTCTCTCAGACGGACATCAAAATTCTCAAAGCATAGTGGCCACATGTGCACTGTTTGTTTGATCTAATATTTCAGCTATGCTTCGGTTGAGAGTTGAGCTTTAAATTGTGTGGACGTCTCTGTTTTAGTTCCGCAAAAGTATTGTTGTTACACACGTAAGCCACACCGTCTCACAGGCGGATATTACTGTAAAGGTATCTGACATACTAATATTTGATTTTGCAAGTTTTAGCATAATTTCTTGCCAAATATGATGTAAACGGAATTAAAATATTAGTATTAATAATTCATTAAGCTTTCAAATTGTTAGATTCACTAAATTGGCCATAAAATGCAAACTTTTGTCATCTAAAGTCTCTTAGACGGATGTTACTGTTAGCGCCATTTTCTCACGAAGGCTAACATATAATTTTATAATTTCTGCATAATTGATTGTAATATATGATGCAAACGGAATCAAAATATTTGTATCAATAATTCATCAAGCTTCTAAACTGTTAGATTCACTAAAGTGGACATAAAGTGCAAGATTTTGTCATCTTAGTTTCCCAGAGGGATGTTACCGTAAACGCCATAGTTTCACATGTTACCATTCAAGGGTTAAAAATCTGATGTGTTGTACTCACATGACTTCCTCTACTCTTGTACTAACATTTCTTACAAACTCTTATTCCTATATCTTCTTCGTGATAGTTGAGATAAACGTTTGCAGAAATTATCTTGTTGCTTATTTCCTTGTAGGTGCAAGGGGAATATGGGAATACAGTAGGCTTTGAGCGATAGTCAAATCTTAAAGCCTTCAAACTCCGCTCTCTTTGCACGGCTAACATAAAAAATGAATAATGATGTTCCATTTGACGAAAGTTTAAGTTTTCCAAAACTCACACAAATAACAGGGAATATCTCCAAAATGGTTCACTCTACAAATTATTTAGACATAAATTGTGTGTTAGCAATCTACATTTTTTGTATAGTAAGATTTGGTATATCTGTTACGATTTACCAGCTATGCAAAAGTTATCCAGGCTAAATAGGACTACATAGGCTATAACCAGAAAATAAAAATATGTCATAAAATATCTTAAGCATGTCATTTTAATCAAAATCGTTAGAACCATTTTCAAGAAAAACAAAATTTTCCGTAGTTTAGGGTGGAGGAATTTTCTTCAAAATCTTCGTGCCGCATCCTTGAAAGACATTAAATCTAAATACCAACTTTGGTTTTTAAACGACGTTTCGTTTTTGAGTTATGCTGTCCACAGTCTGAAAGACACACAGACACACGCGCGCGCGGACCTTTTTCTAAAAATACTTTTTTGAATTCAAGGGGTGTCAAAAATATATTTCCTGTGAAATCTCGACATCGAATTCTTGGATGGTATACAATACTTCCTCTACTTTATTGTACATAGTAGAAAAAAAAATTTAAAAAAAAATAATAATAATAATTATTATTATATGGAACACCAGCTTTCATTTCCGCCATATTTGAGGTAATAGTATTATAATTTGACTAATTATGCTTTTAATGAATATTGACCATTTTAGAATTTTCTTATAACTTTGAACAAAAAATTTGAATTTGTTATTAATTTTCGATAATAAAGTGGCCAATTGTTTATTGCATGTAATATGGAATAGGAAGGTTAATATGGAATACTAAATACGTTTCCTAAGTAATACTTTTTTCAACTAACAAATTTACGTAAGAGCTTATTTATTTCTTGCTAAAACTTCTCGTATAATAATGCAGGGAATTAGATTACAGTAACCTGAACATACGCTACAAAATATAGTGCATTGGAAAATGTATTTGCCGAAATCGCTAACATAGTCAGGATTTTCCGCTCCGTGTTGCACATTAGGTACTGGACCCAAACTTCCCCTGAAAAGTTCTGAAAGCTTGCCACTACAGAAAATGCACTCGGCTTCTCCATCCGAGGGATTATCTTCTCTCCGTTATTGTGAAGTTTGTTTGGCATTTCTGCAGAAAAAACAAACGTATTACAAAACGTTCTAATGTTATACATTTTGTTCATCAGAAACAATGTGGGTATCGTGCAGTACTTGATATAAATGGAGGGCAATATGGGATACCAGTATTTCGTATTACCCGCCACGTCAGATTGAAACAGTGTCACTGCACGAAAATAAAATAAAATTAAAATGAAAGATCTGTGTAGCATGAATGCATACTTACAATTTATTTTACTTTTATTTATTACTATTAATTACTAGCGAAGTCTACCTATACTGTCCCAGTGCTCGAACTGAAAGACCCTTTACCTAGAAAGTTGTCCAATTTTATGCGGGAAGACTTGGATGAGATGCAAAAGATTGTCAGCGGAAAGAGTAATGAAGTTGGATTTTTATACTTCTTCCTCCTTGACAACCATCAATGCGTGGCCTTAGAGCTTATTGTTTATGGTGTCATAGAACTTGTTTAAAATGATTGCTTTAAATTTGAACACTTAAGAGATGTATAATGCAAGTTGGAAGACTGCGTAACTTCCCTTCCCGTTCTAAAATTTGTCTGAAGAAATGTTATAAATGCCATAAATCGGTGAACTTTTACTTTCTCTACTAGTAATTAGAGGAAGTATTGTATTCCACCCGAAAATTACATGTCGAGATTTCATCGGAAATATATGTTTCGAGGCCCCCTGAATCCAAAAGATGAGCATTTTTTGAAAAAGGTATGCGTGTGTTTGTGTGTGTGCGTGTGTGTGTGACTGGCTGGCTGGCTGGCTGGCTGGCTGGCTGGCTGGCTGGCTGGCTGGCTGGCTGGCTGGCTGGCTGGCTGGCTGGCTGGCTGGCTGGCTGGCTGGCTGGCTGGCTGGCTGGCTGGCTGGCTGGCTGGCTGGCTGGCTGGCTGGCTGGCTGGCTGGCTGGCTGGCTGGCTGGCTGGCTGGCTGGCTGGCTGGCTGGCTGGCTGGCTGGCTGGCTGGCTGGCTGGCTGGCTGGCTGGCTGGCTGGCTGGCTGGCTGGCTGGCTGGCTGGCTGGCTGGCTGGCTGGCTGGCTGGCTGGCTGGCTGGCTGGCTGGCTGGCTGGCTGGCTGGCTGGCTGGCTGGCTGGCTGGCTGGCTGGCTGGCTGGCTGGCTGGCTGGCTGGCTGGCTGGCTGGCTGGCTGGCTGGCTGGCTGGCTGGCTGGCTGGCTGGCTGGCTGGCTGGCTGGCTGGCTGGCTGGCTGGCTGGCTGGCTGGCTGGCTGGCTGGCTGGCTGGCTGGCTGGCTGGCTGGCTGGCTGGCTGGCTGGCTGGCTGGCTGGCTGGCTGGCTGGCTGGCTGGCTGGCTGGCTGGCTGGCTGGCTGGCTGGCTGGCTGGCTGGCTGGCTGGCTGGCTGGCTGGCTGGCTGGCTGGCTGGCTGGCTGGCTGGCTGGCTGGCTGGCTGGCTGGCTGGCTGGCTGGCTGGCTGGCTGGCTGGCTGGCTGGCTGGCTGGCTGGCTGGCTGGCTGGCTGGCTGGCTGGCTGGCTGGCTGGCTGGCTGGCTGGCTGGCTGGCTGGCTGGCTGGCTGGCTGGCTGGCTGGCTGGCTGGCTGGCTGGCTGGCTGGCTGGCTGGCTGGCTGGCTGGCTGGCTGGCTGGCTGGCTGGCTGGCTGGCTGGCTGGCTGGCTGGCTGGCTGGCTGGCTGGCTGGCTGGCTGGCTGGCTGGCTGGCTGGCTGGCTGGCTGGCTGGCTGGCTGGCTGGCTGGCTGGCTGGCTGGCTGGCTGGCTGGCTGGCTGGCTGGCTGGCTGGCTGGCTGGCTGGCTGGCTGGCTGGCTGGCTGGCTGGCTGGCTGGCTGGCTGGCTGGCTGGCTGGCTGGCTGGCTGGCTGGCTGGCTGGCTGGCTGGCTGGCTGGCTGGCTGGCTGGCTGGCTGGCTGGCTGGCTGGCTGGCTGGCTGGCTGGCTGGCTGGCTGGCTGGCTGGCTGGCTGGCTGGCTGGCTGGCTGGCTGGCTGGCTGGCTGGCTGGCTGGCTGGCTGGCTGGCTGGCTGGCTGGCTGGCTGGCTGGCTGGCTGGCTGGCTGGCTGGCTGGCTGGCTGGCTGGCTGGCTGGCTGGCTGGCTGGCTGGCTGGCTGGCTGGCTGGCTGGCTGGCTGGCTGGCTGGCTGGCTGGCTGGCTGGCTGGCTGGCTGGCTGGCTGGCTGGCTGGCTGGCTGGCTGGCTGGCTGGCTGGCTGGCTGGCTGGCTGGCTGGCTGGCTGGCTGGCTGGCTGGCTGGCTGGCTGGCTGGCTGGCTGGCTGGCTGGCTGGCTGGCTGGCTGGCTGGCTGGCTGGCTGGCTGGCTGGCTGGCTGGCTGGCTGGCTGGCTGGCTGGCTGGCTGGCTGGCTGGCTGGCTGGCTGGCTGGCTGGCTGGCTGGCTGGCTGGCTGGCTGGCTGGCTGGCTGGCTGGCTGGCTGGCTGGCTGGCTGGCTGGCTGGCTGGCTGGCTGGCTGGCTGGCTGGCTGGCTGGCTGGCTGGCTGGCTGGCTGGCTGGCTGGCTGGCTGGCTGGCTGGCTGGCTGGCTGGCTGGCTGGCTGGCTGGCTGGCTGGCTGGCTGGCTGGCTGGCTGGCTGGCTGGCTGGCTGGCTGGCTGGCTGGCTGGCTGGCTGGCTGGCTGGCTGGCTGGCTGGCTGGCTGGCTGGCTGGCTGGCTGGCTGGCTGGCTGGCTGGCTGGCTGGCTGGCTGGCTGGCTGGCTGGCTGGCTGGCTGGCTGGCTGGCTGGCTGGCTGGCTGGCTGGCTGGCTGGCTGGCTGGCTGGCTGGCTGGCTGGCTGGCTGGCTGGCTGGCTGGCTGGCTGGCTGGCTGGCTGGCTGGCTGGCTGGCTGGCTGGCTGGCTGGCTGGCTGGCTGGCTGGCTGGCTGGCTGGCTGGCTGGCTGGCTGGCTGGCTGGCTGGCTGGCTGGCTGGCTGGCTGGCTGGCTGGCTGGCTGGCTGGCTGGCTGGCTGGCTGGCTGGCTGGCTGGCTGGCTGGCTGGCTGGCTGGCTGGCTGGCTGGCTGGCTGGCTGGCTGGCTGGCTGGCTGGCTGGCTGGCTGGCTGGCTGGCTGGCTGGCTGGCTGGCTGGCTGGCTGGCTGGCTGGCTGGCTGGCTGGCTGGCTGGCTGGCTGGCTGGCTGGCTGGCTGGCTGGCTGGCTGGCTGGCTGGCTGGCTGGCTGGCTGGCTGGCTGGCTGGCTGGCTGGCTGGCTGGCTGGCTGGCTGGCTGGCTGGCTGGCTGGCTGGCTGGCTGGCTGGCTGGCTGGCTGGCTGGCTGGCTGGCTGGCTGGCTGGCTGGCTGGCTGGCTGGCTGGCTGGCTGGCTGGCTGGCTGGCTGGCTGGCTGGCTGGCTGGCTGGCTGGCTGGCTGGCTGGCTGGCTGGCTGGCTGGCTGGCTGGCTGGCTGGCTGGCTGGCTGGCTGGCTGGCTGGCTGGCTGGCTGGCTGGCTGGCTGGCTGGCTGGCTGGCTGGCTGGCTGGCTGGCTGGCTGGCTGGCTGGCTGGCTGGCTGGCTGGCTGGCTGGCTGGCTGGCTGGCTGGCTGGCTGGCTGGCTGGCTGGCTGGCTGGCTGGCTGGCTGGCTGGCTGGCTGGCTGGCTGGCTGGCTGGCTGGCTGGCTGGCTGGCTGGCTGGCTGGCTGGCTGGCTGGCTGGCTGGCTGGCTGGCTGGCTGGCTGGCTGGCTGGCTGGCTGGCTGGCTGGCTGGCTGGCTGGCTGGCTGGCTGGCTGGCTGGCTGGCTGGCTGGCTGGCTGGCTGGCTGGCTGGCTGGCTGGCTGGCTGGCTGGCTGGCTGGCTGGCTGGCTGGCTGGCTGGCTGGCTGGCTGGCTGGCTGGCTGGCTGGCTGGCTGGCTGGCTGGCTGGCTGGCTGGCTGGCTGGCTGGCTGGCTGGCTGGCTGGCTGGCTGGCTGGCTGGCTGGCTGGCTGGCTGGCTGGCTGGCTGGCTGGCTGGCTGGCTGGCTGGCTGGCTGGCTGGCTGGCTGGCTGGCTGGCTGGCTGGCTGGCTGGCTGGCTGGCTGGCTGGCTGGCTGGCTGGCTGGCTGGCTGGCTGGCTGGCTGGCTGGCTGGCTGGCTGGCTGGCTGGCTGGCTGGCTGGCTGGCTGGCTGGCTGGCTGGCTGGCTGGCTGGCTGGCTGGCTGGCTGGCTGGCTGGCTGGCTGGCTGGCTGGCTGGCTGGCTGGCTGGCTGGCTGGCTGGCTGGCTGGCTGGCTGGCTGGCTGGCTGGCTGGCTGGCTGGCTGGCTGGCTGGCTGGCTGGCTGGCTGGCTGGCTGGCTGGCTGGCTGGCTGGCTGGCTGGCTGGCTGGCTGGCTGGCTGGCTGGCTGGCTGGCTGGCTGGCTGGCTGGCTGGCTGGCTGGCTGGCTGGCTGGCTGGCTGGCTGGCTGGCTGGCTGGCTGGCTGGCTGGCTGGCTGGCTGGCTGGCTGGCTGGCTGGCTGGCTGGCTGGCTGGCTGGCTGGCTGGCTGGCTGGCTGGCTGGCTGGCTGGCTGGCTGGCTGGCTGGCTGGCTGGCTGGCTGGCTGGCTGGCTGGCTGGCTGGCTGGCTGGCTGGCTGGCTGGCTGGCTGGCTGGCTGGCTGGCTGGCTGGCTGGCTGGCTGGCTGGCTGGCTGGCTGGCTGGCTGGCTGGCTGGCTGGCTGGCTGGCTGGCTGGCTGGCTGGCTGGCTGGCTGGCTGGCTGGCTGGCTGGCTGGCTGGCTGGCTGGCTGGCTGGCTGGCTGGCTGGCTGGCTGGCTGGCTGGCTGGCTGGCTGGCTGGCTGGCTGGCTGGCTGGCTGGCTGGCTGGCTGGCTGGCTGGCTGGCTGGCTGGCTGGCTGGCTGGCTGGCTGGCTGGCTGGCTGGCTGGCTGGCTGGCTGGCTGGCTGGCTGGCTGGCTGGCTGGCTGGCTGGCTGGCTGGCTGGCTGGCTGGCTGGCTGGCTGGCTGGCTGGCTGGCTGGCTGGCTGGCTGGCTGGCTGGCTGGCTGGCTGGCTGGCTGGCTGGCTGGCTGGCTGGCTGGCTGGCTGGCTGGCTGGCTGGCTGGCTGGCTGGCTGGCTGGCTGGCTGGCTGGCTGGCTGGCTGGCTGGCTGGCTGGCTGGCTGGCTGGCTGGCTGGCTGGCTGGCTGGCTGGCTGGCTGGCTGGCTGGCTGGCTGGCTGGCTGGCTGGCTGGCTGGCTGGCTGGCTGGCTGGCTGGCTGGCTGGCTGGCTGGCTGGCTGGCTGGCTGGCTGGCTGGCTGGCTGGCTGGCTGGCTGGCTGGCTGGCTGGCTGGCTGGCTGGCTGGCTGGCTGGCTGGCTGGCTGGCTGGCTGGCTGGCTGGCTGGCTGGCTGGCTGGCTGGCTGGCTGGCTGGCTGGCTGGCTGGCTGGCTGGCTGGCTGGCTGGCTGGCTGGCTGGCTGGCTGGCTGGCTGGCTGGCTGGCTGGCTGGCTGGCTGGCTGGCTGGCTGGCTGGCTGGCTGGCTGGCTGGCTGGCTGGCTGGCTGGCTGGCTGGCTGGCTGGCTGGCTGGCTGGCTGGCTGGCTGGCTGGCTGGCTGGCTGGCTGGCTGGCTGGCTGGCTGGCTGGCTGGCTGGCTGGCTGGCTGGCTGGCTGGCTGGCTGGCTGGCTGGCTGGCTGGCTGGCTGGCTGGCTGGCTGGCTGGCTGGCTGGCTGGCTGGCTGGCTGGCTGGCTGGCTGGCTGGCTGGCTGGCTGGCTGGCTGGCTGGCTGGCTGGCTGGCTGGCTGGCTGGCTGGCTGGCTGGCTGGCTGGCTGGCTGGCTGGCTGGCTGGCTGGCTGGCTGGCTGGCTGGCTGGCTGGCTGGCTGGCTGGCTGGCTGGCTGGCTGGCTGGCTGGCTGGCTGGCTGGCTGGCTGGCTGGCTGGCTGGCTGGCTGGCTGGCTGGCTGGCTGGCTGGCTGGCTGGCTGGCTGGCTGGCTGGCTGGCTGGCTGGCTGGCTGGCTGGCTGGCTGGCTGGCTGGCTGGCTGGCTGGCTGGCTGGCTGGCTGGCTGGCTGGCTGGCTGGCTGGCTGGCTGGCTGGCTGGCTGGCTGGCTGGCTGGCTGGCTGGCTGGCTGGCTGGCTGGCTGGCTGGCTGGCTGGCTGGCTGGCTGGCTGGCTGGCTGGCTGGCTGGCTGGCTGGCTGGCTGGCTGGCTGGCTGGCTGGCTGGCTGGCTGGCTGGCTGGCTGGCTGGCTGGCTGGCTGGCTGGCTGGCTGGCTGGCTGGCTGGCTGGCTGGCTGGCTGGCTGGCTGGCTGGCTGGCTGGCTGGCTGGCTGGCTGGCTGGCTGGCTGGCTGGCTGGCTGGCTGGCTGGCTGGCTGGCTGGCTGGCTGGCTGGCTGGCTGGCTGGCTGGCTGGCTGGCTGGCTGGCTGGCTGGCTGGCTGGCTGGCTGGCTGGCTGGCTGGCTGGCTGGCTGGCTGGCTGGCTGGCTGGCTGGCTGGCTGGCTGGCTGGCTGGCTGGCTGGCTGGCTGGCTGGCTGGCTGGCTGGCTGGCTGGCTGGCTGGCTGGCTGGCTGGCTGGCTGGCTGGCTGGCTGGCTGGCTGGCTGGCTGGCTGGCTGGCTGGCTGGCTGGCTGGCTGGCTGGCTGGCTGGCTGGCTGGCTGGCTGGCTGGCTGGCTGGCTGGCTGGCTGGCTGGCTGGCTGGCTGGCTGGCTGGCTGGCTGGCTGGCTGGCTGGCTGGCTGGCTGGCTGGCTGGCTGGCTGGCTGGCTGGCTGGCTGGCTGGCTGGCTGGCTGGCTGGCTGGCTGGCTGGCTGGCTGGCTGGCTGGCTGGCTGGCTGGCTGGCTGGCTGGCTGGCTGGCTGGCTGGCTGGCTGGCTGGCTGGCTGGCTGGCTGGCTGGCTGGCTGGCTGGCTGGCTGGCTGGCTGGCTGGCTGGCTGGCTGGCTGGCTGGCTGGCTGGCTGGCTGGCTGGCTGGCTGGCTGGCTGGCTGGCTGGCTGGCTGGCTGGCTGGCTGGCTGGCTGGCTGGCTGGCTGGCTGGCTGGCTGGCTGGCTGGCTGGCTGGCTGGCTGGCTGGCTGGCTGGCTGGCTGGCTGGCTGGCTGGCTGGCTGGCTGGCTGGCTGGCTGGCTGGCTGGCTGGCTGGCTGGCTGGCTGGCTGGCTGGCTGGCTGGCTGGCTGGCTGGCTGGCTGGCTGGCTGGCTGGCTGGCTGGCTGGCTGGCTGGCTGGCTGGCTGGCTGGCTGGCTGGCTGGCTGGCTGGCTGGCTGGCTGGCTGGCTGGCTGGCTGGCTGGCTGGCTGGCTGGCTGGCTGGCTGGCTGGCTGGCTGGCTGGCTGGCTGGCTGGCTGGCTGGCTGGCTGGCTGGCTGGCTGGCTGGCTGGCTGGCTGGCTGGCTGGCTGGCTGGCTGGCTGGCTGGCTGGCTGGCTGGCTGGCTGGCTGGCTGGCTGGCTGGCTGGCTGGCTGGCTGGCTGGCTGGCTGGCTGGCTGGCTGGCTGGCTGGCTGGCTGGCTGGCTGGCTGGCTGGCTGGCTGGCTGGCTGGCTGGCTGGCTGGCTGGCTGGCTGGCTGGCTGGCTGGCTGGCTGGCTGGCTGGCTGGCTGGCTGGCTGGCTGGCTGGCTGGCTGGCTGGCTGGCTGGCTGGCTGGCTGGCTGGCTGGCTGGCTGGCTGGCTGGCTGGCTGGCTGGCTGGCTGGCTGGCTGGCTGGCTGGCTGGCTGGCTGGCTGGCTGGCTGGCTGGCTGGCTGGCTGGCTGGCTGGCTGGCTGGCTGGCTGGCTGGCTGGCTGGCTGGCTGGCTGGCTGGCTGGCTGGCTGGCTGGCTGGCTGGCTGGCTGGCTGGCTGGCTGGCTGGCTGGCTGGCTGGCTGGCTGGCTGGCTGGCTGGCTGGCTGGCTGGCTGGCTGGCTGGCTGGCTGGCTGGCTGGCTGGCTGGCTGGCTGGCTGGCTGGCTGGCTGGCTGGCTGGCTGGCTGGCTGGCTGGCTGGCTGGCTGGCTGGCTGGCTGGCTGGCTGGCTGGCTGGCTGGCTGGCTGGCTGGCTGGCTGGCTGGCTGGCTGGCTGGCTGGCTGGCTGGCTGGCTGGCTGGCTGGCTGGCTGGCTGGCTGGCTGGCTGGCTGGCTGGCTGGCTGGCTGGCTGGCTGGCTGGCTGGCTGGCTGGCTGGCTGGCTGGCTGGCTGGCTGGCTGGCTGGCTGGCTGGCTGGCTGGCTGGCTGGCTGGCTGGCTGGCTGGCTGGCTGGCTGGCTGGCTGGCTGGCTGGCTGGCTGGCTGGCTGGCTGGCTGGCTGGCTGGCTGGCTGGCTGGCTGGCTGGCTGGCTGGCTGGCTGGCTGGCTGGCTGGCTGGCTGGCTGGCTGGCTGGCTGGCTGGCTGGCTGGCTGGCTGGCTGGCTGGCTGGCTGGCTGGCTGGCTGGCTGGCTGGCTGGCTGGCTGGCTGGCTGGCTGGCTGGCTGGCTGGCTGGCTGGCTGGCTGGCTGGCTGGCTGGCTGGCTGGCTGGCTGGCTGGCTGGCTGGCTGGCTGGCTGGCTGGCTGGCTGGCTGGCTGGCTGGCTGGCTGGCTGGCTGGCTGGCTGGCTGGCTGGCTGGCTGGCTGGCTGGCTGGCTGGCTGGCTGGCTGGCTGGCTGGCTGGCTGGCTGGCTGGCTGGCTGGCTGGCTGGCTGGCTGGCTGGCTGGCTGGCTGGCTGGCTGGCTGGCTGGCTGGCTGGCTGGCTGGCTGGCTGGCTGGCTGGCTGGCTGGCTGGCTGGCTGGCTGGCTGGCTGGCTGGCTGGCTGGCTGGCTGGCTGGCTGGCTGGCTGGCTGGCTGGCTGGCTGGCTGGCTGGCTGGCTGGCTGGCTGGCTGGCTGGCTGGCTGGCTGGCTGGCTGGCTGGCTGGCTGGCTGGCTGGCTGGCTGGCTGGCTGGCTGGCTGGCTGGCTGGCTGGCTGGCTGGCTGGCTGGCTGGCTGGCTGGCTGGCTGGCTGGCTGGCTGGCTGGCTGGCTGGCTGGCTGGCTGGCTGGCTGGCTGGCTGGCTGGCTGGCTGGCTGGCTGGCTGGCTGGCTGGCTGGCTGGCTGGCTGGCTGGCTGGCTGGCTGGCTGGCTGGCTGGCTGGCTGGCTGGCTGGCTGGCTGGCTGGCTGGCTGGCTGGCTGGCTGGCTGGCTGGCTGGCTGGCTGGCTGGCTGGCTGGCTGGCTGGCTGGCTGGCTGGCTGGCTGGCTGGCTGGCTGGCTGGCTGGCTGGCTGGCTGGCTGGCTGGCTGGCTGGCTGGCTGGCTGGCTGGCTGGCTGGCTGGCTGGCTGGCTGGCTGGCTGGCTGGCTGGCTGGCTGGCTGGCTGGCTGGCTGGCTGGCTGGCTGGCTGGCTGGCTGGCTGGCTGGCTGGCTGGCTGGCTGGCTGGCTGGCTGGCTGGCTGGCTGGCTGGCTGGCTGGCTGGCTGGCTGGCTGGCTGGCTGGCTGGCTGGCTGGCTGGCTGGCTGGCTGGCTGGCTGGCTGGCTGGCTGGCTGGCTGGCTGGCTGGCTGGCTGGCTGGCTGGCTGGCTGGCTGGCTGGCTGGCTGGCTGGCTGGCTGGCTGGCTGGCTGGCTGGCTGGCTGGCTGGCTGGCTGGCTGGCTGGCTGGCTGGCTGGCTGGCTGGCTGGCTGGCTGGCTGGCTGGCTGGCTGGCTGGCTGGCTGGCTGGCTGGCTGGCTGGCTGGCTGGCTGGCTGGCTGGCTGGCTGGCTGGCTGGCTGGCTGGCTGGCTGGCTGGCTGGCTGGCTGGCTGGCTGGCTGGCTGGCTGGCTGGCTGGCTGGCTGGCTGGCTGGCTGGCTGGCTGGCTGGCTGGCTGGCTGGCTGGCTGGCTGGCTGGCTGGCTGGCTGGCTGGCTGGCTGGCTGGCTGGCTGGCTGGCTGGCTGGCTGGCTGGCTGGCTGGCTGGCTGGCTGGCTGGCTGGCTGGCTGGCTGGCTGGCTGGCTGGCTGGCTGGCTGGCTGGCTGGCTGGCTGGCTGGCTGGCTGGCTGGCTGGCTGGCTGGCTGGCTGGCTGGCTGGCTGGCTGGCTGGCTGGCTGGCTGGCTGGCTGGCTGGCTGGCTGGCTGGCTGGCTGGCTGGCTGGCTGGCTGGCTGGCTGGCTGGCTGGCTGGCTGGCTGGCTGGCTGGCTGGCTGGCTGGCTGGCTGGCTGGCTGGCTGGCTGGCTGGCTGGCTGGCTGGCTGGCTGGCTGGCTGGCTGGCTGGCTGGCTGGCTGGCTGGCTGGCTGGCTGGCTGGCTGGCTGGCTGGCTGGCTGGCTGGCTGGCTGGCTGGCTGGCTGGCTGGCTGGCTGGCTGGCTGGCTGGCTGGCTGGCTGGCTGGCTGGCTGGCTGGCTGGCTGGCTGGCTGGCTGGCTGGCTGGCTGGCTGGCTGGCTGGCTGGCTGGCTGGCTGGCTGGCTGGCTGGCTGGCTGGCTGGCTGGCTGGCTGGCTGGCTGGCTGGCTGGCTGGCTGGCTGGCTGGCTGGCTGGCTGGCTGGCTGGCTGGCTGGCTGGCTGGCTGGCTGGCTGGCTGGCTGGCTGGCTGGCTGGCTGGCTGGCTGGCTGGCTGGCTGGCTGGCTGGCTGGCTGGCTGGCTGGCTGGCTGGCTGGCTGGCTGGCTGGCTGGCTGGCTGGCTGGCTGGCTGGCTGGCTGGCTGGCTGGCTGGCTGGCTGGCTGGCTGGCTGGCTGGCTGGCTGGCTGGCTGGCTGGCTGGCTGGCTGGCTGGCTGGCTGGCTGGCTGGCTGGCTGGCTGGCTGGCTGGCTGGCTGGCTGGCTGGCTGGCTGGCTGGCTGGCTGGCTGGCTGGCTGGCTGGCTGGCTGGCTGGCTGGCTGGCTGGCTGGCTGGCTGGCTGGCTGGCTGGCTGGCTGGCTGGCTGGCTGGCTGGCTGGCTGGCTGGCTGGCTGGCTGGCTGGCTGGCTGGCTGGCTGGCTGGCTGGCTGGCTGGCTGGCTGGCTGGCTGGCTGGCTGGCTGGCTGGCTGGCTGGCTGGCTGGCTGGCTGGCTGGCTGGCTGGCTGGCTGGCTGGCTGGCTGGCTGGCTGGCTGGCTGGCTGGCTGGCTGGCTGACTGGCTGACTGGCTGACTGGCTGACTGTGTCTGCCAGTCTGTGGACAGCATTACTCAAAAACGAAAAGTTGGTTAAAAACCATAGTTGGTATTTAAGTTTAATGTCTTTCAAAGACGCGACACAAAGATTTTGAAGAAAATTGCTTCACCCTAAACTACCCTTTACATAAAAATTTTTTCGGAAATTTAGATTTTCTCGAAAATGGCTCTAACGATTTTGATTAAAATGGCATATGTTTCAGATATTTTTATGACAAATAAAATGTATATTTTGAACCTTCTGGCTATAAACCATGTAGTCCTGTTGATGACTTTTGCATGACTGGTAAACTGTAAGAGATACACCAAATCTTACCGTACAAAAAAGATAGATCTAGCAAAAATACATAACTTATGTCCCTATTTTTTTTTTTTTTTTTTTTTTTTTTTTGGTAGAGTGAACCATTTCTGATATATTCCTTGTTATTTTTGTGAGTTTTAGAAAACTTAAACTTTCGTCAAATGGAACATCATTATTCATTTTTTATGTTAATCATGCAAAGAGAACGGAATCTCAAAGCTTTAAAAGATTTGACAATCACTCAAAGCCTACTGTATTCCAATATTTCCCTTGCACCTACAAGGAAATAAGCAATTAGATAATTTCTGCAAATGTTTATCTCGACTAACACGAAGAAGATAAAGGAATAAGAGTTTGTAAGAATGGTTAGTGCAAGAGTAGAGAAAGTCATGTGAGTGCAACACTGCAGAGTTTTTGAAGAATTGTTTAACAATCCAAGTCTGTAGAGACGGCGAAATGAAGTGGACAGAAGAATGGTGAAATGAGCCCAAAGAGTATACCCACGCTTGTGTTATAAGAATATGGAAAATTTGAACCAGGCAACCTAGACAGTGCTATCCATCAGTATGTGTGCTATGAAACTCTACAATACAACGTATTTGTCAGTAACCTCTCCCTCAGGGACCATGCTTGTGGCAAATGTCTGACTTTTCTCAAAGACAGAGTTAACATCAGATCTACGTAGACGATGAATGAAATGAATGAAACCATGCATAAACCCGGGACCCTAAACCAAAAATCCTGGAAACTAACATTATTTAGGCAACTCACAGTTAATCATATTCAAACCCGGGCCTCCAGGCTACCCTTACACGACAGAAAAGGGAATTTCCGGTCAATACATTTATGGCAGACACAAAATTTAATGGTGGTTGACATCTGGTTAATACTATTCTCCTTCCTCTTGTGCAAATAAAATTTTACCTCGCCCATGAAATTGTTTAGCGCTTATACGCCACTGCAGTGGTGCTCAACCACAGGCAAATTAGGGGAGGTTAAAATCACCTCCTTCCACCCGCTGGGACAGAATGACGCATTTATCCATGGTTAATGAATACCAGTGGCGGCACATTCTTACATACAGGAAATCAAAGGCGTACACATTCATACTCCACTCCTGATTATCCCACGATGTTTCTGAGGATACTTTTTGTTACGATTTACGGTTCATAAGGTCTTCAATATTTGGTGCAAATGGTGAAGTGCACGATCTCTTAAGATAAGCAAGGTGATTTTCACTTATCTTGCTGCGATACTCACTTTTAATGTAGTTCATTTTTGAAAATGTTTGTTCGCAGATATAAGTGGAGCCAGAGACTGCCATTAAACTAAATGCAAACAAACATAATGTCGGATACTAACAGCAGGGCAGAGACCTAAATAATTCCCACCCTTCTTTCTCAGAACATTTTACTTTTTTTAAATTTTTTTATTAACGTCCTCCAACGTAATGTCATATTGGACGATGAATGAATGAAATAGGTGAAATAATGCTCAAATGAGCCCGAGGTCCATGGAACTTTAAGTTACCCGTCATCTCAGGATAAGGGAAAACCTCGGAAAAAACCTTACCTGGATAATTTGCCCTATGCGAGATTCGAACTTGTGACCTCTTGAACGTGAGGCAGACACGCTAACCATCAGGCTACCGAGGCGGACAGAACGTTTTACGGTCGTGGAATTCTGCAATGCAGGTAGTTTCATATTTTGTAGTTCGTATGAAGCCTCACTACATGGAAACTTCCAAAGTGCAAAATAATTGGATTTTGGTTTCAAATGCTTTTAGGTCTTCAAATTGTAAAGAGAATGTGTGGTACAATTCCTTCAAAAGTTCGTTTTATTTTTCCAGGAGAATAACGTTTATCGTGAACACGAAACGTAAGCAAGGGAAATGGTATAAATCTGCAACTACTAGTGTTACAAATCAAGCACTAACTTTATCGTCTTCATCTCGAAGACAAAAATATTCGTCCTCCCATTGAATTGTATGTACTACGATATTCCGCGCCATCCGCCTCTGACTACTAGGTCTGGCTCTTCCTGCCTTGGTCAGTGGAGGGGGGGGATGATATGTGTAGGGGAAGCGAGCGTGTGCTCGCTTGTTGAGTAACCCTGCGCCACTGTAATAGACCTCATTGTATTCATCTCTTCATAATGACACTGCTATCCACCAATCAAAGGTGCACCTGTTCATCACAACACTGCTAGTCGCAAATCAAAAGATCCGTATGTAGCGATCAGTACTTCAGCGTCTGCGCAGCTAAAAGAGTATACTTAATAATATGGTGTTAATATTGTAAATAATATTGTAATAAATTCAATTTGTGTTCTCGTTTTTATAGTGTACTCTTTTAAAGGTTATAGAATACTCTGGGTATCATTGTGTCAAGACCAAAATAACAATAAAAGTTGAAGGCGTTACTATGAATTCTCGTATAAACAATCGAATAACAGTTAAAATGTCGGACACCAGTGATAATAACATGCAGCGCATACTATTAAAAAGCATTTTATAAATGTTTTAAGCTTAAGTGTCATACGACTACTTATGTTCGACCACGTGTCTGAGTATAATGGCAGTTAAGTATTAAGAAATTCGCTACTGACTACAAAATGTGATTTCACGGAATGTTTAACTATACAACACCGCAAGGCCTGGTAAGCCACTTGGTTGCATATTGTGTTGACCAACTCCTGCTACCACCTACCATTAAATTTTGTATCAGCCATAGTTTGTTTCTGAAACAATACTAATATTGAATATTGTACAGCTGGCTCCAAATGTTTTCCGAGTCACGTGCTCCTAGCCGCGGGGGGAAGCCAGGATAGCGTCTCCATTAGTTATGCCAGGTGATCTCAAAGGTCGACTTGCCACCTCATACCTGTCTACAAGAGTGACGGGCGTAATGTGTTTGTAAGTCCAAAGAGAATATCATTCCAACATTTCTCGTACACTTGGTCGTAAGAAAGCAATATCAATGCAGTGAAAACGACATTATCGTAGTAAATCCAGAACGAACTCGCAGCGAGGATGGAAACTAAATATTCGGCATTAGAGGCGTCATATCACTCTATAATGAAATTAAATTTAAAATGTTTAAATAATAAACAGTGGCAGGATATAAACCTAAAGGGAACCGCTGTATGGGAAGAACTAAACGTCGCTGGAAGGATGATGTCTGAGCCGAAACAGGCCAGCGTTGCCTCTCTTGGTGTAGATGATGATGATCATGACACGGGGACTAACATTTCAAAGTTCTGTAATATGGAAGCTACTGACTTAAAATTGCATGTAGACCACTAGTAAACTGTGTAGCAAATTTCACAGTTATATAATTTATACTTATAGTGCTATTAATTGTTTTATATAATTGTAATATATAAAACATTGCTCATTTTCAAAACACACCTGGCACCATTATTCTTTAAGTACGTTTATAATGTTATGTGCTTCTTATTTGTTATAATTATGAGTGCAAAATCAATTATTACTCTTGTAGTCATAACACCATCTGCTAAGATAAAATGTATTTCTATTTGAACGTATTCTTATACAAAAATTAGGCAAATATATTGAATACCTTACTTATGCATTATTTTTTTACAAAAACTATTTACCATAGACTTAAAATAATAACCAGGTTTGTTCAAGTGTCTTTGCACAACATGCATGTAACTTTTTAGTACAATTGGGTCAAAATTACTGCGCCGGCCTCATTTTATGTGTTGAAAAAAGTAAATTTGACAGAAATTGAGTTTTCTGAAAACATGCACTTCAAATAAATTTACAGGCTACCTGTATTCTCAGAACTGGCTCGTAGTGTTACAATATGTTCTCAAACAGTGAAACTCGACCCAAACAAGGCTCGCAGTGTCACGATACGTACTGTAAAGAAATATTTGTTTTAAAAAAGGGAGTACAGTAATGTTTCCAAAACTGTGTCAAAACAGGTATCACACTGGGTGCTTTCTAACCGCCCCATCCACTGCACACCTAAGTATTTAAACGTGCACTGGCATCTTAAAAATGACGCAACTTGACATTTTATTTATGCACCTGATTCCTGAAGTTCCTAGGTACATTTGTAAGTGAAAATCTGAAATTCCTAAATTTTGTCATTTTTGGTCGAAATTTCAGTCCCGTGTCCTTTAAATATGAACCAGTTTATCTATTATTATTATTATTATTATTATTATTATTATTATTATTATTATTATTATTATTATTATTATTATTATTATTATTATTATTATTATTATTATTATTATTATTATTATTATTATTATTATTATTATTATTATTATTATTATTATTATTATTATTATTATTATTATTATTATTATTATTATTATTATTATTATTATTATTATTATTATTATTATTATTATTATTATTATTATTATTATTATTATTATTATTATTATTATTATTATTATTATTATTATTATTATTATTATTATTATTATTATTATTATTATTATTATTATTATTATTATTATTATTATTATTATTGAGGAACAGAGCACATGCATAATCTTTGTTTAAGGAATTGTTTAAACATATTTCTTAAAAGCCGTTAATGCTACCACAAAAGTAAAATATTGTTTGTTTAAATACGTGCAGAAAAAGAATGAGCTAATTTTTTTAATAGAATAAAATTGATTATTTATCTTCTTGTTTGGTCCCCGCTGACCGCACATCAAAGGAACACACATAGTAAATAGCTTCATAAATTCATAAGAAGGTTTTTCGTCTCTTTTCCCTACACCCTCTCGTCCATCGGAAAACATTTGGATCCGGCTGTACTTAAATGTGTTACGCCTACATGATTAGAGGTTGCTTTGTTCTCACAAAATACATAAATATTTATTGTTTCATAAAAGTTTGCAAGAAGTGTGGGAAAAATTGGTTTGTAAATTGGAGAACTGATCATTGGGAAAAACAGACAAGGAATCGAAAATGAGTCGCGTAATCATAGAGGAAAAACACGTAAGGAATGAATTGTTAACACCATAAACGTATAAAGTATTTTGTACTTGGAGGGTTCACAGTTTCTATGGCAGACAACGCCCAGACGTGCAACCCTGCAGAAGGAATGCATGACCGGAAGCCAGACAGGGAGATGGGGGTGGATTCTCCCCTATCCACACCCTTCCTCAACATAGGGAAAGTTCCCCAGAGTTTCACCTACCCGAAAGGGAAAACAATCGTCCCCAAAATGCCAGATAAATGTTGCAATGCAACCAGACTCTAACCTGGAGTCACTACTACGCATTTTCCTGCAATCGCCGCGTTCGATAAAGAAAAATAATCCTTCTTTTGTTGAGAGATTTTGCTACATATATTGCGGTTCTAATTGCTTTTATGAGAAAAGGCTAAAGAAACGAAATGTCTGTAAGCTTCTCTCTGGAAGAGCTATTGTATCATGTCCTAGCTTTCTTGCTCCCAATGTCCCACTTATTTATTTTCTCTATTCTCGAGGAGAATTACAAACACACCCCAACACCTTGTTTCTTTATAGACACACTACATTTCCTGTGCTGTTGAAATCAATGTGAGTCCAGTCCCATTCTCAATACTATCCGCGTTTCCATGTTGAATTCAATCCGAAATGCGGTCATTTAGATACGCAAGGCTCAGTCATAAATAATTGAAGCTTTTATATGGTCACTTGGTTTACGACGGTGAGCCTGTAAAGAGTAGATTTTCATGAGTATTTTAAGTAGGTTTTGAGGTTAGTGAAACAATAAAGGTGGATTTATTGTTGTGTTTTAGTACACCACTTTCACTAAGAAAACAAAATGACGAGCGTGTAGCGTGTTAAAATGAGTACAGTAGAAGTCTGCATTTTTGGCGGATTTAAATCGATTTGAATCCGGTAAGTGTTTCCATGCAACAAAATTTTGATCCAATCACACTTATAAGAGTATCTGATCCAAGGATTCAGTTCGATACAGTATTCAGTCCTGAATGAGAACTCAAATCGATTTCAATTCCCATGGAAACCTAGTGACAATGTGTTGGGAGTATGGGTGCTCATATTTTGCATGATGGTAGATTAAAAAATTACGAATTAAGAAGTCCAATAACAAATTTACATATCATGATAGGCATAGGAGATAATTGAACAATATTGAATACATTATCTGACAGTCTGAAAGCAGAGTAGGACAGAAGAAGCGAATGTTTTGTTTACTAATGTGGCTAATACTCTCATGCATGCGTTCACACCTACGACGAGTGAAAGCTCAAACTAGTTCAGTCTCGAAAACTGGTTATCAGCTACTGGTCCAATTACTTAATATCAATTTGTGGTTAAAAGACTCATTTTTGCAACAAATGGAAAAGGCACGAATAAGTCACCCTATGCTAATTGGAGAAGTAAACGATAAAAGAGTGATGACATGTTGACATTCAAACGTTTGACCAATTTTATTTTTTATTTTTTTCACCCAAAAGTTCCATATTGAAATTTTTCCCGAGATATGTACACGAAATATCTAAACTTGGGATTTAAGTTTAGCATCTTGCGAAAATGCGACATCAATATTATCAAGAAAATCCCCCCACTAAAACTACCTTTAGTAGATAGTAAACTTTCTGAAATATTTTATTTTATAAAAATATTTTAAATTATTTTAATTCAAGTACCATATACTGAAGATAGTTTATGAAAGTTTTGTTTGTAACCCATGGAATCCTTTTCATTCGGCAGGTATTTTGTATAACCGGTAAACCATAAGAGATAGATAAAAAACTTACTCTATAGGAATCCAGGACATATTTAAGTACAATTTATTTAAATGTTTTTTGTGGCATCGGCCATTTCCGAGATATTCGCTGTTATTGATTCTAACGTTTCAATACGGCAGCACATGGCGAACCGTTTTTAAATATTTGACTATCGCCATTTCTAACAAAGACCATGTTTGCTAAATAGGTTCTGCGTTAAGAAATGGGTCTTTTGACATGGGTAAGAAATAATCAAATGTACTCGATTTGCCTAAATTGTATGTATCCATTGTACCTTTTTTATCCCTCAAAATTACCACAAATAGCAAACTCTGCAAATCATGGTAAACAGAGAGATGTATATGACAATGAAGACATAATCATAAAATAATATGAATGTGAAAAGAGATAGCGCTATATGAAAGTGTCACCATCTCTGAAATGATCCCACTATTATTTTAGTTTTAAAACTATCTTTCTCCAGAGAAGACTAAAAGTTTAGTTGGACATATACAGAAGTGGTTTGAACATGTTCAAAGCTTTTATGTTATTATTAATTTGAAACTGACAATGAAAATCATTTTCAGAACTTTCTGTGAGCTCTAGGTTTAATTTTATAGTGCCTTTGTTGTGGATTCTGTATCTTATCCGAATAATATACAGGGCGGAAGGTATTGCTTCGGCCATACGTTAACCAGGAGTTCGACATGATGAGTGTAACAAATATGTCCTATACAATTATTGTCAATAAAGAACAGTTTTGCCGAAAAAATATAATTTGTGTCAAATATTTGAAGCCATCTATGTTCTTGAGAAATGGATATAAATGGTTTATTGTTCCACTAACTCGTGCAAACACTGCGTGAAAAATGCTGTAGCGAATTTCTAGCTTAATTCGAATGAATTTAGTCACAATTTAATGTTAAACTTGAATTTCTAAGAGAGATTTGGCAACGTCACATTAAACTTAAATTTTTAATAAATTCGTTCGCATTGAAATAAAAATACATTACAGCACTACTCACACAATGTCTTCGCTACAGTTAGTGAAATAATAAACCATTTATAACAATTCGTCAAGAAGTTAGATGGCTCCAAATATTTGAAACATTCTGTTTTTCTCAGCGAAGCATGTTGGACATATTTGTTACACCCCTGGTTAACGTATGGCCGAAGCAATACCTTCCACCCTGTATAATTCACGGTAAGTTGTATAATTGTGTCAAATGGTTAGTACTTAAGGGTTATAATATTGGCAGCAATCTTCCCAATTGGAGTTCGCACCACGCCCAGCATTTGACAGGTGCATACTTGAAGACCACTTTAAACACGTCATTGCGGGGATTACAGTTTAATTATACCTAAAGGGCTAAAGCAGGTTTCCTGACAAGTGCGTTTCTTTTAACCTGCTGTTTCCATTGGATGCAGTAGGTATGTGTTAAATCCGCAGTGACATCACATCCCTTTTCCCTTGCGTTTGTGCGAGGGGAAAACGCGTGAAGGGGAGATGCAAAACCGGACCCACCCTAACTAACATTACGTAACGCCATTTCTCACCCTCCGTCGTGGCTGATGCTGGAATCTTAACATAAATTTCCGTTTCCTAGTCCTCAAGGGGAGGATTCTGCTTTCGCTCAATACTGCCAACTTAACAGTGTTGATCAAAGTTTTTGCTCGAGTGATCCAAGACTTGTGAATGCAATGATAGTATTCTAATGAAAATTCTGTCTGTATTATCCCTTAACAACTCCTAGCAGGTGCATTATAACTGCATTTTGCATTCCTCTACTGACCACTTATGCAATGCTAAGCTGGAGGCCACATAAATAACACACAACAGTAAAAATGCTGATTTGCTGCACTCACATGATTTTCTCTACTCTTGTCCTAACCATTCTTACAAACTCTTATTCCTATATCTTCGTGTTAGTTGAGATAAACATTTGCAGAAATTACGTTATTGTTTACGTCCTTGTAGGTGCAAGGGGAATTTGGCTTTGAGCGATAGTCAAATCTTTTAAAGCTTTCAAATTCCGTTCTCTTTGCACGGTTAACATATAAAAATATGAATAGCGATGTTCCATTTAACAAAAGTATAAGTTCTCCAAAACTTACACAAATAACAAGGAATACCTCCGAAATGGTTCACTCTACAAACAAATGTATTTAGACATAATTGATGTGTTTTAGCAATATCCACATTTTTTGTGTAATAAGATTTGCTCTATCACCTACGGCTTTCCTAGTTATGCAAAAGTAGCCAGAGTAAATAGGGCCTCATGGGCTATAGCCAGAAAATTCAAGATATACATTTAATTTTCTATAAAAGTAGGTATCTCAAACGTATGGCATTTTAATCAAAATCATTAGAGCCATTTTCAAGAAAATAAAAATTTTTCGTGTAAAGGGTAGTTTAGGTGGAGCAATTTTTTTTTTTTCAAAATCTTCGTGTCGCATCCTTGAAAGACATTAAATTTCAATGCCAGCTATGGTTTTTAACCGAGTTTTCGTTTTTGAGTTATGCTGTCCACAGACTGACAGTCACACACACTGCGCGCGCACGGACCTTTTTCTAAAAATGCTTTTTTATTATTCAGGGGGCCTCAAAACATATATTTCCGGTGAAATCTCGATATCGAATTTTTGAGCGGAATACAATGCTTCCTCTACTTCACTAAACGTAGTAGATAGCACCTGCCATTTCCATTTGAAGCTAGGACAAACTGGGGTTCACACGCCTCTACAAAAGGCACATACATAAATCCTAGTGGTTTATGTTTAGAAGAAACACTGACATTCATTCGTCTTTATTTCCAATTTGACTGTTCTGTATGACAATATAAACAACAAAAACAGAGCTGGATTTCAGCTTCCCTTACAATCAGCTTAAGAAAGAATTAAATATTGTAATTATTTGCATGTGATTTTCAGTTGAATCACTTGTAGTTATCTGCTGAATCAATATAATATTTGCAATGTCTAGTCTTAAATAATCTTTTTCGATTGCATTCAAACTTGTTTAATTATAGTTTATTTAGTTGTATAACTTGGTTATTCGCTTATTAGCATACAGTTTGTAATATCTTGCCTTTAATAATAAATTAATAGATAGTTCATTTTTACTTTCTCTACTATGTATAGTAAGTAGAGGAAGTATTGCATTCCATCCAAAAATTCGATGCGAATTTTTGAGGCCTCCCTGAATAAAAAAATAGCTCTTCTAGAAAAAGCCCGCGCGCGCATTTTTGTGTTTGTGTGTGTGTGTGTGTGTGTGTGTGTGTGTGTGTGTGTGTGTGTGTGTGTGTGTGTTTTTTTTTTTTTTTTTTTTTTTTTTTTAATTGCATGCCCCATTTCATATGAATACTACATGCTTGAATTTATTTATTTACATACAAATTACATTTTATATATACATGTACATATTGTTGGTGATGTTCTATTTGAACATTTACATCTTTATTTACCTCTAATCTTTTATCTACCTTAGTCTAATTGAGTACTTCATAAATCTAGTACTTATCATATAGTGAGACGCAAATATAATTATACTCGTAACAGCAGTAGAGTATTGAACTGTGTTTGGACAATGATACTGATTGCAATTTTGGTAAGGAGTAGAAATTATATATATATTTGAACTTAAGTCATTCTATTTCTGTGAATTGTATAGCATTAATGAAGTTAACGAAAGGTTGTATGAAATTGTTTCCAAGTTGTTCTTTGTGTGTGTGGGGGTGTGTGTGTGTGTGTGTGTGTGTGTGTGTGTGTGTCTTTGGACAGCATAACTCAGAAACAAAAATTCTGTTAAAAACCACTTGGTATTTAAATTTAATCTTTCAAGGATGTGACCCAAAGATTTCGAAGAAAATTCCTCCACCCTAAACTACCTTTATATGGAAAATTTTTCGAAAATTTTCATTTTCTCGAATTTGGCTCTAACGATTTTTATTAAAATGCCATATGTTTAAGATATTTTTATGACAAATTAAATGCATATCTTGAATTTCTGGCTATAGCCTATGTAGTCCTGTTGATGACTTTTGCATAACTGGTAAACCGTAAGAGATAGACCAAATCTTACTGAACAAAAAAATGTAGAGCTTGCTAAAACATACCTACCATTTAGGTCCATATAATTTAGAATGGAGTCTCCAAGCTTTAAAAGATTTGACAATCGCTCAAAGCCTACTGTATTCCCATATTCCCTTTGCACCTACTAGGAAATGACCAATAAGATAATTTTATTTCTGCAAATGTTTATCTCAGCTAACATGAAGAAGGTATAGGAATAAGAGTTTGTAAGAACGGTTAGCACAAGGGTAGAGAAAGTCATGTGAGTGTAACACATCAGATTTTTAGTCTTAGTTTCTTTGTATTCCTTTTTGTATTCTTGTTTGACATTGTAGTTAAACTTCTATAAATAAATTAGATGTAGGTACTGTAATTGGAGCATTGCTCTGTTGTGGCACAAATGAATAAGTAAATAAATATACGGAGTGCAGCTCAGCTGTACCAGAATTAATAATCTATTTCTTTAGCTGTATTTGTTATCTGTGAATAAGTATGTACTATAGAAAAAGAATGCATGGTGCTAGTATAGCAGAGGATCTGTGGTTCGAATCCCAACACTGGGGTGGTGATTTTAAGTCAGTCCTATCCAAGCCTTCATCTCTGACTAGTTCATGCGAAGTATTCCCGAGCCCTGATGTGGGTCAGAGTTAGTGTTAAAAGCTGTAGGTCCTCTTGTTCCATTGCAATATACCATTATCAATCACCCTCTCATTAGAGGCAATAGATTGTCTTCTGGGTGCCTCCAGTTAATAAGCAAGATCTACACATCCCTTGGTGGAATGAGGTACCCCCAGAGGTCTTCAACTCTATGGAGAGTTGGTAGACTGTCCAGAAAAATAACGCTGTGTAGTTGCAGTAGTTTAGCTTGTCTCAAGGACCATAAAAGTGGAAGGTCACCTCCACCACGCAAGTTAGGGGCAGGAGGTAGAAAATTTGTTTTGTGGGCAGAAACAACGCAAGTTTATTCATACTTGCCTTTTCAGTCCAGCACTGATTGGACAAAAGGAACCAAACCTTCTCCCACCTTCCCCATAGCAACAGAGACGGAGGGTTGATATCTGCATCCCTTTTCAACATATCTCTTTCTCTTTCTTTAGGCATGAGACAAGATAAACCAAATACCCAAAAAATATAATTAACCTTTAAATGGTAATATGTTTCTCTTAGACAGATATCAAATTTCTCAGCGTTTGATCTAATATTTCAGCTATGCTTCAGCTGAGAGTTGAACTTTGAATTGTTGGATGTCACTGTCTTAGTTCCGCAATAGTATTGTTTTATTAGTATACACACAGAAGTCATACCATCTCACAGGTGGATGTTACTAAAAAGGTAACAGATTAATATTTGATTTTGTAAATTTTTGTATAATTTCTTGCAACATACGATGTAAACGGAATCAAAATATTAGTATTAATAATTCATCAAGCTTTTAAATTGTTGGATTCATGAAAGTGGACATAAAATGCAAACTTTTGTCATGTTAGTCTCTCAGACAGATGTTACTGTTAGCGCCATTTTCTCAGAGGCTAACATATGATTTTGTAATTTTTGCATAGTTTACTATAATATATTATGTAAACAGAATCAAAATATTGGTATTGTTAGATTCACTAAGGTGACTATAAAATTCGAGATTTTGTCATCTTAGTCTCCCAGATGGATATTACTGTTAACGCCATGCTTTCGCATGTTACCATTTAAGTGTTAAACCAACAGAAATATAACAAAAATATATATTTAGGTGAACAAGAAAATTTGAAAACATGCAGCAAGGACAATAATAAATGATGATTTATATCTGAGCAATATAATTTATTTTATACAGAGATAACATTTCTATATAACAATGGTATTTAATAATGATGTCCGAAATATATTTTATATATACATATAAAAATACAAGTAACTGGGAAGTGTTTAGCCAAGTACCAACACCAAGAACAAAAAGACGCCAGCAATATAAATATTGTAACAGATATACACAGCCAACATCATTGAAAGATGTTAAAACATTCCAGTGTTGTGGCACAGCATAGAAGCACATAAAATATTTCTTCTTCACCAACACATTGTTTCAAATTTGTTCCATAAATATACTAATTTTTAATTGAGTATGACATAGCAAGCCATGTTTAGGTCATGTGTTCATATTATGTTATCACATACTGACCTTCCAGCTTAGAAAAAAATATAAGTAACTACAAAATCTACGAGTTTCTTTTTTTTTGTTGTTTTTTTGTTTTTTCTTACATACAATGACATTTAAATTATTGTTTCACAACAGTGGTAATCATGTTAGAAACTAGTAATGTCCATATTTAAGCTAAAAATTAATGATGCTTCCAAGTAAATTGTGAATTAAATTAGGTCTGTTTTTGTGTAACAGGTATACGATTTTTGAGGATCTGCATGTATTTAGCACAGGTTTATATGGGCAGGAAAATATTAGAAATTTAAGGAAAATAAAAGATACAAATTATCTAAAGTGTTAGCAGTACTTTGATAACAAAACTTCCTTGATTTCTATCTTCTTTGCATCAGGAAATCACACTTGAAGTGCACAGATCAGTACTGGAACTTAAATACCTTCTATAAAATTAGATCTGCTCTGTTCATGTGCTCTGTTGCTTGAGTTACACTCTAATATTTTGATTCACTTTCTCAAAACTATGGAAGAAATACTTTTCTGCAGTTCAGGGTTCAATAATTTTGAAGTAAAGGTAATGTGAAGGAGCAACACTTCCAATTTCAACTTCATTTCTGAAACTGGGAACTCTAAATACAATCTGCTGATAAAACGGAAAAACATTTGCATACACTTTCTACATTTACTCTTTACATATTCAATTTTACCTCAGTATTTGACATCACAGCAAGATCCCATGTTCTGCATATTAGACAACATCAAACAAAGAAGACATTGAAAACTAAACTTTAGAATTCTTAGTATTTGGATATGGAATTATAAATACACCAATTAATTTTGTTGGGAAATGTTTACTTCTTTAAATAAGAAATGCAAAAATATGGAAAGGTTTTAAGAGTAGTATGAACTGATAACTTTAAGTTGATGATGATGACACCTGGGGTTTCAAAAGCACAATTATCACCTTCTGTAACCCTCATGAAAAGAACATGTATGACTACCCATTCCTAAACAAAATCAGTGAAGAATGCAGAACAATTGGGAAAATGACAAGTAAAATAAGTCAAAATGTACTTTGATAGCTAAAAATGATGCAAGGAATGAAAAAAGAAAAAAAAAAAAATACAGTGAAATATAATTTCTGTACACTTCTTGCTTCCTTTGTTTAATTTTTCAAAACTGTATTTAGAATTGGTATTCTAAGAAACTGTCCACAGATTTTGGAACTTTGCTGAAATGCTTTAGACCAACAAAATCATAATTCCTCCACCTAGTAGGTAAGCATAATTGCACAATTGTTTATTTTTAAATGATGATGATGACGACGATGATGACAATGATTATGATTATGATGATGATGACGACGATGGTGGTGATGATGGTGATGATGATGATGGTGATGATGATGATGATGATGACGATGATGATAATGATGATGGTGGTGATGATGGTGGTGGTGATGATGGTGATGGTGGTGATGATGATGATGATGGTGGTGGTGGTGGTGATGATGATGATGATGATGGTGGTGATGGTGGTGATGATGATGATGATGATGATGGTGGTGGTGGTGATGATGATGATGGTGGTGATGATGATGATGATGATGGTGGTGATGGTGGTGATGGTGGTGATGATGATGATGATGATGATGGTGATGGTGGTGATGATGATGATGGTGGTGGTGATGATGGTGATGATAATGGTGATGATGATGATGATGGTGGTGGTGGTGATGATGATGGTGACGATGGTGATGACGATGATGATAGTGACGATGGTGGTGGTGATGATGATGGTGATGATGACGATGATGATGATGGTGATGATAAATTATATATATAATTGTATAATGGTGATACTCCTCTGGGCATCATTAAATTTCATGTCCATTAGCTATATATTTCAAAATTATATTTTTAATAACTTAATGTGCATTATTTGATCACTGTGTTTCATGCATATCCTTCAGTTAACAAAGTATAATCATATCATGGCAGTCTTTAAATTCATTATTCCTTTATTTAAGACCAGGTCTCTTGGTTAATGGCATTGATTTGAAATGTTGACATGAGGACAATGCCTCTGTCAGAAATATGGTGGTAATCTAATTCATCAACGGAAGTGATATATTTAGCTAAGCACCAAGTCCACACCATCACCATTCTAATCAGGCATGGGCAACTGTAGCTATGTGAATGATGAACTCTCATTTCCCCCACTGCTACATCCTTGATGCTAACATAGGAATGATAAAACATGATATGCCAGGGACTTCTGTTGCAATCAAGGCATCTACTTTTGAAGGAAAAATGTGTCATAGAGATTCTGGCCCTTTACAGGAAAATTTCCAGAGTTTTCCAAGGTATGTTTGGAACTAAAACCAGTAAAGGCTACAATCATTTGATATTTTTAAGTATTTAATATCCCTTTTAATGACTTAGGCCACTACAGAAACTAAATTAAATGGAAATGGGTGGAAATGGGTGAAATTAGCCCAGGATATACTGAACGCAGGGTTCCCTAACATTTGCCATGAAAATAAGAAAAAATCTGGCATAAACCTTATTTGATCAACTAACACCAGCCAAGGTTAAAAATCCTAAAGGGGGTAGTGTCATGTAAATTTGAACCATGATGGTATTCATAAAAGTGTTAAGTTATGTAATAGTGCTTATACATATTTTTCATAGGAAATGCTATCTGGAAAATATTCTATAGCTCTGACTTGCACAGTTGATCAAGAGAACGTAACCATCAAGTTTCCAGAGGTTTATAACTTTGTGGTTACTGAAATATTTGCAATGGTACTCAATAAATCTATATGTAGCAATGGAAAGAAGAAGAAGAAGAATGATCTAACATATCCACTGTTGTAAGAAATAATAAAGTTGTCATATGCTCAAGAACTAATCTAAGCATTAGCGGTAACCTATTTGAGGTCTAAGATAGAATGAAGATCATCAATGAATGAAGGTAAACCTCTCTGTAAACCAGTCTTATGTCACTGCTCCAAGAAATTTGAATTTTTAATGTTGCTCTGCAATATGCTTGTTTTTACTGGCACAGAAATAAGTAAAAGAAAACTGCAACATTATATTGAAGTTACAGAAAAAATCATACCAAAATTGAAGTTAATTCTTATAAAGTCTTATGATAAATATGCCTTTATTGCACGTGGCTAAATATTTTTGCTTTAACGTAAGATATATGCACAGCATCTTCATTAAATTTTGTGACCACTAAAATAGGTATATCAAATATCCTGTTAATCATGAGCAAGAATACAGATGCTGTTTCTGGAGTATACTAGCTCTTTCTTACCAAAGTAACTCTGAATGTGAAGAACATGGTATTGAGAACAGAGCATGAAACCGGTATTTTAATTTCTTCTTCTTTCTGATGTTTCAAATCAGAAAAGTGGAGACATACACTAACACTCTAACATATTCAAGTTTCTTTTCACAATCAAACTGTAATAAATATACTGCTTTTAATATACCAATTGCAAGTATCTTGTATAACCATGATAACTGCAACAAGCATTTCTAGAACATCTCCAAAGGATCTTCATCATATATATTCATAACATTTTCCTGATATTTTGATTCAATTCCTACCTGAGTCTTAATAAGATTAGCAAATGTATGATAACAGTGTTATGCCATTAATAATCACTATTCCTGTAAGTGGTTAATACACATTCTGTTACCAAGAGGTCACATAAATGGAAGATGCAAGTATGTTCTAAACTTATGATGGACAACTTCGTAAACTTGTTAATACACAGAATATTTACAAGCAATGCTGATCCTGCTCATCCATGCATATGGCTTAGGAATGAGCTGCTTCTCTGCAACAGTTCATATCTAATCTGTTCATTCATATTGATGTTAATAAACTACAGTTTAATAGGTCTAAGCAGTTACTAATACAGGCACCAGCAGGGTTTTCCCGATTGAGCCTTGCTCCGGCTCACTGCTAGTTTAGCACCTCATTGCAGCTCTCGGATTATGTCAGTGACGGTCTTTATTGATGACACAACTAACCATACAGCAGGTCAAATTAACCTGAAAGTCTATTAATAGTGAACCAGTATTCTACATTTATAGCACTGCAAAGAGTGTATATGTAGTTGCAGACACATTTATTCCAATTAATCATACAATTATCGCATGTGGTTCTGTGTTACACTTGCAGCAGAACACTTTTGCTCTGTTTGTCTACCTCATAAATTTAGTTATTTTATACCTGTATGTCCAGTGACTTAATCAGCAAAAATAAAACAGAAATAGATTTTCTACATTTAACTGATGAACTCTTAAACATAACAATAACAAAATTATATTTCATAATATAAAAACCTAGGTGGCACCATGGCCAAGTGGTTATAGCATTCGCCTACCACCTAGGTGGCCCGGTTCGATCCCAAGGACCCATATGTGGTATTCGTGGTGGACGAAGCATCATCAGGGTGGCTTTTTTCTGGGTTCTCTGGTTTCCCCCGCCACTTGTTCCACCAATTGCTCCATTATCACTTTTCCAATCATCAATTTTGCCTGCATTTCATGTCATTCTCTTCCTCACTCTCATACCTGGTGCTGGGTTGACCACCCGCTTCCAGGTCTTCACTCTGCCTGGTCCATAGATTCCTTTGCTCCCGGACAGGTGTCTGACCCTAGGCACTGGCTTGTAAGTCCTAGGGGGTGTAAGTCCTACATAGGGGAAGGTTAATCAGGTAAAGAAAAGAAGAAAAGAATATAAAAATCTGAGAGAGATAATACAATTAGAACCGTTATAGGTGTAACTGATGAGAAATTATGAACAAGTAACTTATACAAATTATAAAACAGAAGAAAATTAAACTGCAGCATATATTAATTATTTAATTTTTTGTTGGTTACTTTTCTGTTGACCAGCCTATAAATATTTGGGGAGATATTTCATGCTGCCCTTGACTGTAAGCACTGCATCAAGATTTTCATCAAGAACACAAGTATTGCTATGCCAAATGTTGAAGGTCCTACTGGTATCCACTGCTGTGATGTCACTGGTCACTGCTTCGCAAGCAAGCTCTTGGTTCCGTTTACTGCCCACTGCTCTAACATAGTGTACCTGCCAGTACCTGTACTAATAGTTCTAGTGATCAAATATAGAGTGAGCACCTGTCATTATGGTTCATAACAGCTAGAGTTTTTATACCAGTGCCTTATCAGTGAATAAAGAATAAGCTGAATTAACATATTTTTACGTACAAAGCATTCTTTGTTTTGAACACAACATTTAAGAGGCTTCTTTTTTTCTTTCAGATTACAAGTTAAACATGGCTCACATTTTTTAGGTTAATCACTGCAACTCCAATTGTTGGAGCAAAAGGGACTTTTAAGTCTTTCAGTTTGATATTAGCCTTTAGTTGTTTTGCAGTGGCACATTAATAAATTTAATAGCTTAGTAGGTACATTAAATCAAAGCTAACTTCTATGCTGAAAGATAGAAATCTATATTACCAGTATGCTTTAGTTTGTTAATACTTTAGCTGAGCAAATTAATTATAATGAACATTTAGCAATACAACCAGCAAGCTATGAAAAATTAGTTGCTGAAGCTCTCTGCATTGTAATTACCATTGTTCCTTAGGAAAATTTCAGTTGCATCTCCATATGCACTTGAAGTAATGAAACTTCTTTGTCTTCCATCTTCTAATAGTATGGTTTTTAAATTTAATTTTCAAGTAAAGTTTCAAATATATTATGTAAAATATATTTTCTAGCATACAGAAATTAATATAAATATGTTAGATACCAATGTGTGGCTGAGTACCTCTGTATTTTACTTTTAAATTATATTTTCTGAACGGTTTTTCATTTTATAACACAATTATAGATATAAATTATAAACACACATTCTCTGACAAAAACCTTAGAATCAATCCTCAGCAATGAAATAAATTTGATTTAAAAGACAAGATCTGTAATGTTCAGTTCAAAAGTGTGCTTTACGAACACAACTTGGTTTTACATTACGTTTTGGTCTGCCTTTTTCAAAACTCTTTTCAGGCATAGTAAAATTGTTTTCCAGTCCAATTAGTTTCAGTATTTACTTCACAATATATAAAAATGTTTATTTTTACACAACAATAGCACTGAAAGTATCTCAATCACACCTGTTAGCACAACAATAATTTATGGTTTCTAAAAAAAACCATAGCAACATCCATTTCTGTATAGAGTCAATTCAAAGTGCAATGATCACTCACTTCTGTTTCCTACACAATATCAGTCTATTGCACTCTGTTTTAGAACTGTTCCTCTCACTTGAGCAAGTGAGCCTGACAGTAGCGTCGAGGGAATGCAGCCTCAGGCGGTGGACTCCAATCAGGACCTGGTCCAGGATATGTAGATTCAACCATGGATTTAGATAATCGAGAAATGGATTGATGGTATGGACGGCTCAGATCACCTTGTACTCCTCCATCATCCAACTGATTTGATGATTCAGTGCGGCTTGAAGTTCCAGGCTCTGTGTCCGACTCAGAGCCAAAGCTGTCATATTCGTCCCCTGGGCGGGTTTTCTTCACACGACAGTACTCACTCTTACCTACAGACTGCAAACAAATTGTCTTATCAATAATTGTTTCTATTGCTAATGATGATTGTAAGCTTTGGTGTACAAATCATTCTTCTGAGCTTATACAATGGAGTCGTATATGTGAACAAATTTCAATGTTACATTTCCTATACATTGAAAAAAAAATGGTAGTAAAGCTGAATGTGGCCCATGGATAGGGTTACATGAATCATCTAGAATCAAAACCGGCCAAGTCACAACATTTTGAAAAGTGAGTTTTTATTATAAACTGAAAGTAGAACAAGTATTCCTTCTGCTGATAAATTAATATACATCAAATTTAGCCAAGACAACATATTACACGTTATTGAATTTTGAGTTCTGCAAAAGAACGGGTCAAGTCATGCAGGAAGTGCATTCAAAACCAACCAAGTCAATGAGGAAAGTTATTGTTACAACAACATCCCATGTCAGCGTTTTCGCTTTGAAACCTTATTATTGCCAGCTGAACAAACCATCAGCTCTAAATGGATACACAGAAGTTAAAAATAAATTATTACCTAGCTGCAGATGTTATGTTGGTACAAATGACCTTTTTAATTGTTGCGAAAGCATTTTCCTTAATGCCATGTTATTCACATATACCAAGAGTATGCCAGATATTGTAATCTAATGTAAAGCAGGATTGAGGTGTGTAAAATTATATCTATCAAAGTGCTGTTGCTTTAATAGAGAATTTGTATTATTTTTCATGCCAAATCTCCCCTTTTTTAATTTTCTTATGTTCCTACGAATTTTTGATCTACTTTAATATTATACTGAATTTTTTATAATTAATGAATATACTATTTTTTTTATTGATATTGGGTATTGATTGAAATAAAGTCTTTCTTATTTGAAAGATTTAGAATTCAAAAAATGTCTGTCTGCAACAAATCCAACCAAATCAAAACTTAAAATTTTGAAAAAATATTGTAAATCACTAATGTGATTTTCCATATCAATATAACATGAACCTGTCTGTCACATGGAGTCTAATGAAAGTGAAACAAAAATATTACTAACATTCATTGGTTTGCCTGCAGAAGTTTTTAATGGATACTGAAAAAAACATATTTTGTAGCCTGGCCGGTTTTGATACTAGATGACTCACATAATAAGATGTAACAGATTTTTGTTGTGTAAACCAAAACATTGTAAATGCATCTGTTCTTCATCAACCTACTTGGTGACATCAGTATATTGTGATCTGGTTGCCTCTACAACAATATAAATAAGCTCAGCAATATACAAGGGTGGATAAAAAGTAATGGGAACTTTTTTTTCTCTGAAATGACTATTGATAGAGGTATTTATAGTTACACAGCTTCAATATAATCACCCCCATTATTTATAACCTTTTGCCAAATATTTGGAAGGCATTGTATACCATATGTGTGTGTATTTCTGTTGGTATCCCATGTTGACTGCCCTGTAGTATGGATAATGTCATCTCTGGTGTTGCACCAGATCCCTCTCAGTGGGCAAAGAGACTGTAATCACAGGGACTCATGTTGGATGAGTATGGTGGATGTTCCAGAACCTCCCATTATTAGCGGCACAAGAGGTCCTCGACAGCAGCACTAGCAGTGTGGCATCTTGCATTGTTATGAAGAATGATGGGGTGCTGTTCCATGAAATATCGTCACTATGGATGAAACCTGGGTTTGCTCATATGAAACAAACTTGAAATGCCAATCCAATGAATGGTGGGATTCATTTTTTTGCCATGACCTTTAAAGTGCATTTTGCTTCATAATTTCTGGAATACTGACTCCATAGGTTGAGATATGCTCAAATCACTTGCAAACACAGAGCCAGGTTATATCATAGACGTTTGTTCCCTGAATACCTCAAGTTTCACAGAATGTAATATAGATGTTTCTCTGCGCATCACTATATTTCACAATATGAATTTAATATAGAAAAATCTTCATTTTTCTAGGCTAGCAAGAAGGTAATGTGGCATTATTGGTCATACCTTGGTAATGACTGAAATATTTAGATTATAAATTGCACTGTTTGAAACTATACGAAAAGCATGAATCAACAACATTTCCATGTTTAGTGTTATTGGATGGATGCACTGTTAGATAATTTAAGTTTTAAAAGCATAGAATTTATTTGGCCAATATAATTTTTAACAATAAAGGAGCTGCTTGCTGAAGGTATATAATGTGCTGTAATATGCACATTCTCAAATCCATCTCAGACACAACAGTAATAATATATCACAAAAACTAGGTAGAATAAGCTACTCAATCATTTAAAAGAATATGAATTCAAAATTGGTTTCTTTATTGCACTGTGCACACTTTTAATCTGCCCTTTTCTTTGGAATAATACTTTGGGGAAATTTACAGCAGCAAAATCTACTTTTAGAATTAAAAATGGGAACTTTGGATAATGATAACTCTTAGTAAATAAACCAGTTATAGACAGTCATTTAAGATTGTAAGTATATTGTGCTTATCTTGCCCTTATATGTATGAAACATTATGATATATTGGTAAAATTTAGTAAGAATATGAAATTTTTTTATTTTTGCAATTTTGTTATACTTATACAGAGTCCTTCATTTAAAACCTAATGGAGCACACAGCGTTTCGCCTCTCTCCAACCTTGCTTGATTCCCCCCATTACTGGCTACGATTGTGCAAGCAGCTGGTCGGTACTGGGCCTCTGAAAATCCATATTGCATTCAAGAAATCCCTCATTATGATCGGAGAGTTGGAGTTTGGTGTACTGTTAGCGCTAAACGCATAATTGGTCCAATATTCTATAAGCAGATTGTAAATGCAGAGAGGTACTGAAATGACATTTTGACCCCATTTTTTCATGAACTGACACAAGAAGGGAAATCATATGGATGGTTTCAAGAATATTCTGCTACTGCACATACAGCAGAGAAGTCCATGAATAAAATTAGGGAAGTGTTTGAAGATAGAGTGATTAGTGATGGTGTATGGCCCTCTTACACCCCTGATCTAACAATGTGTAATTTTTACTTGTGAGGTAACCTGAAAGACAAAGTTTACGAGACAAATCCTCATACATTGGAAGAACTAAAACAAAATAATAGAAATGAAATCGGAAGCATTACAGTGGCACAACTTAATCATGTGAATCAGAATGTGTTCTCCCAATATAATGCTTGTTTAGTCGAGGATGGATGACATTTGCAGCATCTTCTATAAGGTAAGAGCGTTGTACATGCTTTACGTGTGGAGTTTATGTAGGAGCAAAGCCAGCTGTAGTACACCCAGTCGCATACAGGCGAAATGCCGTGCACCTGATAAGTTTTAAATAAAGAACCCTGTATCTTGTACTTTCATGACTTTTTTAATACATGGAACCAATGTCGTAATGCTTATGGCTTGAACAATCAATTGAATGGTACCAACCAGACACATATTGATATGGCGAGATGCGGCATAATGCTCTCACCCAGTGTAAACACCAAAGGCGTTATATAAAGAGACAACTGGACTCTTCTGGTAGTTTCCCTTCTCTCTGCCTTGTGAACATTCTAGAGCTCTCTGTAGAATTCCAGTTCCATACAAACGACCATACTTGTTTGCTGGTGAGCGAGTTATTGAGTGCATTTCATGTGACAATGTGCTGGCTAAACAGTGCATTCTCAGAGTGAGGTTGCAGTGATAATTTTGACATGCAGCTACTGAGGTCTTGTGTTCAATTCCCAAGTGGGTGAACCATCTGGATAACAGACTGCATTATGCATATTTTATTTGGCTCCTATGGCGCAAAGAAAGTGAAGTGACAGAGAAAACTAAGTGAAGTGACAGAAAATTTGAACTAGATCACATTAATGAAGTGGCAGTGAAAACTGGGCAAAGTTACAATATGTTAACTTGTCTTCTTAGACATTATTGTGTAGATACAATAAAATTATATTTTCAGGATGCATCTGCTCTGAATTATGATTTGAATAAGTGAACCTTTCTTTTTATTGATATTATAAAAACGAAGTAAGAAAAAAAGAATATTTGACAATGCAACCCCCATTACTCCATGGTACAACAGCCCATTTGGGCCAAGGTCTACCACTCAACCACTGCATCCCCCACCTCTGCCCACCACAGACGTCATGAATGGGGTGCAGTACTGGAGGTGGGACGTGGTCAGCACCCGATTATTCCTGGCTGGTTAGGCGGTCTTCTTGACCAGTATTTGACCATGCAGTGAATCAATATAAGTGGTTAGAACAGGAGAAATATTTTATATAAAACTATTTTATGTATAAATAAATTAAAAATTTATATTAAATATCAACCTTGAGAAGGTTGTACTGTACTTACAGCCAACAAATTGCAGCTGTTCCATCAGATGCATCATTAACTATATCATAAACAGAGTAAGGTTAACTTAAGTCTTCATGGCTTCCGACCGTGCTCAGAAATTAGCAGAAGCATTCCATCTATAACACTGGAAAGCATCACAAATTCGCAGAGCAACTCCTTCCATAATGGTGAAAGGGTATGTATGTACGTAGGCATGTATGTATGCATGCGTTCCAGACATGACTCATTCTTTTTTGTCCACGGATGTACATAATAGGTAGAGAACTTGTAGCAATCCATTAAAAATTTGAAATCAAGATTTCACCAGAAGTATAGGTTTTGAGGCTCCTGAATAAAAACAGTCAAAAACCAAAAGTTGCATAAATACCAAACTTGTTAGTTAACTCCTTTTCTTGAAGCTTTGTAACAGTAAAAGCAAATTCTAATGAATGAATTTTATGAGTGAAATTTTGCAACACTTTTGCTTCACTTACACTATAATTAGCAGGACACATTTCAAAAGCTTCCATTTCCATCATCTGCTATAATTCGACTGCAGCGTTGATGTGTTCCTTCCTCTGGCCTCCAGTAAATGGCATGGTGAACTTGGCATAGATGTCAGGAGTTGGGATTTCAAAGTTTATAATTCTATGATTGTGCTTTTGAATGAAAATCATCTCCGATATGGTGAGTCTAGCAGGTGGCTCCCTTCTTTCAATAGTTCAGAATTTATGTCTATTTCATGCTGGATTTCACAAAAGTGTGCTGCAATGGCTGGTTTGTCTATCTGTTTATGTTTAATGTCCTGGATGTGTTTTTTGGTACGGATGTTTGTGTTTTGTTTAGTCTTGCCAATGTATACTCTATTGTAATCCTGCCAGCTAATCTTGTAGATCCTAGGTTTTTAGGCTTTTGGCTGAACTTATTCAGCAGAGCTAGAATATATATTCTAAGACAATCAGCACACATAATGGACAGAAAGAGCCTTATACAAATATATTATGCTTTTATACATTCACATCTGAGCTATGGGATTGTGTTATGGGGTAATGTACAAAAAAAGGCAATGCTTAGAATATTTAGATTGCAAAAGAGAGCATTGCGGATAATATGCAATTTAAAAAGGATGGACATGTGCAGGAATGTCTTTAAAGATTTTAATATATTAACATTCCCTGCACTATATATCTATGAATGTATTAAATTTACAATAAAAAATTATAGCGATCAATGTAAGAATATGAACATACACAAACACAATACAAGAACTAAGCAAAACTATTATATTAAGAGACTAAGAGGAACTTTAGGAAATAAAAGTGTAGAAATCAAGGCTAAAGAATTGTACAATCATTTACCAAATAAATTAAAATGTATAACAGATGATAAGAAAAAACTCAAAGCAACTAAAAGGTATTTATTAGAAAAGGTTTTCTACTCTATAGAAGAGTACATAGATGTAAATAAACGCTAATATATAAGATTGTAAGATATAGCTATATGTATTTTGTGAAAATTGTGACAATCCTTGTAATGATGTAAATACAATTGGAGCTAATAAATGAATGAATGAATGAATGAATGAATGAATGAATGAATGAATGAATGAATGAATGAATGAATGAATGAATGAATGAATGAATGAATGAATGAATGAATGAATGAATGAATGAATGAATGAAAAGAATTACCCTGTGTTTGGTGAATTAAATACAGGGTTCTTCATTTAAAATCTAATGGGTACACAGCATTTTGCCTGTGCATGATCGGGTGTGCCATAGCCAGCTTTGCTTCTGCATAAACTCTGTGAATAAAGCATGTATAACACTCTTACCTCATATCTTTCATGCATAAAAGTTCTTATAAATGGGAATCACCAATATCTCCAAAATCCCACAGCATATGTTTAAATGTTCCCAGGTGAAGTGCCTCTTTCCAGATTTACAATTCACGAGATTGTGAAAAATTCGAAACCACTGGTTCTGTGGCAAACAAAAACGAAAGTGTAAACATACAGTTTCAACAGAGGAAAAGTTAGACAAAGTAGGCGCATGTTTTGAACGTTCACCAACCAAATCTATCCCAAAATTAGCACAACAGGTGGGAATTTCTGAGTCTTCTGCACATAGAGTAACTAAATTCTTAAAACCAAAACTGTATAAATGTACAAGTGCCCATGCTTTAACACAACCAATGTCCTAGTATCACGAATGCATTATTGTGAATGGTTTCTTTCATCAGTGAATAGCAGTTTAATTGATCTGCAGCTTCTGTTCTTTTCCGGCGAGACGTGGTTCCACCTAAATGGTCGTGTCAATACTCATAACAGTCGGTACTGGGCCTCTGAAAATCCACATCACGTTCAAGAAATCCCTCATTATGATCGGAGAGTTGGAGTTTGATGTGCTGTTAGCGCTAGATGCATAATTGGTCCAATATTCTACGAGCACACTGTAAATGCAGAGAAGTACCGAAATAACATTTTGTCCCCATTTTATCATGAACTGACACAAGAAAAATCATATAGGTGGTTTCAACAAAATTCTGCTACAGCCCATACAGCAGAGGAGTCCATGAATAAAATTAGGGAAGTGTTTGAAGATAGAGTGATTAGTACTGGTGTATGGCCCTTTCGCTCCCCAGATCTAACAGTGTGTGATATTTACTCATGGGGTAACATGAAAGACAAAGTTTATGGGACAAATCCTCATACATTGGAAGAACTAAAACAAAATATTAGAAATGAAATCAGAAACATTACAGTGGCCGAACTTAATTGTGTTCTCCTAATATCATGCTTGTTTAGTTGAGGGTGGGCAATATTTCCAGCATCTTTTATAAGGTAAGAGTGTTATGTATGCTTTACATGCAGAGTGGAGCAAAGTGCACAGGCAAAATGCTGTGTACCTGTTAGGTTTTAAATGAAGAACCCTATATAAACAAATAGAAAATTCAACTATTGCAGCACACTTTTGGGAAACTTATCATGAAATAAGACAAACATTTTTAACTCTTAAAAGAAATGAACCACCTGCTAGATCTCACCATATGGGAGAAGATTTTCATTCAAAAACACAATCATAGAATTATAAACTTGGAAATCCTGCCTCCTAACATCTAAACCAAATTCATTATGCCATCTACCAGGACCAGAGGGGAGAAGACACCAACACTGCAAGTTAAATTACAGTGGATGATGGAAGCAAGAGCTTTTGAAACATGTCCTGATAATTTACAGTGTAAGTGAAGCAAAAGTTTTGCAAAATTCAACTCATAACATTAATTCATGAATATTGTTATTTAAGTTAGCTTCCAAGTTAAAATTGCAATTCTCCTAATGAACATAGTAGTCACTGACTTTGGTTACTTCATAACCATTACAATAACAGCTACATTTTCAGTTTTTGTTGAGCACAACAAAAACAAATCTGTTAGATTCATATGGGATTTAAAGCTGTGCTTATAAACAGGCTCTTTCATTTTTTTGTTTAGCTCTAACACATTGAACATATTTACAAATGAGAGAAAATTTTCAAATCACTGGATTGCCTCTGCATAGCTTCTCTCCTTGTCCCACACTTGGCTTTTTGTGTGGAAAAACAGTTTAAATTATGTTATACTTAATATGTGGCCGTAAGCAGCTTCTACAAACCATTATTCATGCTGCAAAAGTTGAACATTCTCTGTGTCTTTTACAGTGTAAATATTTTATCGAATGTCAGACAAAAAATTTATTCTGTTGGAAACTTAGTATCTTCATTTGAACATGTCTTTGAACTTTAAGCGATATTTCTGTAGATGTCTGAAACATTAATGCGGACATAAATAAATGCTTTGTTTATGTGTGCTATTTAATTTAAGGCAAAGTCACAATGCAGCTAGGAATTTATTAGAATTTCAGTGTCCATCATGGCTAATTATAGTTTGGACAATTTTTAAATTTAAACTTGTGTATAAATTAGACTATCAAACATCTTAAGGAATTTTGGCAACCAGAATCACAGTGTGTAGTGCTTCAGAGTTTAAACTAATTGACATACCTTTCTCGTTGGGGATGCATCGTTGTCCCTATATACAAAGGTCTGGAGTTTTGTTGTCTCCGAGGACGGAGGACCTGGAACGTGGAATGTAGCATATGGCCGGATATCCTCAGAATATTCTAAAAGTAACATAAAATGTGAATGCACTGGTCATGTTTAACTTCATTGTGTTATAACAGGTTGCACTGGTCCAAAAAGCAGATAAACTTAAAAGTAAACAGATAAATGTGTTAGGAGCCATTTTTCTTTTCATATTATAAACAGAGGACCACCTCTTAAGCTTTCATATTAAGATTTCAATTCTCCTAATGAATAAATAATAAATAGATAATAAAAATAATAATTACAATCTAAAGGTTATTTAATCCTGGGACATAAAGTACTTGCAATAGTAAGTCTCCATTGGCGTAATTGTCTCTGATGTGAGACTGCCTTTGTGGTTTACCGGGAGAAAAATACGAATTGGTTGGAGAATTCAATGTCATTCTGTCAGGTTGTCACAGTAGCTTAATGGTTAGAGCACCCGCCTGGTAAGTGGAGGGTCTGTGATTCAGGTCCCAGCTGTAGCATTGAGTTTTTCAGTTTCGATTTAACCTCTCAAACATGTATGTGTTTACTATGGTCAACCTTTGGTTCCTAGAGTCCACATAATAATGCATATGTTACTTATTTTGATAATGTATTATAGAATGTGTTTGTTCCTGACTGCTTCGTAGAAGTATTTTTAAAATTACATTTAAATAACAGCACTTCATGCTTGTGAACAGAAAATTTGGTGAACTGATAAAATATACTTTCATTAAATGAAAAAAATGAAGCTGTTAACAGTAAACCACTACAATTCTATAAATATAACAAATATTTAGGGGCTATAAGCTTTGCTTATCTTAGTAATGCTTTCAATGGTTGGTAATGCATAGAAATACTAGGTAATTTAGCATTCATAATGTTGGCAATCAGTATAAACAAGAGTAGCACTGAAGATGTGATAGATGTATCATGAAACTAATCTGTGTTTAACTTCAAGCAACTTCACAGCAAATACTAAAATAATTAAAGCTTATAGTCTAAATATTTATTATATTTGTAGAATATTTGTATTAATTCATTAGTGAAATAAGTAAGAATTTAGCAGCTGTAAGCAATATGTACAACATTCAGACACATATAAATTAATTTAAGTGTGAAGTGCATATGTGGAAATTATACTAATGAAGAGAACATATCTTTTCTTAGAAATGAAGCAATATCCCCTTATAAACACCTACCTGGAATGCATTCAAGAGTCGCAGGGGAAGGTGGAAGCTTACGTACTGTAGCATAATACTGTTCACGTCGGGCAAGGTTGTGCTTGTTATCCTGCGTAGCACTAGCTTGTACATCCTGTAGACTTGGGTGGGGAGATGCTCGGTTAGATCCACTCTCTGTTAACAAAAGCACGAGAGTAAACTTTTAAAGCAGTTGTAACAGCAACTGTAGATACAGAACATTCAAGTATTCAGTTAAATGTTTATATATAAGAGCTTAGTACTTAAATTTTTGAAATACGAGGATTAACTATAAAATAACTGGACTGCTTTTTCTTTTTCCAACTGCCTATGGTCTTGGTAACAATGACTCTGACAGCCAAGAAGAACCTCTTTTCCCTTCCATGCCACTAAAAGTTTCGCTGGAGCAGCCATTCTAAGAACCTTGTGTACTTGAGTTCTGTTGGAAGTATGTTAAGTGAAAATGTAAAATACCTCACAAAAATCTGCTATAGAAACTTTCAATTTGTTACAGAATGTTTATGGTGGTCAGTACTTAACATGTACTCAAAGTTTTGACTGATTCAACAAATTCAAAGAAGGAAGAGAAGTAATTGAAGGTGATCCAGCTGCCCTAGAACATCAAGAACAGATGAAAACATTGTAAAAGTTCATGAAATTGTTAGGAAAGATTGTCACTAGAGTATTGAAGCCATTGACTTACTATAAGTACAAAAGTACTTTAGGAATTCTCTGACAAGGGGGTTAGCGCAAGTTGCGATTGCAATTACAAATACAATTTGGTTTGTATGGATATGTTTGAGGTGCTGAATATAATGTATAAGCTAGTGCCATTACCTATAACACTGTAAGCTACAAAGATTCAATATTCCGACAATACCTAACATGATATCATGAAGTAGTAACTTTAGTCATTGTAAACAGTTTCTCTCTAGCTAAAGTAGTTAATTGTAGTGCACTATGGCCAAAATGACAGTAAGAGCAACACCCTTGCGAATTATGTCCCCAAAAATAATTTGTTTCAAATTTGGCATCAGTTAAAAATATGATAGTTACTCATATCAATGCTATCCGACTTCAAAACATGGTGTATACATTCAAGACTATCCCACCTGGGTGCACATCTTTCATTCAGCTACTTAATGTGCTATTCTTGTGACAGTTGAAGGCGGTGCTGAAGCGGACTGAAGAACACAGTAACCTAGACGACTATCAGTTCACACCATCGCTGAGGGATTCAATTTCATTGCTGTTGTGAATCAGAGATCAAGTCATCACACACTTTGTTCGGTACTCCTGAACTGTAGTTGGATATGACTTCATAGAGATGACCAGAGAAGTTTCAAACACCTTCCAAATGTACTTTTGATGTTCAAAAGCAGTGTGATTTGGAAGATTGTTTAATACAGGTATTCACAAAGTACTCCTACTGCGATAAAAAGCTCTATTTTTGGCACTTTATACTCTGTGGACATGTTCATCCTTGTAATCTTTTGCCACGAGCTACCAACAACCCATTTTTTTTTTAACTCCGTGACTAATCATGCAAAATATTGTAAAGTGCAGTATAATTGTCAATAGCAAATATTGTGCACATATTTTTAATATGCATGTAAAATACTTATATGCAAACCACAACTTGTCGGCAATTGTGATTGCAACTTGCGCTAATTCCCTTATGAGAGTGGGTCAGTGGAAGAGACCTGAGATAAGGATTATTCCTGGATGCTGCATTAAGACAATACACCAGCTCAGAACACCTTTCTGGCAAGCACAAGATCCCTCTTTTGAAAGATGTACCATACTCACGGGATCTGGTCACTGTGACACTTTTTTTTCCCCAAAATCAAGTCTGCATTGTAAAGAACCTGGTTTGGGACTCTAGAAGCACGTAAGCAAAAATGGCGAAGCTGATGAACAGTCTGACAAAATAAGGAAAAATTGAAGCTATTTACAGTGAAGCAACAGCTTGAAACCCAGGGTCAGCAAATCATACTAAGATAAGTGAAGTTTTTAGTTTCTAATTTGTTCTTACTTTAGGGTCTGACAAAAGTTGACCTGCAGCATTGCTTTCAACTGTGGAAGGGAATAATATCTAATGTGTAATTTTTTTCAATAAGGGTTTTGAAGCTCCAGTCTGATTGTTTTATGCCCACACCTTGTATCTAACAAATGCACATTCTGTGGAACACATTAGATGATACTGTCACTGCAGTGGGAGGCTGTCTTCCAGCAGGCTGCTTGGGTTGGTGTGTGGCTACCTTGTTCTTAGCATGGCTAATGGCCATTCTTCAGCAGAACAATAGCTATTGTGTGCCACCTAATGGCACCTGAAGATTTGTTTTGGCTGTTTCTATAGTTTCCTCTTCTAGAACATTCCTTTTCAATCTTAAGCTTATACAAAGAGCTGACCAGTGCCCAGCAGGACAGTCAGTTGTGTCAAGTCAAGCCAAGTGGGTTGAGTTGAGTGTGAACTATACTCGGCACCAAACAAGAAGGTGATTGACAGTTGCTCACCATGTGGTGGAAAGGTCTAAATGAACAGGAGGGGATGTATGCATTATTGTGATCGTTATAGCAATAAAAAGAGGAACCAATTAGAGCTAAGACATTTCCATAGCAACGCTAAACCAGTGTTGTCGGCAGTTGTCAGTATTTAACACGTGATTAGCATGTGCCTCTTAACTGCAATCCAGCAGTAACATGAACTGCATTTTATCTTGTTTTCCCTGTAATATATACAATGTCTCCCTCCAGCTCCAGCTTGCATCAGCTAGAGATTGCCTGTGTGCTGACAAATTCATTTGCATCATTCTATTTATGTGGTTATTTGCCTTGTCTTTACGTGTGTCTGAATCTGTGTATCTGTGCATATGTTGTGAGCATTTACAATTGTCTCACACTTTTAATGAATATATATTGACAAAGATAGTCAAACAAAAAGCATTACATACTCGGGAAGCAAATACAATTGTGTTAGGTACATATCACAATTAAAGGATTACGCAGTTGATGATATTGCTGAAGAACATGGTCTCAAAATTGTTTGGTTTCTCCTTTTCCTAGTGTAATCCAATTTAATTAATTTGGACAGAAATATACAAATACGTTGGGCAAAACAATAAAGATTTCACTGTGTCATCTGTAACAAAGCTATGTCAATAAAAAGCTGGAAGCTGTGAACAAGTGGTTAGTGATACAAAGGGCATAATAAGTGCAACATGGGAAAATGGACATTTAGAAGCAAGAATAGAACAGTGTCATTTCTGCGGGTAATTCCATCAGAAACAGCAATGATGCAAGCAATTCGGATATTAGCTGCATTTTCACATTACGTTATTTCACAGGTATGCTTCTTTAGTTAACGTAAATCTTTACAGTGATACATACTTGCATGTGCTATCCTTTGCATGCAGATTCACTATTATACTATTGTCTTCAAATAGGAATGTAAATTATATCTGCTCTATATTCCAAACTCAACCCATCTTCTTACACATAATGCTAACACACTCTCTATGTGGTCACGATAAGTGGCAACGTTACCTCTCTTTCACAGTGAACTGTCAACACCTTTCTTGATTGATGGCTATATTTTTCAGCAGACAGATGACAGTATGAATGAATGAATGAAAGAATGAGTGAGTGAGTGAGTGAGTGAGTGAGTGAGTGAGTGAGTGAGTGAGTGAGTGAGTGAGTGAGTGAGTGAGTGAGTGAGTGAGTGAGTGAGTGAGTGAGTGAGTGAGTGAGTGAGTGAGTGAGTGAGTGAGTGAGTGAGTGAGTGAGTGAGTGAGTGAGTGAGTGAGTGAGTGAGTGAGTGAGTGAGTGAGTGAGTGAGTGAGTGAGTGAGTGAGTGAGTGAGTGAGTGAGTGAGTGAGTGAGTGAGTGAGTGAGTGAGTGAGTGAGTGAGTGAGTGAGTGAGTGAGTGAGTGAGTGAGTGAGTGAGTGAGTGAGTGAGTGAGTGAGTGAGTGAGTGAGTGAGTGAGTGAGTGAGTGAGTGAGTGAGTGAGTGAGTGAGTGAGTGAGTGAGTGAGTGAGTGAGTGAGTGAGTGAGTGAGTGAGTGAGTGAGTGAGTGAATGAATGAACGAATGAACAAATGAACAAATGAATGAATGAACGAACAAACAAATGAATGAATGAATATTTATTTATTTCTCACCTCTCACAATTACATAATACAATTTATTTCTCTCTCTTAGAGTTGCTCATTTTTAACACTTTCCCTTCTAATTAACATTTTGTTTTATACAGAATGTCCCAAAATTAGACCAACAAACTTTGGGAGCTGATAGATAACATTATTTTAAACACTTTTTGTTAAGGAGAGTTTTTTGCTGTAGTGCTTCATTTAAGCGCTAGACAAGTTAATGCCATAGATTACTGCCTCCCACCCAGTTTAAGTATTTATGGCAAAATCAACAATGCAAATTAGTATTGCACTTCTCTCAGTAAGGCACACAATCTTAATCCAAGAAAAAAACGCAGAGCACATAAAAAAAGCACACACATCTCATTGTTTACGGTTAATCACAGCCTTGAATATTCAATTCAAAGTAAATGTTGGAATGCATGCCCATTGCGATTAACACAAAGAGTGCATCAACGTGCCCTATTCTGCTGTACTCTAGCAAAGACACCAGCCATTTCTCTGGTTTAAAAGTTTGTCGGTCTAATTTTGAATAGTAAAGCTCTGATTAACTGTAAACAATAATACTTACTTCTTTTGAGGCAGAAGCAGACTCCTAAGAGACTAAGACAAAGTGCTACTGCAGAGAAAACAGCAAGTACTACTACTTTGACATCTTTGTGCAGTGGTGCTCGTTGTTCTGTCTCTGTCTCCATCATTACCAAACTGGGACTCACTGTTCCTAAAAGAGAATGCTTTATCAATGATCATATGACAGAAATTCAAGAAAAAAGAAAAGCACTTTTGAAAAGCATTATCTTCCTTAGTTTTCCAAAAATTTACATTGCTTAAATTATAATTTGATATTGAAAAGAGCAATAGCAGTAATAGTAACCGCTTTTTAGAGAGCACCATATTTTTATGTTTTGGCGGTCACATCGCTCTCTCACAACCCCCAGAATGTCTGGAGGACCACACCTGTCGTTGGTTTACGGGTCTCACCGACCTGACCGGGAGAATTATCAAAATAAATTCACCGACCATATCCTCTGATTACCAATCACAGGACGTATTACATGCCATGACAGGTTAGCATGTTAGGGGTTAAGGTTTTATAGAGAAATTAGAGAAATTGAGAGGTTGGAAAAATAAAGACTCCCTAGCCCTCAGGAACCCTAATAGCATCGGGGTCAGAAGAGAACAAGAGATGACCAAGGTAAGGTCAGATAGAAAAGTTAAAGTGAGGTGCAAAACACCAGTAAGTGGAAGTAATTTTCTGCTCAGCTTGGGTACCTTGTGGTCGCCATTCACATATCCCCTAGACGGAGACCCCTGAGTAAAAAAAAAAAATTCAAATCTTTCAAAACCAAAGTCTGAGATTAATTACAGGTGCTATCAAAACCACACCAATAGCAGCTATGGAAATACTAACCAACCAATACCCCATTGAATATGAAATAGAAAAAGTGGCTCTTATTCAACATGAAAAGTTGATCAGACTCCCATTCAATACATGGCACAAGAGAAATTTTACACATACACTAAAGACTCAGGAGAGCTTTCTTTTCAAAATTCAAGACATCAAGAAAAATGTACACCTTCCTAATTCAAAGGAAAACTTCATATCTAAAGTCAATCCGACACATACATTAGACATCACATATTATTTACGCCTGACAGAAGTTAAGAAAAGTGATACTCCAACTAGTGTTCTAAAATTATTGGCATTAGAGACAATCCATACTAGATTTCCAGAACATGAATGGCTCCATATTTATACTGATGGATCATTGATATCAAACCAAGATGGAGCAGGTGCTGGAGTCACATGTCACCTCTTTTCCTATTACAAATCTTTAAGTTATCGAACTACTAACTTTGATGGAGAAATTGAAGCAATTCGAATGGCCCTACAAAATCTTTTGTACAGAATTTCACATTTTCAGCAAGCAGTTATTCTCTCAGATTCCAGGGCAGCAATTATAGCAATTACTTCCAAGTTGTCACCAAAAAACCAAACAATTATAGAGTGTTGGAAAATCCTTACCCATCTAATAGCACTTCAAAAACACCTAGTCTTCCAATGGATACCAGCTCACTGTGGACTGAGTGGTAATGAGAAAGCTGATTTTCTTGCAAAAAAGGGTACCAGTGGTGTACAAAAATCTATAGTTAATCTACCATTTTATGCAGCTAAAAGATTAGTCAACTCTGAATTCGAAAAAATTATTTCAAAATATTACTATGAAAAATCAAAGAATAAAAGATGGGAACTACCAAACATTCAAACAGTAATCCCTGAGTATCCTCGAAAAACAGCAGTTGCAACCTTCAGGTTGATTACAGGACATGATTGTCTGGCAAAATATTTAAACAGAATTGGGATATATTTTCCACCACTCTGTCCTCTATGTGATCTGCAAGAGGAAATGGACCGAGACCACCTTCAAATATGCCCGGCCACTTCTAGTGCCCCATCCATCAGTGAAAAATGTTGGAGAGCAAGAGGGTTAATGACTTTTTTGTCAGAAATCCAGCATTAGCTAACAACATTGCTTAAATGAATAAAAGCGAGTGGTGTGCTTCCCACAAAAAGTAAAATAATGAAGCTTTACTATAAATTTAAGATATCTTATTCCAGGAAACTAAATACTTTGTCAGCTAAGACATAATATAGCTTTTAATGACTACGGAGACTTCCACGGCCTTTACCCATTACTTCTTTCTTGTTTCTGGTATGGGCCGTGTCTTGTTGGCTTATTTAAGAGTGGAACGGGACAATGAGGCCAATCAGAGTAGGTTTACGGTGAAACATCAGCATAATTTCTTAAATAAGCCATCAAGACGTGGCCCATACTGGAAACAAGAAAGAAGTAATGTATAGCTTTTAGTTTTATAGATTTATATCATATTAATGACATGGGAGTGGGCATGTTGTTTAAACTTCCTTTAGGTGCGTGCTCTGGTAGAACACCTTTGGTAGTGTGGACCAAGTAGGCCTGTACTATATTTTTGTCCTTGTAATATGCTTGTATTGATTTTTTTAAATTTCATTTTTCCTTCATTCCCATGTTTAGCTTTGTCAGCTTAAACATACACAGTATTTAGTAGCATTATTTTATTATATAGGTCAAAGATAGATAAAATTTAATATGAATGGGGTATAGATTATAGTTTGTACTACACTACATGGAAAGTTCATAAATTGTGATGTTCAGGTATGCAACTTGTAATTTGAAATGTACTATCAATAACAATAATAATGATAATGACAATAATTATTATGATGATAACAGCTTTGATAAGCATGTTACCTATAAAATACATGTTATTATGACATAGGTTGCTTTCATCCTCTTCTTTGTGATCAGTTTCTGAATCTAAAGATCGCATTTTCAGTTTATCCTCAGAATTGGAATCATCTGATTCATATAAATTGCCATCCAGAGTAAGACATCATTATCGTAAAGCAGATGCACTTCTTCAAAATCCTTGATTTTGTAAATCAGGACCTGGCAAATTGGTCATCGTGATTGCATAAATTGTGATGTCAGAGAACACAGCACACCATGCACGTGATGCACAGTTCGAAGGAGGGGGTTTGAAAGCCGCAGTGGCAGTGTAAAGCAAGTTCTCTAACACTAGCTTGATTTTATACATGCTTAATGCATATACACAGACTGAGAAGGCTTTAAAATTTATTTTTTATATATGTATTCTTTACTTCTTTGTGAGCATTACGGTTTCACATACATCTAACGTTAATTCATAAGTGCTGACATAAAATAGAGCATGTAGGTTTTCATCTGTCAATCACAATCTACTTTTAGATTTTACAATCTTCAGCTTGGAACAAAATTGCTCACAGATAGCACTAATATACGCAGCAAATGAATGGAGAGACAGAAGTGTTATCATATTAAGTTCTCTACATAACGGTAAAGCAGCCTTGTTTTGCAATTCCAATTTCAGAATCGTGTTTGTAAGTCACAACCTCAATTTGTAACTGTGGTTTTACAAAAAAACCTTTAAGATTTTATAAACTTTGTGTAGGTCATTGTAATCCACTTCTCCTCTAGACTAGGAAGCTTCATTGAGCATTTAAACTTTATTGTTACATTTATGGACACAGATTGGTTTTATAATACTATTCTAAAATACCTTAAGATTTCCTACTTGAGATTTGGTTGTAGTCTTTCTGACAATGTTTGTAATGTCATTTAATGTTTGACCTGTAAACATAAATCAAAACTTTCAAACTAAATGGACATTTCACATTTTCACCCATAGTGCTGCAAAAATATTGTTCTTCTCACTCCTCTTGAAATGGGTTCTTTTGCTTTCTTGTTCATCATAAGGACAAGGTGTACACTACTGCTTGCTTAGATTTGAACTGCATTGATGTAAGGCGGGAAGGTTGATGGAGCGCTACGTATTACCTTGCCCCTGATGCTGGTATTATGTCGTATCATCAGAGGTACAGTTTTGCCGACCACTGATCATACCTTTTACTTCTGTTTGTGAGAAGCAGTAACATACTACTTGTAATGGCAAAGCAAAATTGCTCAACTAACAAGGAAAAACAAAAGTAAGTGATATTTGAGAGTAGGTGTGCAGGATCTGGTTAACTTGTGCGACATGTAATTGATGATTACCCATTCTTACAGCTAAAGAAATAAATATAAGTTTGTTGCCACAGGAAAAAATCGAGTAAAGTGTAGTGTTAGATGTCCTAGTCAGGCAATTATGTAGGTGCACTCACTCACAAAATATAACATTTAAATAAATGGGCTCTAGTGACCAATGAAGGGTTAAATGTATATTGTTTGTTTAAATGATAAAACTAAAATATATTAAACTTTCATTGTATCTCATAATACTTTTTAAAACTGGCTATTAAGACCAGTAATAAAATGCTTAGCTGTTTAGCAACTCCTTGTATGATGTATTATGGAAAAGAAATTTCTGTATGATGTATTATATACAGGAAATTTCTTATAGGTCGCGCGTTACTTCTTGACGAATGAAAATTTTATATGAAAGGTTAAATGCGAGTCTCTACTCAGCTTTTACGGGAACGAGAGAGAGGAGGTACAGTCTGCAGTGAGATGACGCGCATGCTTCTGAGCTGAAGTAGTACAACACTACAAATCAATTTATGACACTTGCAGTAATATCAGCCACACGTATTATACACTATACCTCTATAACTGTTTCCACTTAACTTTCTTGCATTTATTCTATTCCCGACATCTCTCCCTCGTCTGAATTGCTATTTTCGTTGCATGCATGCATACATACATCCGTACCGCACAAAACTTCTGCAGTCGACTGTATACACACACGTGACAGAGGAAAACAGAGGTGTCTGTTATCGTAGCATAAACATTTGCTGACCTGTTTATTAAGGGTAGGCTCACTCATTGGATTTCTGCTCAAGGTCATTCGTCAAGAACGAACGCGCAACCTATACAGTGAAGTGGGAATTATATGAGTTGATTGCACATTGGTGCTGTGGCTCTTTACATTTCATGCTATCAAAATATGTTTTAGGCAAATATAAATGCAGTAAAAAGTGTCACAATGTTGACATCACAATGCAACTTGTTAATCTTATTAACATTAGAAATTTAAAAACTTTTTTTAATGTACTCCATTGTACTATATGCTATGAGAGGGGTACAAAGTAAAAGTATTTGGCTGCATATTAATGTTTTGAAAAGTATTTGTCACACCAGCTCCTTCAACAAATTATAGCCTATAGTTTATTTTATATTTCAGGGGACAATAATTTACTAGTATTGACCTACTAGCTGGTTATGAAGTTTGCATGACTGGTTGGGAGGGACTGGGGTGCTGACTACATCCCACCTTCAATACTGCACCCCATTCATGACACCTGTGGTGGGCAGGTGTGGAATATGCAGCAGGCAGGAGGTAGGCTTTGGCCCGTGGGGTTAGTTTTTATTAACCTACCAGATAAGCTGCATAAAAGTGCAAAAATTATAAATTTATATGTATTTCTGAAATTAATTCTCATATCAATATAATAGCTATCTATTGTATGGCCAGTGGTTCTCCGGTCCTGACGTTTCACAGCTGTGATGAGTTGGAGGAGGAAGGTTAACGTTGCCAATGTATAGTAATGAGTTTCGGAAAATGGATTCTCAAAATTATCTTAACAATGAAAGTATATGATATTTATTAAGTTTAAAACCTTGAAATACAGGTTTTGGTTTTATTTTCATGTAATATATTTGTTACACCGCTATTCTGTTTGAATATTACCTTTAAATCTGTTATAGGCAGTAGCTTTTACTATTGGCAATACTGGAAGCAAGTAATGCACAGGTTGTTAAAACTTTCTGCTAACACTAATCAGAGGTCTCACTGCTGGGCGTGGCTTCCAAATTTAGCACCATGTTACTAACTCTGTTTTTCAAGGACCACATGGTTTCTATTGCCTTGTTATTTGTGCAGGTTTTTTTCCGGTAGGTAAATGGTATAACAATTGTCTCCATATTCTACTATTCTGTGATCATTTATATGCATATTGTCCATGTAAATTTATGAAATAGTGATGCGATCTGCAGATGTATAAAATGTTTCAAATACCCTGTTTGAAATTTGCACTAAAGAACTGGCAACACCGCGTCACAACGCCTTGAGAAATGTCAAAGCCGGAGATCCACTGGCCATACAGTAATTCAAGAAATAAAGAATTCCAAATTGTCGTTCTTTACTGACAGTAAAAATGTGTACTTTGTTCTGTATATCTCACCTCCATATGATGTAAGTGTTGTAAATCGATAGTTAGCAACACTAGATCCTGCTGCATTGTGTGCAGTTACTCGCAGTTTGTATTGTGTTCCTGGACGGAGATCTACCATTTCAAATATCTTTCCAGGAGCTATGTTATTCCCAACTGAAAATAAAAAAGAGTAACCAAGCATTATTATTTTGTATCATATTATATCTATTCTGTATGTCAGTACTGATAGCATTTTAGCCTTGAAGATGCTGATTCATGTTTTTATGGAAAGGTTTATCAGATTCTGGATTGCGTACATGCATGTATAGCTGTTATTGTTTTTTCAGTTAGATGCATACATGTGGGTTATAAATGCTGTTGCCATTGATTATAAGATTACTGCTAGATATTTGCAGTGGTTTGTTGTTTTGATGGGGTTTCCTTAAAATGTAATTTGTTCCCTCGTCCCATTTCTCCCCCCTTTCTTGAATGTCATATGTTCTGTTTTGTTTGGGTTAATAGTGAATTACCCTTCAGCATTTGTCTTGTTGCAGAATGCATGAATGGCAAGCTCCTTTTGCATAGGATGTTACAACAGTGAAACGTGTAACAACTCAAAATGAGGGTAATCTGATTGAGTAGCACATGTTAAAAATAATCCATTTCTTACTACTAGTTAAGCAACTTGTAGGCCTATGAATAATGCCTAAGTTTGTGTTCTTAAGTATTTGTTTTTATTTTATTTTTTTGTTGTTTTCTCATTAATTCTTCTATTTATCAGCAATATATTTTTAAATGTATTTAATTATGTTTTACATTGTGTATACTGCACAGCATCACATTGGAAATGCATATCTGTTACTAAAACTGTCATAATGCTGGGTTGTAAATTTCATATTTTTCAATAATTTACTAATGTTGATAGCTCATTTTGTTCAATGAAGACAAAACATTTCAGGGATAATAAGTTAGATACACATATTCCCTTAAGTCTATTGTTATTAACTTTAAAATAATGGTCTGAAGGAACTAAAGGTGAAGCATTAAGTAGAAATAATGATTCACAACAAACAGGCGAATATGAATGCAAGGTACTGGGAGTCATGGACAGAGGGAGTGAGTTAAAGAGCTAGTTTACCTGAAAGACCTCAAAATATGCAAAACAAACCTGTAAGGTTTATGACCATGAAAGCTATAATGGGCATAATTTTTATCACTCCTATGTAGATAGTCTCAACTTGCTGTACCAGTTCCACATCATTCACATCAGCAGTTTCTACTGTTTCAGAAAATATTCAATCACCAGAAAAAAACACTGAGAATCCATCTAATGATTTGCATGGATGACAAGAGAGCACGCTATATGTTAGTGAAGTTTCTTTTGACAAAATATGACAGCCGTCCATTCATCACAAGAATACTAGTATGCCTCAAATACCAAATAAAAGGAGAAATGAGTTATTCCTGTTGGAAACTAGATAACATTTTCTCAGAACATACTTCCAGCTATACCAGGTGAATCACCCGACCCTATTTTTTTGAACTTATGCAACCCACTAAGAAAAGGTGCACCTTGAGTCTATCTTGACCATACACTCTACGCTTCACATATGTGCATAGACGGAAGGCAGCTCAACATCTCAGTGAAAAAGTGATCTAAGGAGCAAAAGGTATTTGCGATATAAATCCATTCTAAAAACATTGTACTCCTTTACTAACCAGGTTTCTACACAGTTTATAAACCTCTTTTACAGTATACCAGAACTCTTGATGAACTAGAACCTATCGCAATAGAGTCACCTTCAAAATGAGTTAAAACAAAACAGCAGATCTCTGCCAAGGGATAGTGATAGGTTATGACCAATTAAAGGCTTACATTCATAATGGAGCTGTACAGTCACTTCAAAAAATGTTAAACAGTTTGATAATTCAGAGCTGGATAAATCACATCACTTACTAGTTTGTATAGTAAGCGTAATAGTTTGAGCTATGTTTATCAATGAAGACATAACACTATGAGAATCTTAGACTTAAACCAAAGACTTGTAACATATTTGTAAAGTTACGAAGCAATCGTTAGTTCCCACATACCTCAATTAGCATTGGATTTTAAAAGACTAGTCATTACTGGGTTGTGGTGGTTGAGCAAAATTATTACATTTCAGTCCCAGCTGTGATCTGAGGACATGTGTTCCAATCTACGGTAATGGTTCAAATTTTTTTTTAACCTCCTTTGTAGTTCTTTTGACCAATAAGGTATTAAAAAACACATTACAAATGAATTACATTAAAGAGCTGAAAATCTAATTTGAGCACTTACTTTATTAATCAAGCACCTTTTGAACTCACTTTATTCTTACATGTGAGCTGTAAATGTGGTAAAATGTTAATAATGTAATCGCTTTTCTGTGGTTACTACGTATTGCTTTTTTCATTTCTGGTTAGTATGTTCAACGTATTGATTGCTGGTTAAAAAAAATAAAAACATTCCTATGTGTAAGGAAGTTTGAACCTATGAAATATCCATTTAGTTCATAGCAGACTGATGTTGAGCGCACTCGACCACAAGCCTCTGCAGATCTCTTTTACGCAAAACATTTAGGCATCAAGTTGCTTGCTAATCTACTAAAAGATATTTATGTTTTAGCTCTTGGCAGCTTATTAGTGTTCACAGAACTTTACATCATGGTTATCAAAATAGGTCCAAGAACAATTAACTGTATTTGACACAGGGCAGCTATAAAACAAGCTCCAGCTTGACAAATGCAACAATGATTTCAAGCAAGAAGTGTGCATAGATATGAAAAAATATGGTCAACTGGTTCACCGGGTATATGTGAAATGTTACATTCCTTTCTTCTATACTATATGAATAATACCAAAAACAGCATTTCACTGCTAATGGGCCGGCCTTGGTAGCATGATGGTTGGTGTGTCTGCCTCACGTTCAAAAGGTCGCGAGTTCGAATCTTGCTTAGGCTAAGTTATCTGGGTTAGGTTTTTCCCGAGGTTTTCCCTTATCCAGAGAAGACGAATGTCAGGTAACTTAAAGCTCCTTAGACCTTGGGCTCATTTAAGCATCATTTCACCCATTTTGTTCATTCACCGTCCAATATGACATTACATTGGAGGATGTTAATTAAAAAAAAAAAATAATCACTGCAAATGAGCACCAATTGAAATAGCATTTGCATTGAAATCGGTAGCTTAGAAATTTAAATCTCTACCTCATTGGCTGGATGTGAATATTTCAAATAACTATTTTTGAAATTAAAGAGCTTGCCAATTATTTAAGTATCTAAAAAAATGCACAATACTGACAAACATCATTGAAGTACAAGCCAGAATTCCAAGAATGGCAAAGATATATCTACCACTTGTAAGTAAATTTTACTTTACAGTTTATGCTTTGTGAAATTCCATAAAACAGTTCTGGTATCATCACACATTTGCATGTGATTTCTGGCAATGCTGCCAGCCCTGGCTACACAAAAGAAATATGAGATTCACTTTACATAGGTATATGTATAGCAGCACAAATTTCAAGAAAGTAAGGATCAACATTTTGCAAAAATCTCTTGAAAATTCAGATTTGTGTTGCATAGATGAATTACTTAGAACCTATACTCCACATTTATTTTCATTTTTCATATTATGGACACTAAGTTTAATATACAAAAATGTAATGAATTCACCCTTGAATATTCTTTTTCACTTTAAAATTTCAAATTTTGCAAGACTTTTTTTAAATAATTTCACTGATTCAAAATGTTCTATAAGGTGGTGCTTACATCCAGCTCATATAAAATTTCTGGAAATTCATAGCATTAAAATAGATAAGTTTTCTGCAATGTGAAAGGTTTCTCCCTTTTCTTTTGACTTATTGATAGTTAAGTAAAATAAACTTTCACAATAAGAAATATATCATTACAGCTGTTTAAAAGTTAATCTGTTTTGAATTAAAGCAAGTAAAAAAAAGTATGTGACAGCTTTTGTGTACCATCATTAAATAAACTATAAGAACAGTAAAGAATTATGAGAGGTAGAACTGGAACTTAAAAATTCAATGCCACATCTGGGATTTGAACCACAGACCTTCCGATTACCGGGCAGCTGCTCTAACCACTGAGCTATTGTTACAAACTGCCAGAATGGCATTAAATTCTCAAACCAGTTCGTATTTCTCCTGGGAAACCACAAAGGCAGTCTCACATCAGAGACAAATTACCCCAATGGTGACTTACTATTAAATAACCTTCAGATGGTAATTATTATTTATTTATGCCAACAAACTTACTGTTGGCATAAAGTACTGGGATATAAATTACTTACAATAGTAAGTCACCATTGGGGTAATTTGTCTCTGATGTGAGACTGCCTTTGTGGTTTACCAGGAGAAATACCAACTGGTTTGAGAATTTAATGCCATTCTGGCAGTTTGTCACAATAGCTCAGTGGTTAGAGCAGCCGCCTGGTAAGCAAATCCCAGTTGTGGCATTGAATTTTTAAGTTCCAGTTCTACCTCTCAAACTTTGCCCACACACGGCTTGTGTGTTTAAAAACACCAACAGTAAGTTTGTTGGAATAAATAACAGTAAAGAATTATGTTTAAAATTTTAGCAGTTGCAAAATTTTTTATATAATAATAAAGTTTGTTTTTGAAAATAAAATTAAAGTACATCAAAATGAATTATTATTTATTTATACCAACAAAGTTAACGCTAGTGTTTTTAAACACACAAGCCATATATGGGCAATGTTTGAGAGGTAGAATCGGAACTGAAAAATTCAATGCCACAGCTAGGATTTGAAACACAGACCTGCTTTACGTTCAGCTCCTCTAACCATTAAGTGACTGTGGCAACTTGCCAGTATGACATTGAAGTCTCCTATATAAGGGGTATTTATCTATGATGTGAGATTCCCTTTGTGGTCTATCGTGAAAAATATGAATCAGTTGGAGAATTCAATGTTGTACTGGCAGGTTGTCACAGTAGCTCAGTGGTTAGAGCAGCTGCATGTAAAGCACAAGGTCTGTGGTTCAAATCCTGATTGTGGCATTGAATGTTTCAGTTGCAATTCTAACTCTCAAACATAAAAATGGAGTTTAAAACCATTCAGTGTTTTATGTATGACAAAACTAGTTAATTAATCACACATTTTGAAATCGAGATAACCTCAAAAGATGATAAATATCCAGACACAGAAGTATATGTTTACTTACCCACAACCCAATCATTTGCTTTATTAGTGGAACCAGAGGTCCTGTGGGGCAAATACTCCACAACAAAGTACAGCATTGGGCATCCTCCATCAGGCCAATTATCCAGTCTCAGTGCTATTGCTGTTGAGTTCACTACCAGAATATCTGATGGAGGTGGAATAGGAGGAATACCCCCTCTAGTACGAACTGCCAGTGTGGGGCTAGGGGCTCCACTGCCCACGTCGTTATATGAGGTTATAAACACCTGATATGCAGTTCCACAACGTAGATTGGTTAAAACGTGAGTGTTACGTGTGCCATCTACACGCACTTCTTCCCATTCTCCATGCTCAAGCTTGTAGTGAATCACAAATCCTCTGACAGGACTTCCTCCATCATCTCCCAATTTCCATTGCAACTGTAGGGAATGTTGAGTTGCACCAGTCTTCAGCAATAAGGGAGCAGCAGGGGACACTGCAAGACACAACAAATGTGCATGTTACATGGTGCAGTGGGAGAATATTGTCTTACTGGGCTCTGTATATGTAACAGGCTGAGCCATGTTTTGTTTTTATTAATGCTAAACACAAAAAAAATGTTTTAAGAATTTGACTAGAAATTTAAGACCGATTTTTGGAGTCACTTTATTTATGCTCAGCTTCACTTTAAAATGTTGGGTGTACAACAGCTGAGAATGAAATCAAATGACCTTGAAAATGTTTCAGTTTTTCCAGCACTTTAAAGTAAAGTTGAGTATAAATAAAGTGACTCAAAAATCAGACCCAAACATGAAGGATATTTCTAGTTTCAATATTTGATTAGAAGTACCTACATGTTTCAACAATAAATGTAGACAGTTTATTAAACATGTAATATTTATGCAAATGTTCATGGATTTCTTATTTTCTAATGAAAGTCTTTATTTGCACAGTAAACACCAAATTGGTATATTTAAAAACTGATGACTGTTGCAAAATTTAATGGTGAGTGGCTCGATACAACATCAAATCAGAGGCTTGCCACGCCTTGCAGTATTGTATAGTTAAACATGCTGTGAAATCACGCTGTAAAACAGATGATATAAATATCATTTGCACCCACAAAGTGTATTTGCACAACAGGAATGAGAATAACAATAGTCAACTATTGGGTGCCATTAAATTTTGCATCTACCATAATTATAAAATTTAGATGTTCATCATAGAAATATGGCTTACAAAACATACAGACTACAGCACGAACTGCAGTGACATAATTCTCCCAATTCGGCCATGGCCCAATGAAGTAAAAGCACAATCACCTAATATATCAATATTCGAAACAACCAAAAAAAATTGCTTGTTGAATTCATACAGAAGATACAGTTTTATCATGATGGTATACAATGTTAGCCATGTATCAGACTACCATTACTACCTCACTCCGATTCACGCCACAGCCTGTCATTTTCGTTAGCCACAATAGAAAGGTAATCAAAACATTCAAGTTTTTATTGAGCCATCCAAATTAATTACAAATCCAATATCAACCTCAATTTCATGTTAATTATGGTTCAGCAACTATCTGGATTTCAAAGTGAAAATAATATACACTTTTATGCTATATTGAATTCTGAAATTATTTCTGTAATTTATATCCAGTTAGTAATGAATAGGACCCAGATGTCAATGACCCTGTATTTTTTTTTTCTTCTGATGTTAAGATAATTTTTAAGTCATTCTTTCTTTATTTAGGTTATTTTTAATAAGTTTGAATGTCATAAAGTTGTCATTTTAAGGTTATTTTTTAATATTCTTCAGATCATCAAAATCTGGGGCCTGGTAATGACTTACTGCATGCTCTAGTGACATTTAAAGCTAAAAGAAATAATTTTCACTGATTTTGTGAGACATGTGTTCAAGCCTTACGAGTGCTATCAACGTGAAAGATTTCTTTGATGCTATAATTTAGTAGTTAGGTACTGATTAGGCCTTTAATGATCTGAAAACATTGTAACTTATTGTACAAGGTGCACTCCAAAAAGTAATGCATACATTTTTGTAGTGACTGTACAATTGTTGCTGCTGCAGCAGAAACGATGGTGGGGGAAGAAGGAGATGACCTTGGGCAACAAGCAAACCATCAGTTCAACTCTAAGAGTCAGTGCATGAAAATAGAGTAGTGGTTACCTTAAGAAGCTATTTGTAGACTGCCTATTATGGAATTTTCACGAGAAGCTGTCATCAAATTTTTTTGTGTAAAAGGTGAAAACCGCGTCAATATTCACTGTAAACTTGTTTCTGTTTGTGTGGATGATGCACTGGACTATAGTAATGTGAAGAGGTGGATGATAAAGTTCAAAACAGGAAGAATGACCAACACCGATTTGCTGCGCTCGGGCAGACCTTGCTCATCTGGCCCATCTGCAAAGAAAACTTTTATTCAATATTCTGATATTATGTGACATATCCTCTTCCTAAGGGCATGTCAGTTACCAGAGAATGTTACAGAGACATTTTGAAAAACCAGCTGTTGTCTGCAATTAGAGAAAATTGGCCTGAACTGGTGGGAAAGTTCATCCTACACCAAGACAATGCTTCACCACACAAGGCTCTGATTGTCACCAAATTTCTACTACAAAATGGAATTGAGACACTTAAGACGTCCTCCCTAATCACCTGACCTTGCTCCTAGCAATTTCTGGCTGTTTGACACCCTGAAAAACACTCTCCAAGGAAGACCATTCTCTTTGAGATCAAGCCTAGGATACGCAATGTACCAGTGTCTAACACATATACTCAAAGACTCCCACAAAAAGTGTTTTGAAAAATGAGTTGAGCATTGGCAACTGAGTTTCAATAAAGAAGGAGACTGTGTGGGAAAATGACATGCATGTCATGGATGATGTGTGAATAAAGATTATTGAGAATTTGTTATGCATTACTTTTGGACTGCACCTCACATGTTACAACTTGGTACTTGAAATCATTTTATTCTGTACAAGACTATCTGAATGACAAATTATCCACATAATGCTTAAGTTGCTCTGTGAGTAGTATCTTGCTGTTATAGTCACAAATCACTAATAATTACATTTGATCCCTGGTTAAAAGCTACTTAACTGCATGTGTTTTGAAAAACTGACTATAGACGCTATGCATTGCTAGTCAAACAACAAAATGATGAGACATTATGGCTGTAAAAGCCTAGTGAAAGTTTAAAACAAGGCTCACTTTGTATTTGTATATAGATACTATGTTGGTTTTATAACTGCAGGGAAGATTTGATTTTGTTTCTGAATTATCTCTGTTTTGTTTTTGCTTTTTCAAATTGCTTGTACATAATATATTTTTTTTTATGTCCGTTAATCAAGTCTAATGTTTATGTATATATGTAACTATACGTTACATTTCTTTGACATGTGGCCCAAATGACCCAGTTGTCGACGGGCCCTTAAACTCCACACTTCACTCCTTGACATGTTCAATGTTCTTAGGCCTTTATGGCTGCTGGTGAACTTGCTGAACACAATCCAATCCAGTCCAATCCAATCTTTACAGGATGATTGAAACAAACAAACCTAAAGAGATTTTTAAAGTGGATGCAGTTTTGGTTTCAGTGGAGCACACTGTTGTTTGTTTATCCCCATACATGTGTGACATCTGTTCCATAGAGCTAACTTGAGCCAAGGTAAAATGTGTAGTTAAAGAAATGTAACAGCTGACTCCTCCTTATAGGAATTGCACGATATAACGCTTGACCAGGTTTTTCAAAAATATAGTAAGTGTAGAAAATAATCAGTGCAGCAGTTGAAAACAAAATTTACACTTATAAGCTAAATATACTTCATGAACTGAAAATAACATTTAAGTTCTGCTATTATGAGTGACTTCTTTGCTTTAATCTAGCATGAATACATGTTTCAAGGTTGGCACTATTATCCTACATGCTACCAGAAGCACAACTCCAGCTTCAGATATCACTGTGTACCTGGAATTGTATACTGACATACTGACTCACTGTATTCCTGCCAGGGACCACAAACTGATGAACAGACTGTAGATTTTAATGTCATTAGGTTCTCATTTACTGCATATAGGTTATATTTATTAAAATTCAAAGAAAAACTAACCAATAAATCTGCAAGTTGTCAAAAGCTAAGGTGTTCACATGCTCTTATGTCTTATACATGCAGTTCCATTCATACTATACAAACTTATGGCTCTATATGTAAGTTACCTTGTACTAGCAGATGGTATGTAATGAGATCTCTGCCATGTTCATTGGATACAACGCAGGTGTAGTCACCCTGGTCACTACGCTGTGCTGCACTTAACAAAAGTGCTCCATCATTAGCTACTGACAATCGTGTCTGATGACTTGGCTGCTGACGACTTAATGGAGTGTCTCTAACAAGCCATTGTCTCTGTGGTTCAGGAATTCCTACTGCTCTACACTCCAGGCGAACATCGCTTCTCCATGCTACTCGACGCAGTCCTCCAAATGATGCAATACCTGCAGGCACTTGATGACCAAAACAGATTTATTTGTTAAAACTTCTGGAAAAGGCATATACTTGTAATAATTGTTCATGAAATTTAAATTTAGTGCTACCAAGTTTAAAAGTAATACAATTTGAATCACCTCTGTTTATTATTGATTTTAAGCTTGAAAACCCGATGAAATTATCCTGGACTACTACAGTACTTCTTATAAACTTATGTTAACCATTTCTTCAAATTGCAAACATTTGGAATATGTACTGATAATGTTCAAACCTGAGAACCCCTGAGAACTATAATATCAAAATTGGATCTAAACAAAGTTTTTGGGCCTATGGATTGACAGCAACCTAAGGTGGGATAACCATATTGAAAAACTAGCCATGAAACTAAGTAAAATCAACTTTCTCCTATATCAATTGAAGAAAAGTGTCTCTTCAGAGGCACTGAGAAGCTGCTTTTTTGTATACTTTCACTCTCAAATATCACGGGAATCTGCTGTGCAGAAATTCAGTAAACAGTAATCTAATATTTAAATTACAGAAAAAGGCCATTAGAATAATTGTGGGGGTATCAAACCTAGAAAGTTGTTGGGATCACATCAAACAATTAAATATGGCATATCTATCCATGAATGCTGAAGTACATACCCACAACACCAGAAACAAAAATAATCTGCATGTGACCTGTCACAAAACTAGTCTTTTTGAGAAGTTATTTAACCATACTGGTATCAAAATACATAATCATCTTCCTATATATTTTAAAACTATAAATTCTGTAACAAAATTCAAAAATAAAGTCCATAAATTCTTACAAAATAATTAGTTTCATTCAATTGAGGAATTTGGCAGCCACTCAAGGGAAAAGACTTTAATGATGTGATTTAGGTCATCTCTTCCATATGACTGATTACCTATATCAATGCCTGCCTCTGTAGCGTGGTGGTAGTGCATCTGCCTCACGTCCAAGAGGTCAGAAGTTCGAATCTCGCTTAGGGTGAGTTATCCGGATAAGGTTTTTTTCCACGGCTTTCCCTTATTCTGAGAACATGAATAATGGGTAACTTAAAGCACCATGGACTTTGGGCTCATTTGAGCATCATTACACCCATTTCATTCATCCACCATCCGATATGACACTACGTTGGAGGACGTTAATACTAATAACAAAAAGAAGCAACCCTATATCAATATGTATCAGTTCAACCTCTATTGCAATTTTATGTTGCTTTGTTACATATGTCCGAGAACTGCCTAGTTAAATCAACAAACAGAAATGAAGATGACTCTGCCAGCTATGGAAAAGAAGACTAAATTGTACAAACACTTGAAGAATTACATTTTATTCTAAATAGAACATTGTTCATAATTAATTATGAAATTTAATGTGTAACTATATTTTCCTAATACTGTATTTTGTATTTCAATCTCGTCAACTGTATTACCTTAATGTTATGTATAAATATGATGTGAGTCTTACACGCTGAAATAAACTTGTACCTTTGGGAGATGGATTCAGTCTTGCAACAGGTGTGCTAGTCCCCTCACCAACCCGAGTAGACGCAGTAACCCAGAATTCATATGTCTGGCGTCGTTTAAGTCCAGGCAGCTGGTATTGAAGCTGAGAAGTTGAGTAATGGGGAATGGTGCGTGTATCTAGTTGAAGACTATCCTCCATTACACGAACATATACGTTGTACTTCACTATAACTCCATTAGGATTTGCAGGTGGTAGCCAGGTAAGAAGGGCTGTGTCTGACGTTTGTAGCAATACTTTAATACCATCTGGAGCACCTGGAACTGTAATATTCCATTTCCTATTATTTTCATATATATATTAGCAAATGGAGCTAAAATTAAAACTAGTCAAAAGCAGGTCATAAATGCATAACAGTATTAAACAGTAAAACTGTAAACTATTTTAATTATTGCTTATTAATATAAACATGGGACACAATTTATCATGAGACTTGTATAAATAAAGCCAGTATATAATTTGTAATATATTTTATGAGTGAACTCTGCTTTCCCATTTTAATAAGTGATATTTTGAACATGATTTGTTGCATAACTTGCAGAAGCATCTCTGGGATTGTGATAGTTCCATCAAAGCATATCTTCCTGTGGAAGCCGTGAACCACGAAGCGCATGTATAAGTGACATAGTTTAAAACTTGGGCTTTTCCATGAGTTTGATGTGATTGCTTCTGTTTCCATAATTTCCTTCGAGATCTCTTTTGCTTTGTTAAGGACACCAGGAAATAAATTTCAGCGAAAATACTGATTTTCTGTTTTGTATTCTAAAAATAGTACAAATCTTTAGCTTTAAAGTTATATACAACATGGTATGTTGCAGGGTAGTAAGCTCTTTAATTTAGTAATTTATATATGGTGGCACATGGATGTGCCCCCATTTTTCACACTTAAACCTCAATTTCCAGTAACTTAATTTTTAATACTTCTTGTGCACTTTTCTCAAAGTCTATCAAAGATACTAACTTGAAATTTTTACTGTACCTATATGGTCATCTATTTTCACTACTGAGCTAGCCTTATTTAGAAATATTAAATTTAATGTGATTAATAGTAAAAATAACTTATAAAAATATATATAATTTGTGTCATTATATATGCAATATTTTTCCCCTCCTCATTCTTATGGCATGTATATTTCCTTATATCAACATATCAAATTATCCATTAAGTACCATAGAGAAAAATAAGATGGCTGTAGAATCAAAGATTATGGAGAAAACTACACAGGAAGTATGAAGCATAATGTTTTTTGTTAGAAAACATAGTCACATTTATGCCACTTTTGCACAAAGTATTTTAAATTTAACCTAAATATTATACACTTATTAAATGTAGAAACATTTTTTCTCTAAAAACCCCAAATTTCATTTAAATCAGGCTAATTTTGGCAGCAAAAACTGAAATTGTAATAATCACATAACTTGAGTATGGCAAGAGCAAAATCAGTTTCTGATGTCCTTAAGCTTATCCTCAAAGATGGTTCTGTATGCTTGAGTCTCTGGAAGTTCAAAGCTATGCCTTATGTCATCTATGAAGGAGGATTCCCACGCTAAAATGTAGGCATAGCTATTTATTGTAAATTTTGATATTGATAGTGCCCTTTTCAGGAATCTTGCCTTGACATTTTCTGATTTCTTTAGGTTCTCTGCCATCAGGTATTCTGTATGTGGCCTCCAACATGACTTTGAGCTGAAATAGTGCTATTGCAGTAGGTGATGACACAAGTTGCAACTTGTAAATGTCATAGATAGTGTTTGCTGCAGTTGCTGCTCGCTCTTCTATGTATAGGGAGAACGTGGTTCCTGTAGTCTGAAGTGTGGCTCCTAGGTATTTGAAACTTGTTATGAATTCTAAGGGAGATCCACCACAGGTAAAGCAGTCTTTCTTTGTTAGTCTGCCTCCTTTCCTAAATTTCATTGCTTTGGTTTTTGAGCGGCTTATTTCCATCAAATTTTCCATTGCCCATTGTCTGGTGTTGTCTATTGCTGCTTGTAGTTGCTCTGGGTCCCTGGATGCGTACATAAGCATCTTTACGTTTCTTGTGCTTATAGCTTGATTTATGCAAAACAGAGTTCACTCATTAAATACACTAACTAAAGACTAGTGAAAAAAAATAAGCCTTTTAATATTGTACACATTGTGTTTAGCAAATTTCTTATACACAATGTTAAAAACTTGTAAATATCATGCTGAGATTGTCATAACTGTTAAAGGAGTAAATGTCAATGAACTAACAAAAAAGTAGAGGATGAACTAAAGGGATTTATCAGCAGATCAGATATACCAAGAGCAATCAAGTTTCATCTGCTTTTCTTGATTATTTATGAAGATATAACAAACTGTCAGGAAACTCAGAGTGTGTCAGGAAAAAGGCACAAACCAGCTCTGAAAACACTTTTAATGGAAGGCTGTCATTATTCAATGGAAGAATATATAAATCCAAGTTTCTACAGCAATCCTTCCTAATTTTACATTACTTTGTAAATATTTTATGTAGGTACTGTTATTTTGTATTTTCATTTAACTAGTAGGTGTTGTTTTGTGTTCAAATATTTTTTACTTAGAATCACTTTCTTTGTACTTTACATAAATTGTAAGTTTGACAAAGTCTGTACCTTGTATAAGATTCAAATGATGAATAAAGTATGATATGTGATGTGATATGATATAATTTTATTATCACTGTGACAAGAGGAAAATTAAAACCTTATTCAAATAGTTTACTCTCGGAAAATTCATTATAATGACATTTCATTATTATGCATTACTTTAAACAGTTTCATTACACATTTTTTAAATAATATTGATACCGAAATTTAGATTTCCGATCGAATGGGCTTTTGAAAAAGACACGTTTTAATTTAATTGCCGGATATGAGATTTGCGATAAATATTGAGTAATAACATAAATAGATAATATAGCAGGAAGTGTTGTAAGGTGAGCAAGATATGAGTAAATAATAGTCGTTAAATTTGTAGAATAAACGCATTATTGGTTTGAAATTAACGAGTCATGACGTCATACCACATAGTTTAAATACACGTTCGAAAGTCAGTTCTACAAACCTTAAAAGTCGCGCGAGATATCTAATAAAATATAAAGTAAACATCGTTTAATCCTAAAAAAGTAATTATATATTTGAAATTCATAAAAGAACATGTTATAATAGAAAGGGACATTTCTAAATTGCGGGAAAAGGAAATAGCATTTTGGATACGAGGCTTTCTTGGATGACGTCATGACATTCAAATGGAGCGAACGGCTTTTTAGCGTGGGTAAGAGAGAAAGCGTCATTACTCAACGAGAGACCAGTACGGGAGTTCGTGCTGCGCGGATGTGATTGCGATGCCTCTACAGATACACATATAGAATCGGCATATCTCCCGAAAATATTTGAAATAAAGGATATGAAAAGTTGTTCTTGGGTTGTCCATTACACTTACGCAAACCCGAGATAAAGAGATCTTATGCAGAACTAGCCGAGGCGAGCTACATCGAAGGGCAACGTCACGTCACCAACGACTTCAGCTTCAAATGGCGATCCAATAACTAGGACACAACGATTATTACAGCTTCAAATTGGCTTCCCAACGTGTGGCCTCGAAAGAATGGACCAAACCCCCAAGACGACCAGATCAGCATCGAACCAGCAGACAAGAAGGTGCCCAGCGTGTCAACATCTGTGAAACGTGTAGTGAACAAGTTTAAGTGCAGTTAAAGTGAAATAGTGAAAATATTGAAAATTTTGGTGAGTAGAAAAACACATGTAAATAGCTTAGAAATGGAAGACAGTGACACTGATTTTTTAGGTTTTGATAGTCCGGAAATTGAGAAAAGTGTAAGTAGGATGGAAGAATTTAATCAGAATGTAATTGGTAGCAGAATATGCCAAGAAGTAGAAGATCAGAACGTTAGAGAAACACCTAGAGGTAGTTCAGAAATGTTTAGTAGTAATTCAGAAAGGCCAGCATTTATGTCAGAAATAGAGAATATGTTTCAAACGATAATGAAAAAGATGAGTACAGAGTTAAGTAAAAAGATAGATGAAAATAGTAAAGAATTAAGAACAGTGGAAAAGATGAGTACAGAGTTAAGTAAAAAGATAGATGAAAATAGTAAAGAATTAAGAACAGTGAAAAAGATGAGTACAGAGTTAAGTCAAAAGATGAGTACAGAGTTAAGTCAAAAGATAGATGAAACTAGTAAAGAATTAAGAACAGAGTTAGGACAGAAATTAGAGAAGGGACAACAGGAATTGGGAATGCAATTGGAAAATCAGAAGAGAGCTTTAGAAACCTTTAGGGAAGAAGTTAGGGAGGAAATTAATAAAGTTAGTAGTGAAGTAAAAGAAAATAGAGAACAGGTAGAACAGGTTAAGGGAGAATTAGAGACAATAAGGCAAGAAGTAAAGAATTCTGAAAAGAAATTAGGTCAACAAGTGAGTGAAAAATTAGATAAAGAAAGGGAAATAGTAACATATAGATTAGACAAACAAAGGGAAGAGGTAGTACAAAGGTTAGATAAAGACAGGGAAGAAATTAGAGAAGAGTTACAGGGGTGTAAAGTTAGAATAGAAAGATCTGATGTAGAAAGTGAAAGGCAGGCTAGAAATTTGGAGGATGTTACAGACCAAATAAAAGGGGTAGTAACAGAAATTACTCAGGTAAAAGAGGCCTTAGAAAATTTGAAATTAAATGAAAATGCATGTAATCACAACAATCTTAGTAATGAAGTTGCAAGAAACGAGGCAATACCAGGTGTATCAGCTGACATTTCGATGCAAAATAGAGGTAACAGTAATTCCCATTCTGATCTCAGAAATAGTGCAGGGACAGGTGACAATTCAAATTTACATTGGCCTAACCATGTCTTAAATGAAATGACACCTCCAGTTTTTGAAAATGAAGATTCAGATGATCCTAAAGCCTTTTTAGAAGGGTTACAAGAGTACTTCACGGTGAAACGTATACCAGAGGAGTACAAGATGGTGATAGTAAGAAAATGCTTAAAGGGTAATGCTGCCAATTGGCTAGGCCTTTCTATGGGTAACAATAATGATTACAGGACCTTTAGGAACATCTTTTTAACCAGATATTGGGGAGCTAGTAGGCAGGCTAATATTAGAGTTGAATTAAGCAATGGAAAATTTAATCCTAGATCGGAGGAATCGATGGTCAACTATTTTATGAGAATAGCGAGAAAATCGAAGATGTTGGACCCTCCCTTGGATGAAAAAGATCTAATAAATATAGTTACTCCACATTTTCCGGAAACGCTTCAACACTACCTAATCATAGCTCGACCCGATAGCATTGCAGCTATGATCGAATTATTATCAGCCTTAGAAGTCAATAAGCCAAAACACGCATTTGGAAATAAATATGAAGAAAAAGAAACTGTAAATTCTTTCGGGCAAGGGGCACAGTATTATCAGAATAGAAGTGAGATTAGGGAAAGATATAAAGGACCAGTACCAAGGATGGAATCATTCCGGTGGGAAAATCAAGGTAGATATAACCAGGAAGGGCATCACCAAAATAGAAATGGTAATCAAAGGGGAAGAAATATAAGGGTGAATTATATGAATACAAATAGATTTGATCGAGGTAGACGGGGACGTTATTTTGGACATAGTAGAAATTCAAATGATGGGTATTGGACAAACGGAGATAATGAGTTTAGACCGAGGTCACCAAGACAGGGAGAAAGGTATTCAAATGGACGAAATTCCCCCGAAAATGCGGAAATGGTCGAGGCCATTAACACGGTCAAAAACATGGTAGGAAGTAACCCCGATTTAATGCAGGAAAACAGAAGTAACAATTTGGGAAATAGTACAGGAGCAATACCTAAAAATCAGGGAAACGCCAGACCCGGTCAAACGCGCCTTCAGTGAGAACTGGGTATCCTAGTAATGATTGTGATAAGTACTCGGAAATAAATAGTCCTGGAAGGCAAATGATGATACAAAAGAAAAGAGAATGTAAAAATAGAATCGACGAAAACGAAAAAGTAGGAGATCCACCTAAAATCAAAATTGGAGTAAATGGAAAACAGTACAATGCAATTATAGATACGGGATCAAATAGCACAGTATGCTCACAAAATTTTTATGATAATTTACAAAGTAGTGGTTTTAAAGTAATGTCTTTACCAGTTAATGGGATATATTGCTCGCTAGCTGTGGGAAAACGAAAAGAGAGAGTAAAATTTCAAGCAATGATAAATATTGAAATAAATGGGAGAATACTAGGAATTTTATTTCTGATTGTAGGAAGACTTGTGACAGATATTATAATAGGTTGTGATTGTCTTTATGCCTGGGAAGCTGTGGTGAATTTTAAAAACATGATTCTAGAAATGAAAGTTGAAGATGAGACCATTATAGTGCCTTTTGTGGAAGATAGTAGTTCAGAAACTATTGTACGAGAAAAAGAGGAAGAAGAAATCCAAGGGGATACATTCTTTGTAGAATATGTTAAAGTAGGAGCTATGGAATTAACTGAAGTAAATGTCAAAGAGTACAGTGTCGATAATAAAGAAAATGTAGAATGGGATAAAAATGATTTCATAGACAATTTGAGGGTTTCTGATGCAACTAGGTACTATGATAGGGAGAGTAGTGAAGACTTAGAAGAATTGTTGAGGGAAAAGGTAACTCTGGCTGATCAACTAAATGAACAACAGAGGGATAAACTGTTTGAAATATTAATCCGAAATAAAGAAGTATTCTCTGAGAAACCTGGTAAATGTAATATTTATACTCATTCGTTTGAGATGATACCCATCAAACCTTTTACACATAAAGCGAGAGCTATCCCTAGTACAATAAGAGAAGAGGTAGATGCAGTTATAAAGTCAATGTTAGAAGATGAGGTTATTGAGATTTCGAATTCAGAATTTGTGAATCCCCTATGTATTGTAAATAAGGCCAATGGAAAGATTAGGGTGACATTAGACGCGAGAAAACTAAATCAACATTGTAAACCTGATAGATTTAGACCAGAAAGTGTAGAGGTAATATTGAACAAATTGCAGAAGGGCAAAATTTTTTCTACTCTAGATCTTACAGCATCTTTTTGGCAGATCCCACTTAGAGAAGATTTAAGAAAATATACAGCGTTTTTACATTCAGGAATATTATATCAGTTTCGAGTTTGTGCCTTTGGTATGAATACCAGTGGTAGTGCACTATTAAGAGCTTTGTATGAAATTTTTGGAGAAACCATAAAGAAATTTGTAGCTCAGTATGTGGATGATTTTGTAATTTTTTCAGAAAATATAGAGGATCATTTAAATCATATCAATTATGTGCTTAATCAGTTAAAGAAAGCAAACATGACAATAAAGCCAAGTAAAACTGCATTCTTTGTGAAACAGACAGAATTTTTAGGTTATGTTATTTCAAATGAGGGAATCAGGCCTAATCCCGACAGAATTGAAAGCATAAATAAAATACCAGCTCCTAAAAATATAAAACAATTGAGAAGATTTCTTGGTATTCTAAATTATCAGTCAAGATTTATCCTGGAATATGCAACCGTAGTAGCCCCATTAAGACAACTATTGAGAAAAGATGTAAAATGGCAATGGTCATCAGTAGAACAAGAATCTTTTGAAAAGGTAAAAACATTGTTTGCAGCGTCAATTTTATTGGAAAAACCTAGGGAGGATCTCCCCTACATAATTTATACAGATGCTTCAGGACTTGGTTATGGTAGTGTCATATTACAAAAAGATGAGGAAGGAAAAGATCACCTCATTGCTGTAGCTTCAAGGGGGCTTTCAAGGACTGAATCACAGGCTTGCACTACAGAAAAAGAAATAGCAGCTATTTACTTTGCACTTGTAAAATTTAAGCAATATGTATATAACAACCCAGTAATAGTTTACACAGATCATGTTAGTTTGGCATTTATGAACTCTTGCAAACTCACAAGCACACGTATTTCTAGATATATACATGAGATCACATCCCATAACATAGAAATCAGACACATAGCAGGAAGTCAAAATATTTTTAGTGATTTGTTATCAAGGATGAAAACCAATTATACAATACCAGATACAATTAGTGACAACAAACATGATGTAACCATACTATATTTGAAAACCTTAGAAGGGACTCAATTAGCTAAAGAATTTCGAAATTTGGAACAATTACAGACAGAGGACGATGAACTTAGGAAATTGAAAGAAAAGGCACAACCAATCACAGAAAATCTAAAAGATAATATAGGTATTTATGAGGGAAAAATCTATAAATTTCATGGAAGAATTGAACCTAAATGGAAAGTAATGGTACCAAAAGCTTTACAAGAGAAACTTATACTTGCTTATCACAAAACACTAGCTCATACAGGTAGTGAAAAGCTAATCATGGTAATTAGTGATCATTTTTATATAAAACATTTGGCAAAGAAAGTGAGAAAAATATGTTCAAGCTGTGATTTATGTCAAAGGGCCAAACCATTTAATATCAAATTTGATATAGAACCTCAGACAATCATAAGAGAAGGGAAAAATGTACTAGTTACTGCTGATGCACATGGGGAGCTACCAGTAGGACAATTTGGATGTAGATATATGTTTGTTCTTCATGATGTTTTTAGTAAATTTATTAAAATTTATCCTGTTAGGAATATCAGCAGCAAAACATGTGTAGGAAAGATAATAAAAGATTATGTGCCTAAATATGGCAAGATTCAGGCAATCTTAACAGATAATGCTACAGTTCATCGGAGCAAAATCTTTAAAGAAACCCTAGAAAATCATGAGATAAAGTTATATCATTGTTCCTCATACTTTCCATCAGGGAATCCAACAGAACGTGTCCTCCGAGATATAGGAATTTATTTACGTGTACTTACACATCATAATCACAAGGATTGGGTGAAATATTGTCCATTGATAGAAAAGATTATCAATCACACCATTAATGTAACTACTGGGTTTGCACCAATAAAATTAATGTTAGGAATTGAACCAGAACCAATATTGATCGGGGAACCAAAAACACTGAAAATTAATGACATTCAGTTAAGTGAAAAAGAAAGAGCGAAAATTGCTTTTGAACGAATCAAGAAAAAGGCAGAGAAGCGAAAATTAAAGAAAAAGAGTAGAAAACATAAATGGGAACCTAAGATAGGCGATTGGGTACTAGTTAAAGACCATAAGTTATCAAGTGCCTTGAGAGGTAGGAACAAAAGGATGGAATTGTTATATAAAGGTCCTGCAGAAATTATATCAAAATTTGGTTATCATACCTATGAATTAAGAGATGTTAAAAATGAAAAATGTCTGGGAAGATGGCATAAACAACTCCTTCGACCATACAAGAAACCGTGTGGTGCCTTGGAACCTTGATTTAATGTAAAAGAAAAATTGGAAGTGTCATTTGTCTATTGGCGCCCAATCAGCTTTGAGATAAAATGTAAATGTTAGCTTACTTGAAAATCATATATTGGTCAGGTACTTACATATTCATGAAAAATGCAGAATGTGAATTGCTATCTACTACAAAGAGCTTAAAAATATATTGTATAGAGCTCACAATAACAGCTTCAGAAAGATTGTTAAATTGTTCATCTCCGCATAGAGAGAAAACAGAATATTTACTTTGTAAACATTTGTTAAAATATTTAGATGTATAGATAGTTATCACAGCAAGACAAAGAAAGAACTTGTCTAAAGAGTGTAATGGATTTATATAAATATATGTACATTTTAGTGCTTAAAGGATATAGTACAGATATGTGTGTTACAATAACAAAAGTGAAAAATCACAGTGCAAGTGATAGTGAGAGCGAAGTGAGCAAACATGAACTAAAAGAAGGAAGTATAAAGAAAGACTCTTGAAGTTTAACCTTTATATAGAAGCTTCACAGAAGAAACCATAACATATTGTAATTAGTATTTAAGGATTAATGTCTAGTCAAGTGTACAATTGTTTGTCATGTTAAAAAGATTAATGAGAAAATGTGTTAATAACCAATTTCAAAAACAGTGTAATTGAAAATTGTATATAATGGGAGTGTTGCCGATTATTCAAAATACAGGAGTAATTTTTAATTTTTCTTTCGGGCAAGACATTTACATTATTTTATTATGAAATAATAAAATAACATAAATGGGGGCATTTGATACCGAAATTTAGATTTCCGATCGAATGGGCTTTTGAAAAAGACACGTTTTAATTTAATTGCCGGATATGAGATTTGCGATAAATATTGAGTAATAACATAAATAGATAATATAGCAGGAAGTGTTGTAAGGTGAGCAAGATATGAGTAAATAATAGTCGTTAAATTTGTAGAATAAACGAATTATTGGTTTGAAATTAACGAGTCATGACGTCATACCACATAGTTTAAATACACGTTCGAAAGTCAGTTCTACAAACCTTAAAAGTCGCGCGAGATATCTAATAAAATATAAAGTAAACATCGTTTAATCCTAAAAAAGTAATTATATATTTGAAATTCATAAAAGAACATGTTATAATAGAAAGGGACATTTCTAAATTGCGGGAAAAGGAAATAGCATTTTGGATACGAGGCTTTCTTGGATGACGTCATGACATTCAAATGGAGCGAACGGCTTTTTAGCGTGGGTAAGAGAGAAAGCGTCATTACTCAACGAGAGACCAGTACGGGAGTTCGTGCTGCGCGGATGTGATTGCGATGCCTCTACAGATACACATATAGAATCGGCATATCTCCCGAAAATATTTGAAATAAAGGATATGAAAAGTTGTTCTTGGGTTGTCCATTACACTTACGCAAACCCGAGATAAAGAGATCTTATGCAGAACTAGCCGAGGCGAGCTACATCGAAGGGCAACGTCACGTCACCAACGACTTCAGCTTCAAATGGCGATCCAATAACTAGGACACAACGATTATTACAGCTTCAATATATAATTATTCACTTGGTATTTGCTTTCATCCAGGGTCTAAAACATGGCCTCAAGTTAATGTTGAAAAGATTGTGGCCCGCAAAAGCATCCAACTTTATTTTCTCTCATTTGCTGGTTATATAAAGCTAGTTCCTATGTCACAATTGTCTTCCAGAACAGCCAACATCAGTTTTACTGTTATACTATTACTAACTCTTAAATTAAAAAAAAATATATATCTAGAAAATCATTCTTAAGCATTAATTTAAATGATAGTGGGTTTACATGAAGAATGACTATTCACCTCTTTAGTTTTATTGTCCTGAAATTTCACCTAAGGGTTACATTAGTTGTTCTGTTGTTCTGATTACAAATTTGAAAATAGATACACTGTATTGCATCCTCATATTACTTAAAATGTAGTGATAAGACTGAATGAAAATAAGATATGAGTGACACCAGTGAGGCCTTAAATTATGAAGTGTGTAGTTTCAAATGCATGAGAAGTTATGTAAATGAATCTAATGCTTTGTGAATAAAATAAAACAAGTTCAGTTGAACATTCCATGCCAATTTCATGGCTATCAATGTACATAGTTCCTTAAGCCTTTGCTATATTTTATGTGTAGTGAGTGAGTATGTGGGGTTTATGGGCCCATTGATAACAAGATCATTTGGGCCCATAGTCAAACAAGATATAAAATACACTCACAGAGTTAAAACAAGAAAATTAAAAGAGAAGGTTAAAATGCTAAACAATTAAAACAGTAAAATGTAAAGGATAAAAAGCCTAAAAACGCATAAAAGGTGCTCAAAGATCTAAAAACCACTGAAAACTAAAAACCAAGTCTAACTTCTAAAAATTCAAGAAGTTAAAATACCGTAAAAATACCTTAAAAATCTAAAAACCGCTTATAACTATAATATAGGTCAGACGTGTTTATCGAGCCCAATAATGATGACGTCCACAGACAGCAGGTTGTTGCCCAACATGGAGACTAAGGTAGATCCCAGACTAATGGACTGGTGCTCACAAGCATATTGTGAACAATCTATTAGTACAAGTGTGACAGAGAGTTGAAAACCACATGTCGGACAGACAGGTGCCGAGTCACCATGCAGAAGGTGGCCAGGAGAGATTTTATGTGTATCATACAGATTCTTCTGCAGTCCCATATCAAAGCAAGCACTGCTTGACACATATGTAGCACTGAAAATGTTAGAAAGCTGCATAAAACGGATAATTATAGCCTTTTGAATATGATGAGACTTAAAATAAGCATTTATTTTTTTCTTACCATCTTCTTTTGTGCGGCAAAATGTTCTACGTGATTTAACCCCATCTCCAACACGAGTGAAGGCCAGCAGCTCCACACTGTAGTTTGTAAACTTGAGGAGATCATGTAAAACAGTTGTTAGTGCTGTTGTCATTTTGGTCTGTGGCCCCAAAACATCTGAAAGGTACAACTGTTTGTTAGAGTAGTACTATCTGTAACCCACTATTAGCTATTTAATACTGCTGTTGCAGAAGATGCAGTTTGCTTGCTTTCTTGTGATGCTCTACTATACAAAACCACAGAGGAATTTTTAGGTACCTTACTAGTTTAACTACTTTTAGTTAAAATTAAGTGCGGTGGACTTTGTGATAGAGATGTGCACTAGTCATTTAATCACCAAGTCAATTTTGTAACATTATATCACTTAGTATTTAACGCTGTTGCTACCAACCCATATGTTTTACAGGCTGTCATTCTTCCAAAAATTATCAAACCCATCATTTACTTGGTGTAAAATTTGCAGGTTGTTGTTACTGTCTGCAACACCTTTTTGTATACTTATCATCATGTTACATCAGTATATAGCACTTTGGCACTCATATTTTCATGCTGTTAACCCTTTTGCTGCTAATAACGTGCATATATGTTACTGATTTTTAACGTGCCCTGCACTAATGTGTATATAGGTTATGTGTGTTGCAGTAAGAAATAAAGAACTTAAGGATATTAATGACCTTTAAAAATATGTCCCACCATTTTATCATACATTTTAGAATGGTTTGATTTCTGAAAATGTTACTCAAAACTAAAAATGAGATGGATGTCTGATTATGTAAAATAGATATGCAAATAAAACTGTTAACATCATACTTCCAAAAGCTTAGGTAAATAAAACATATTTCATTACCTTTGAATATATCCTAAGCATTTAATAACAGTATGAATTTGAAAATTATTACTGCTTATGTGCGAAAATGAGATGGATAGTGTAAAATAATTATGCATATTTTGATATGCCTGAATGTTCAGCATTATGAATCAAGCATGTTTAATGCCCTTTAACATATCCTATCATTTAACAATAAGCATTTTAAAGCTTTTAAAAAATGTTACAGATAAAACATGTTTCATTTTATTAATAAAAGGTGCATATTTACTGCAAGATAATTTTTGCATGGTAAGACAGAAGAAAAAGTGTCAGTGCAATAGTGGTCCAGCCCAGAAAAATATTTGCAGCACACTACAAAATCTGTTACGTATCAAAAATATTTTAGCACTCTTTTTTTTGGGTGTGTTAACGTCCTCCAACGTAATGTCATATCAGATGGTGAATGACTGAAATGGGTGAAATGATGCTCAAATGAGCTTGAGGTCCATAGAGCTAAGTTACTTGACATTTGTCTTCTCAGGATAAAGGGAAACCTTGGAAAAAAACCTTATCCGGATAACTTACCCTAAGCAAGATTTGAACTTGCGACCTCTTGGACGTGAGGAAGACACGCTAACCATCACGCTACAGAGGCGGGCTATTTTAGCACTGATCAGTTTATTGTTGTTTAATAAGCTGATAAAGTATAAATTAACCAGCAGTGTGATTCAAATGAGCTTTTCCTTATCCTAATTAAAAGCCAGGTGTGTTTAACTTTAACTCGGTTTTTCTCCATTTTTAAAAAAGATGGGTTAGACCACTGTTGCACTGACCCCCTCAATTCTTAATAGTTCAGAGCAAAGAATAAAAGAACACTGGAGGAACATAAAAGCAAAAACAGGAACAAAATCTGTGGTAGCATTGCATTTTTTGAGTGAGCAATAACATAAACAGAGATCCAAAACTATTAAGACACAAAAGGGAAAATAGAACTTGCAGATTGTAGCAATATTCACACGTAGAAAAACAAGAATCTTGTTTTTAATTTTGAAATTTCTGTAAAGTGTGCACAACCTTATAAAATATGCTGATTCATTTATTTCACATGTACATGGTGAATGTAGGTTACAATTTACTCTTGAAAATAAAATACTTGATAATAGTGACATTTTGATATTATTACACCACTGTTTAATAATTTTAATCTCAAATACTTTAAAAAACTTAGGTTTAGTAATATGTGGCCCATTATCTGCATTTTAAGCACAGCTATGTCTGAGTTCAAATCCACAGGAATAATTACAAGAGAGACAGAGAGAGAAAGAGAGAGAGAGAGAGAGAGAGAGAGAGAGAGAGAGGGGGGGGGGGGGCGGGAGAAAGAAAGAGGGAGACAGAAATATTTATATTCCTTTGAAAAACTGCTTCAGTAAAAAAAAAAGTGTTAGATTCAAAAATTAACTACTTTAGAGAACAAATATTTGAACAAAATTATAACACTTAAAGGACAAAGAAAATCTCACATATAAAAAATTAACTTGGGCTCATAACAAATTTAAAAAATTCTGATGTGTTGCACTCACATGACTTTCTCTACTCTTGAACTAACCATCTTTACAAACTCTTTTTCCTACATATTAGTTGAGATAAACATTTGCAGAAATTATCTTATTGCTTATTTGCTTGTAGGTACAAGGGGAATATGGGAAAACAGTAGGCTTTAACTGACAGTCAAATCTTTTAAAGCTTTGAGATTCCGTTCTCTTTGCACAGCTAAGATATACAAAATGAATAACGATTTTCCATTTGACGAAAGTTTAAGTATTCCAAAACTCACGCAAATAACAAGGAATATTTCTGAAATGGTTCACTCTACAAAAAATTTATTTGGACACAAATTGTGTGTTTTAGCAAGATCTACATATTTGCTATACTAAGATTTGGTCTATCTCTTACGGCTTACCAGTTATGCAAAAGTCATCCAGAGTAAACAGGACTACATGGGCTATAGCCAGAAAATTCAATTCAATTCATTTCATTTGCCATAAAAGTATCTCAAGCATATGACATTTTAATCAAAATCATTAGAGCCATTTTTGACAAAATCAAAATTTTCAAAACATTTTCCATGTAAAGGGTAGTTTAGGGTGGAGGAGTTTTGTTCAAAATTTTCATGTCACATTTTTAAAAGATATTAAAGTTAAATACCAAATTTGATTTTTAACCGACTTTTCGTTTTTGAGTTATGCTGTCCAAGACTGACAGACACACACAGACCTTTTTCTAAAAATGCCTTCTTTGAAATTTGGGGCCTCAAAACATGTATTTCCAGTGAAACCTTTACATCGAAGTTTAGGGTGAAATACAATACTTGCTTTAATTACTATATATAGTAGAGAAAGTAAAGATATTTTAACCTTTTGGCATTATTTTGGCTTCATACCCCAATCACCGTGAAGCTACAGGGCATCTTGGTGCAAATAGTAACTGGTAGTATGGAAACCATGGCTGCCAACTCTGGCATATCAAGCATCAATTCCTCTGAACTTTAAGGTAACAGGCAATCTTCACCACCTGACCTCTGGAAGGCCATCAGGTAAACTATCTTCCTTAGAGGTAATAGGTGAAATAGAATATTATATAAATTATATAGGGAACATACTAAACTGGGAAATAGAGAGGCAGTGGCGGCTGGCAATGGAGGACTCTAGGACGGTGCCCTCCCAATAAAAAAAGAAAAGGTATCATTACATAAAAAGAATTACTTCAAATATCCTTGACATCGGACGTCATGCCAAAATACATTCGCACACTTCCTGTTTCTATTAACCCATTTTGTTTCGTGGAATATGTTTTTACACCACTAATACATAGAAAGCGCCGATGTTTTCATTATGGATACAGTTTCGGACTGTAGCTCATCCCTCCAAATATGTTCGTATCTTTTAGATACTGCCAGCAGTGAGAGGAGGTGTGGGGATGGCTTGACTATAGGCAGAGGGGTATGGAGGGGAATGACAATCTGGGCCGTACCCAGGTGGAGGGGGAAAGCACCTCCGATACTTTTTCTCGGAACTGTCTGACTGCTAACAGTGCTGTAATTAATATACATACATACTCCTTCCTCTTAAATTGAATTTTGTAATTTAAATAGATTGTAAATGAAATATAGTCCTGAACTATTAGCTCTATCTGTACCATTTAAGGTACAGTGTTGCACATTTGCAATAAAACAAACCAAGAAAGTATATTAATACTACATTCATGTTGGTAATTTTGCTAGCATAACACATTAAATACATATTATGTCATAATATAACTCACTCTGAAAGCAATGGTGCCAACCTCTGAAGCTCAAAAGTCCCAAACAAGTACTTAGAACGTCCATTTTCTGTATAAAGGGTCCCAGTGTTAAGAAAAATATGTAATTGCTAGCTTAAAAAAGAGGAAAAATGCAGTAGTGGAGTTTAGGGTGTACAACTACAATATTTACTACTGCCCTTGCAATGTGTTGTTGTTGTAGTGTTTAACGCCCGCTTTTACTACTACGGCACCGCAGGCGGTGACACTGATGATACATGAAGATGGAGCACCGGTGGAATGAGATGGCGGGGGAAACCGGAGTACCCGGAGAAAACCCGCCCTGACGCCGCTTCGTCCACCACGAATACCACATGCGGGTCCCTGGGATCGAACCCGGGCCGCCTAGGCCCTTGCAATGCTAGGTTAGGTATAAATAATGTAAAATCAGGACTTATGTTATTGAAGTGCTTACTCTTCCTATCAGTAGATACAGCTTTCCTTCTATGGAAACGTTACTCCTCAAATACAGACTCGAATCTCACCTATAGGTAACAGTACATGGCTATTACTGTTGTGTAAGCAAACCTAATGTGCCCTTAGTGAGAGTGCTGATTGCTGGTTGCACAAATGACAGTTTGCGTGTATTGTGTATCTAACTGCCGTGAAATGTTTATCTTTGCCATTGTGTGTACCATAACTGTTACTACACTATGTTATAGGCAGCAATTATTAAATGTCCCATATTCATCTGTTTTTTTTTTTTTGGTTTTTTTTTTCCAGAAAAGTCCTTTTGTCCCTTCCTGGAAAATATTGGTCAAAATGTCCCACAATATGTCATATCAATGCTGCATATTGAAAAAATTCATAATCTGATTGATGATTATATGGAAGGTCATACATAGCAATTTTTTGAGTTATATGATTCATTTTCTTTCACATATCAGAATTAACTGTCATGTCCATGTGCTAATTTTGAAAATATATTATGCCACCCCCCCAAATTTATGAGCCATGCTGCCACTGTAGAGAACCTCCATAAAGCAGTATTTGATTTTATGAACAAGGGAGCAAAGAGGACAAAAGATTTTTGTGTATTACAGAGATTTATTAAACTTATGCTGTGATGTTGCTACAAGTGACTAAAAGCATGATAGCTGCATCAGATAACCAATGGAACATCATAAGATATTTGAAATTATGTTAACACAGGGTAACATGACTTAATTTTAAAAAATATACATGGCTGAAGCAAGTGATCCAAGAAGTGAACATAACCTACAATTCCACATAGATGAAGCTATGCGGCCTCTGAAAGTTTAAGTGTGAACTTTATAATGCTCAGTTGGCATTAAGGCATTGTAAAAAATTCATGAACTGCAGTCAATTTGGTACTACTAGGAGTGGCTTTTCAGAATTTCCATCAACCATCCCCCTGGAATTATATGTAGGATGTGGGCATTATTGCTTTAAAAAAGGGAACCTTTGTGGTATTTGTACCCTGTGTGCCATGTTTAAACCACATTTACACAGAATATTCACTTGTTCCTTTTGGCCGTACATGTATCGGGTATGTTTCTTTACCGCAGATCAGTTCAGGTGGCTCCATGCATTGTGAGCACACAAGGGTGTTCCTTTTAGGACACTGGGAAATTAATTTCAGGAAAAATATCAATTTTTTGTTTTGTATCCTGCAAATAGAACAAATCCTTAGCTTTAAAATGATATACATATATAATAGTATGTTACAGGGTGATAAGCCCTTTAATGTGGTCATTTATATATGATGGCACATGGACACACCCTCATTTTCCACACTTTCCTGTAACTTCATTTTTTAACATTTCTTGTGTGCTTTTCTTAAAGTCTATTAAAGATATTGACTTCAAATTTTTACTGTGCCTATATGGTAATCTACTTTCACTACTGAGCTAGCCTTGTTTAGAAACATTAAGTTTAATGTAGTTAAAAATAAAAATAATTTAAAAAATATACAATTTCTATCATTATATATGCAACATTTTTCCCCTCCTCATTGTTATTGAATGTATATTTCCTTAGATCCACATATCAAATTATCCATTAACTACTACAGAACAACATAAGATGGCTGTAGAGTCAATGCTTATGGAGAAAACTGCCCAAGAAGTATGAGGCAGAAAATGTTTTGTTAGAAAACATGGTCATACTTACACCACTTTTGTACAAATCTTTTAAATTTAACCTGAATATTATACACTTATTAAATGTAGAAGCATTTGTTCTTTAAACACCCCAAATTTCATTTAAATAGGACTAATTTTTCTAGCAAAAACTGAAATTGAAATAATCATATAACTTGAGCATGGTAAAAGTAAAATCAGTTTCTGGTGTCCTAAGCAGCTATAGCATCTCTTTTCCTTAAATGAGCAACCACTTACTTAAATAACTTGTGCATCGTGAAACCTTCAGAATTGCCTCTGTTTTTCACTGAATCATTGCAGTCAGTCTCTTACAGTGTTGTAAACTGAAAAACAGTAAGAAAAATTTGCCCTTACCATGTCGATCTAATGAAAGAGTAGGCGCAGGAATAGGTTCGTACATCAGTCTATAGCCTTGAATCACTCCATGAACTAGAGATTCAGGGGGAGGTTGCCAGCTTACTTGAAGTTTATCGGAAGATAATGCTGTGCAACGAACATCTCGGGGTGAGGCTTCTGGAACTGTAAAGGAAAGCAAAGAAGCTCTTCATGTGTAATGCCACAAAATTATGTTAAAATCTAAATGATGAATGTGTCTGGCCAGTATATCACAATATCCACTCGAAAACATAAAAACAAGAATCTGATGTATTGCACTCACATGGCTTTCTCTACTCTTGTACTAACCATTCTTACAAACTCTTATTCCTATATATTTGTTAAGATAAACATTTGCAGAAATTATCTTATTGCTTATTCCCTTATGGCTTTGAGCGATAGTCATATCTTTTAAAGCTTTGAGCTTCCACTCTCTCTGCATGGCTTTACAAATGCTAATCTTCAATTTAACTTAAGTTTAACTTTACTGGAGCTCATCTACTTTTTAACAACAGTTTAATGCCATGTCTAATATGTCAGTCCCAGCTGTCCATGTGGATACCGAGGAGGTATTTGAGAAATTGCTACAGTGATGAATTTGAAACACCTCAAGAACCCAAAACTTTCTTAAATAGACCTTCAGATGTAAAATGATCCCGACTTTTTACACAGATTCAGACATATGAAAGACAGTCCTAACCTCATTACGCCAAATTTGAAACTAGATAGAGAAATTGATGAGAAGGTATAAACTGTAAAACTATAATATATATTTTAATGGTGGATTGCTATTAAAATAAAAATAAAGTTTTGAAAATCAAGCATAAACATAAAAGATAAGGCCATTTAATACCATTGTCCAGAAATCACTCAAACATACTTTCCTATAATCGCTTCACTCTTAGATCCGCACTTGGTGTAAACACAAGTTGTCAGCAACCAACCCGCGATTATCAATTCTCATGTACTCACATTAGCATATCTCAGGGAAAAAACAGAGAGCTTCAAATGAGTATTACGACAGATTATTAAAAATGTTGCATAAAATGAGGAGTAAATGGCAATGAACCAAGTATATATTAAGCCTGATATGCATCATTTGCCAGGAAATAGATCTGTCTCACCTGGCACAATGACATAAAATACTCAACTCAAGGCAAGCCACACACTGGCTCACCAAAAGAACCACACTCACCTGAATAACATCTTAAGCCCAAAACCCAGAAGGAAAGAAAACCTCCCAAACATAACTGACAGTGAGTAACAGGAACTGCCACGCCACAACTGATACTGATATATATATATAAGATATGTATAATATATAGGCTGGAGATTTTGCAAGCATTTTGTTTTAGGTTGTGTACACACATAACAGTAGGTCCATCGCACAAAATGTAAACAGCTGTGGCTATGAGTCACATCATGTGATCACTTCAAGCGCACAGTCAGGTGAATAAACAACTACAGCATGACAATGCTATCGACTGTACAGCATATACTGGCTATATTTAGGGCGGGTTTTCTCCGGGTGCTCCGGTTTCCCCCGCCATCTCATTCCACCGGTGCTCCATCTTCATTCCATGTATCATCAGTGTCATCGCCTGCGGTGCCGTAGTAGTAAAAGCGGGCGTTAAACACTACAACAGCAGGCTATATTTACATATTTCCTATTACCGTATTATATGCGGTACAAACAGTGTATACTACACAGACCTACTGTATACAATATTTATTGTATTTTTTACTGTATTTATAATATAATTTTGGTACAATGTGAACACAATTATCAGTTTAATATACAATGCATTTATATATTTTAATATGTATGCTATGCATTTTGAACATTATAGCTCATATCTTTAGTGATACAATATTGCATAAGATGTACATTTTTATTGTTAGTTGCTCCTGTGCATGCAACTATTGGAGTGAATCACCATGCACATCTTGAAGTTACTGCTTTATGTCACAAATTGGATTATTAGCCACAGAACCTCTTATATAATCAAATACCTTTCCATATGCATCTTTTAAGTACCCCTTTGTACTGCTGGTGTATTTGGTGCAGTTCTTTTTGTATACTTTTCCTTGAAACTTTTAAAATGTGGATTGTGTTAACTTGTTAAATTGGATATTAGCCCATATCATCATGTGGTATAAATCTGCAAAATGGTGAAATTGTGTGCTTGTATGTGAGATAGAGGGTATAATTTCACCTGATTCATTTGAACCCACCAAATGCGCCTGTTGGCAATGTCATTTACTACAACTATGTTGTACATTGTTAAAGTGTTTGTTCTCTCCTATTTCTGAATAACAGTTTGCATTCTATTGTATCACCTTTAATAGTAAAATACTGTGAATCAAATTCTGTAATATATTCCTGCATTTTCTCTTTGTGTGTTTTACACATATTGCTTTTCTGCATATTACCACGTATGCACCTGTTACTGTGACTTGAGAAAGCGACATGGAATTGGCACTTGAAGACAGCAGGACAAGGTGCAATGTATATGTGCAAAAACTGTACAGGGGGTGGGGGTAGTGGTGGAAGCTCTGATGGCACTCCCTAAAGTCCAGTTCTGTTCATTTTGGCATTAGAGCTTAAGAAATCCTCAGCCTAATAATATAAAACAAATATTGTGTGAGTTTCACTAACCATCTTCTAATGTTTGTGCAACAACTTCCTGTGACATTGGTCCTGAACCACGACCATTGAATGCCTGCACCACTACACCATATTTGCAGAATTTCTTCAATCCATCAAGACGGAACTGCTCTTTTCCATCACCCTGCCACGGAACTTCAGAGAAGTTGTAACCTCTTTTTCCTTCAATGTCCCTGAAATAGAACAGATATATTACGAACTAATTCTACAATTTGGTTTTGATTAAATAGTACAGTAAAATATTAATTCTATGCAACTAAAAGTATGGCCTTGATTATGTACCAGGTTATCCAACTGTTTAGCTTTCACTTAAGTGAAAATAAATCTATAGCATAAAATACAATTTTGATATATTGTTCTTGATAAAGCACTTGATTTTTATATATTTTATATATTTTATTGATTTTTATTCAGGATTTTAACGAAACAGAACTGGATTTAGCAATAGAACAACTACAGAACAAAAAATCTCCAGGACCTGACAAGATCCACCCAGAGTTTATTAAACACCTTGGCAGGAAAGGAAAAGAAATCCTACTTAAACTGTATAACACGTGTTGGAGAATGACTGTACCTTCCGACTGGAAAAAAGCCATTATCATCCCGATTTTAAAGAAAAACAAACCTTCAAACAATATTAATAGTTTCAGACCAATATCTTTGACCAGTGTTATTGCAAAAGTGATGGAAAGAATGGTGGCATCTAGACTTAACTGGTTCCTAGAATATTACAACTTAATTAATAGTTCACAGACCGGCTTCAGACAGAATCATAGTACAACTGAAAATGTACTCCTACTAAGCCAAGACATCAAGGAAGCTTTCAATAGAAAGGAGGATACCTTAGCAGTATTCATTGATTTTAAATCAGCATATGACTCAGTCTGGAGAAACAAATTAATTGAGAAGTTGCAATCAATAGGTGTGAAAAGTAACATGCTTAAATGGATAACTCAGTTTATTTCACAAAGATTTTGTGCCACAAAATATAATACATACATTTCCAAATATAAACAAACACACCGAGGACTTCCACAAGGTGCTGTTCTGAGCACAACACTCTTTAACATATATATATATATATATATATATATATATATATATAAATGACCTTCCATCAATAATAAAAACTTTAGAAACCAAAATTGCTTTATTTGCTGACGATGTAGTCATTTGGACTTCAGGCTCTCCAAAAAAACCTGAATTAATTAAAGACAGAATAGAAACAGCCCTAAACAAAGTACATGAATGGAGCTCCAAAAACCTCATGACTATCAATGTGGAAAAAACAAATTATGAACTATTTACACTAAAATACAAACCAGTTAATATTAACATAAATTATAATGGTAAACCACTCGAAGCAGTTGATGATGCCAAATACTTAGGCATCACTTTCGACAGAAAGCTAAGTTGGAAAAAACATATAACAAACATCTCAGAAAAGGTTGAAAAGAAACTGAAAATCCTGAAAAGGTTAGCTGGTGCTAAATGCGGCTGCTCAAGGAGAGTCCTTAACACAACATACAAAATGTATGTTAAACCAAACCTCTTTTACTGTTCTGAAGCTTTAATAACAGCAGCAAATGCTAACATCAATAAACTTGAACAAATACAAAATCAGGCTCTTCGCCTAATCACTGGAGCAGTTAAATCCACACCTATTGATGCCATGCTTGCCTTAACATGGATCCCATCAATAACAACAAAAATAGAAGAACAAGCATTGCTCCAACACGAGAAGATGTTATGACTGCCAAACTCTAAATGGACAGAAGAGAACCTCCCCACTTCAATCCTTAAAACTCATAGTAGTTTCCTAGAAAAGGTAACACAGATTAAATCCAAATTGAACATTCCTAACACCAGAGAAAATTTACGTATAAGAGAAAATCCATTGGAATTATTGCAACTTACCTTCAGTTTGGAATTAATAGAGGAAATAAGTAAATCAGACACACCAAAAGAAATACAAAAACTTCTAGCTCTGGAAACAATCAATACTAGGTATCCCACAGAAGAATGGCTGCACATATATACTGATGGATCCTCCAAGGAAAACCTTACTGGAGCTGGAGTTACGTGCTCACATTTTTCCTTTTATCATTCTGTTGGCAGACACACAACAAATTATGATGGAGAAATAGAGGCTATACACATTGCTCTCCGACAATTATTAAATCTTCCCTTAAATAAATTTAACAAGGCAGTAATTCTTTCAGATTCTAAAGCTGCAATTCAGGGAATACGTTCAAATACTACAAAGAAGTCAACAAAAATTAGAGAATGCTACAAAATGTTAACACAACTCCAAAAAGTTAATAAGACTGTTCATCTCCAATGGATTCCAGCACACTGTGGAGTCATGGGGAACGAAGCTGCAGACTCACTTGCAAAGAAAGGCACAACAATAAAACAAAAGTCTAAATTCAATTTCTCATATTCTTCAATAAAACGCTTGATCATTAAAAAATTTTCTCATTCATACCTACAAGAAATAAAAACAAATGCCAAAGATAAAAAATGGATTACACTACTTTCCAACCCAGATATAATCCCCCAGAGACCAAGGAAAACAGCGGTTGCAGCCTTCCGACTATTGACAAATCACGACTGCTTAGCAAGTCATCTCTACAGAATAGGTATCTCAGCCTCACCAACATGTGTCCTGTGTAACGATCCAGCAGAAATGAATGAAGACCACTTGAAGACCTGTGAAGCATTAAGATCAGAAGAAACTACAGTTCAAAAGTATTGGAAAGCACGAATGCTAATGGCTTCATTGCCAGATGCAAGGCACTAGAAAACAACAACATCCTTCTTTGCCTATATATTGTGAAAATGGAAAGTGATGCGTTTGGGAACAAATATACATAATCAAAAACAATAATAAAGTGATTCAAAATCCCAGCATTAAATGAAGTGTTAAAGCTCTGTGCCCCTAACACCAGATGGCAGCAGGACGATGGTAGCAGAGAGAGGGAGCAAGAGGATAGCATCAGTCACCCAATGGTTGATGATGGGATCGAACGGTCTTGAAAACTTTTCCAGTTCTTAAAACAATTTAAGTGAAGTTGTGTAAAAATGTCACTCAAAATGACCTCAAACATGAAGAATACTTCACTGTTACTAGTACTTCTATTTTTAATATTCAATAAGAGAGATGTTCAAACAAACTTTTTATATTGGAATTAACATTTTTGGCTGATTTGTGACAGTTCTACATACTTAGTTTGCATTCATTCAGAATATGTTTTGAAAGCCTTCACCTATATATTGTTTAAGACAAAATATAAATTGTTTGAGCATACAAAGAAAAAAAGACAGCATTTCTTTGCCCGTTATAGTTTTGGGAACACAATGAGACAAAACTTTCCCATCCTTAAAGGTAGTTGTTTAAAATTGCTTAAAACTCATTAGAGGCCAACTTAAACAACTAATATGAAAGCTGATACAAAAGCTCCATACCATTGCACTAGGAGCACTATTACTCCCTGTATATGCTCTTTAGGCTGAGTTTCCTGTTTCAGTACTCGTTTTTAGGATGTTGTGTCTATAAAAGTCACAGAAGGGGGGGGGGGGGGTATAACATGTCCATAGCTTAAGTAATGATGATTCTATACAGTGTACTGAAAGATATATTATAAATTTACTTCTCTCTGAGCAGTAGATTCATCACAAAACCTTGAAATTTCTAAAAAGGTAACAGAGTTCATTATATGTTGCAAACAAGAGGCCTACCTATTAGGGCACATGACCTCCCTCTTAACCTCTACCTCAGGCCTGTCAAACATTACTCTGAGGGTGTGAAGAGAGGTGTCCCTCCCTCCTTAACTGCAGTAGCATGGGCTGGGTAGAACCAGTCTATGCTTTGTTTTTCCCCAGCTTCTGCTTTGATTGTCATGAAGGAAGGGGAAGTAGGTGAATATCTTCACACCTGGTGAGTAATGTTCATCAGGCCTGCTCTATCCAATATACTATGGTTAATTTTTCAACTTTTAAATTTATAATGTCTTGAAATAAAACAGTTATTACTATTTTAAAAGAGAAATGTCATCGAATAAACATGAAATCTGCCACTTTCTGCAACACCAGAAATTCACCACATGGCGGAACACAGAGTTCTGTAATCAAGTTGCTAATGCTATAAAATAAGTTCTGTACTGTTTGCCTGTGACTACATTACACGAAAAACTGCTAAAACTGTCAAGGCATACCACGGTCACAGAGACAGGTGTCCAGTGGTGAAAACAGGGAAAGAGGAGGCAGAAAATATACATGCACCTCTTACTGCTGGGTTTGTCATCTTCCTTTGTCTTGCTTTCTGTCTGTGTAGAAGTATAAAAAAAAGAAACTGAACTGACCAGTTATTTTAAAATGTAACAGCAACCTTGAATTAGTTGTATTTGGTTTCAGTTTTACTTTGAGCTTCTGTGCCAAAGTAATATTATAGAGCGAGTTTTACTGCAAAATTATGATCACTGTTCAATAGAAATTAAGTATAGTAAACTTTCAACTTAAAAGGACAAAATTTCAACAAAATAGTTAGGAACCCCAAGACTATAACTATGCATTAAACATGAATCTAGAGGTAAGAATAAATCTTATACCAGTAAGTTCAACAGATTACTATATGAGATTTGTGATTGAATTTGCAGTGAATAATGAGTTTTATTGTTTACCTTGTGTTTTGCTCAATGTCAATGCCATGTGGTAGACAAAAATAGGTGTTAGAAGATTTGAAACACTTAAGTGGGAAAGCATGCAGAATTTAAAATCCATTTTGAGAATGAAGTGTACTTAGCATTACTTGGCAAAGTTAATATTGGGCAGCAACTCCATTAAGGCTATAGTTTGACTATTTGTTAACACAACAAACACATGGTGGAAGGTACTGCTTCAGCATACATTAACCTGGAGTTCTACATGATAAGTGTAACAAATATGTCCAATACAATCACTGTCAATAAAGAACCATTTCACTGAAAAACAAATCATTTGTGTCAAATATTTGAAACTTTTGGAGCTATTTAGCTTCTTCATAAATGGATATAAATGTTTTATTATTTCACTGTCATGCAGATATTGTGCTGTAATGTCTTTTTATTTCAATTCGAATGAAATTAGGCACAACTGAATGTTAAGGTGACCTTGCCAAATCTTTCCTAGAAATTAAATGTTGCGGGACATTTTAACATTGAATTGTAACCAAATTCATTCAAATTAAGGTAGAAATGCATTACAGCATTGTTCTCACAATACTACTGAAATAATAAACTATTTATACCCCTTTATCAAGAAGCTAGATGGTTCCAAATGAAAATAGCCCAAAATGTCCTGTGAAGGGCAAAGGCGTCCTTTCAAAAGGGAAAGCTCATTTATCCTAACATGGTGAGCTACTCCACATTAGGTGTTGCACATGCTTATTGTCCACTATTCACTATTTAGTCTCTATACAGATGTGTCTCTAAGGATTTCCAGTCACTTTTTCCTCTCACTACTCATGACCACTGTTGTCCTGCATGTTCCTTGAAGAGGCCTGTCCATCTGTGTCTCTGTCTTCCTAGAAGTCGTTTTCCTACACGGGGTCCCACGTAGTAGCCTTTTAAATCCACCTGTTGTGTTGTAATCTCGCCATGTGGTCTCCCCATTTCCATTTCAATCTTGTGGCTAATTTTGTCAAGTCTTTTGTCTGTAATAACTGGTTTAATCTAATATTAGAGATTCTATCTTTCAGAGACACCCCCAGGAGTTTGTGTTGCATCTGCCATTGGTATATTTGGATTTTACTTTTCTGATGTTGCTAGTGACCATGTCTGACACCCATAAAGTAATATAGGGTAGACACAGATTTCCAATACGTGAAATTTAGTTCGTCTGCTTAGCGTTTTGCCTAAGAGTACAAACTTAAGACCCCAAAATACCTTCCAGGCTAGAGAGATTCTCCTTTGCATTTGCTTCTCAATTTGTCCTGAAAGGATATTATTTGTCCCAGGTATGTGTACTAGTTTACGAGTTTACGTACACAAGGGTATTCCATCAATTAATATTGGTGTTGTTGGTCTGTTAGACATGATCTACATTTTTAGTTTGTTTAACGAGAGACCTACAGATTTACTATGTTCACATAGCTGTTGTAGCATTTTTTGTAGTTTTATTGGTGTTTTGGTGAATAGAACAGCAGTAAATCTTAGTAAATCTCAGTAAATCTTAGATTTGTTATTCTGCTCCCATTCAAATTTGTGTGAAAGTGTTTGCTGGATTTATTTTTTTGGAATATATCTTCCATTACACAAATATATGACACAAATTATTTTAATTTCAATGAAGCCTTCATTGAGAATAATTGCATTGGACATATTTGTTACACCCGCAATGAAGAGTCTCTGGTTAACGTATGGCTGAAGCTGTACCTTCCATCCTGTATAGTTGCCTGTATTATTGATGCAACTAAATTCTGTGGAGAATTTAAACCTAAAAAAGAATCAAGGCTTTCCTGAGAAGTATGGCAGAAATGGAGAACCTGACTGTGCTCTCCCTAGACAAAGGGATGGTATGGAATATTCCAGACATTGATAAGTAGGTTACAGAGGCATTATCCACTTCTAAGAAGACCAGAGTCAAATTGGTGAACAAAAATCAAATGGTATGTATTATATATACATATAGGTATGTGTTTTATGCATCCACTATTAACAATATTAGACTCAATGTGTGACCCATTAACTTTTAATTCACAGGGGTTGTCACTACTGGGTATATATACCTTATACGATTTAAATACAGAAACTAGACATTGGGTGTGATTAGAGGTGTGCACAGGCCAACATTCTCAGGTTCGGCTGGCCTCAAACAAGCCCAAACCCAAGACTAGGTACCACCCAGCCCAGGCCCAATTGTGTAATTTTATTTTAAACAAAATCACTTTGCAGTTATTGACCTATTAACAGCATTTGAAATGTATCAGCAGAAAAATCATATAGAACTCCTAGTTAAGAAATACTGTGATGATTGTGCTATTCCTGGCATTTCAACACTGGTGACCAAAAAATATGATAAATAATTTTGTACCTTTTAATTTTCAAGTCTGGGTCTGGCCTGAGTCAGACAAACATTTTTAAAATTAAGCCTGAACCCGGCCCATGGGCTGAGTCAGCCCTAGGCCCTAGGGCTTGGCCTGAACCTGTGCCAACCTCTAGTGTGCATCCTAACTTGTTGATCACAGCTAATAGCTATCTTTGTTATTAATTAAATTAAAGACAGAGAGGGAGAAGAAATTAAATTAAAAATATAATTTTTCAATAGCTCTCAACTAACCCCAGCTCACGATGGCCAACATAATGTCCTAGGAGTACTCCATTCCAGTGGTCTTCAGGAGGAGGATCCCAAGATATTGCCAGTTGAGTGGAGCTCATTGCTTCGATGGAAATGCGTCGTGCAGGAGCTGCTGGAGCCTCTTCATCAGTTCGCACATGTAGCTCTGAACTTGCTGCTCCTGGTCCCAATGTGTTTACTGCCACAACATGAACACTGTATGTTGTGGCAGGTTTTAAGTCTTCCAACACAGCATTGCTCTCACTGCCATCTACAGTCAATTCTTGGCTTGGACCTTGCCAAGTATCTGAATCAATGAATTAACAACAGAGTTATTTGTAGTTACATTTAGTTTGCCAATGGTTGCAGAAAGAAAGAAAAGGTTACTTAGACTGTAGATTTTTAGGTATATTTTTGAAACAAGGAAAACAAGATAAAGTTTTACTTAACTTGATAATTATAAGGTAATCTAATCAAACTTTTAAATTTTTTCACAACTGCAGAAGTCTGATATACAGGATGGAAGGGAGGTCATTACATTCCTTCTAATATGTGCTTCATAGAAGCATTACAAATAAAAAAATCGAATGGCATTTTGTTCTTTGATCAGCCTATTTTGAAAAAATAAATGGTTTTTGACCCAAATTGGATGCATAATTCTACAAGAATGTACAAAGATAATAGTTTGTTACTTGTAAGATGTGTAGAGTACCTTATTTCTGACATAGCTTCAGTAGTAATTATGGGACTTTTAAAATGCATATATTTTGAAACCTACATTCAGTAACTATTTTTCTACATAATCTCCTTGAATCTCACTATTACACTATTTTTTTAAAAAAAATAACAAAATGTTTAAATATTTTAAATCTCAATACATTTTTGGTACCGTGATAACAGTTCTTTTTAACCCAGTGTTAAAAACTGACCGAAGTTCCTGACCTTTCTAAAAATCCCATTTCTGCCCCAGAAATTCTTTCCTCCGTAAGTCTGTTCCTTGACATTCAAAGACTCTATGCTCCATATCTTCCTTCCCTCCACAAATAGGACACTGGCTCTGAGAGATAACCTTTCTTAGTCCTCTCAACCTCCAAACACCCGTTCTTATTCATGCTATTGCCTCTCTTTGTTCATCATTTACCTTATCAACATATGTCTTCCTTTCTCATGTTTCCTCCATTGATTTGTAATCTAATCTTTTCCATTATCCCACAGAAGAGTTTTTGGATTTCTATGTCTTCAAACCTCTTTCTTATTATTTCCCAGATTTTTTATGATTATTCCCCCTCTCATCCAGTAATACCCCATCCTATTTTCTTCCAGGTCCTTCCTATGCTACTCGTCCATCCAGATTCCCTAAGACTCTTTTCCTGGAACTCTAAACACTGCCTTAACAAATTGTTTTTATCTAAATTCAAGGTCCTATACCAAAATTTCAGAGCTCTTTCTATAATCATACCCTTCCTCAACATCTTTCCCATCTCCATCTACGCTACTTCTCTTGCTACCGCACTTGGAAGACCCAATACTTCCCTGCAAAGCATTCTATGAACTGTATCTATGGGTTCCTCCCCCCATTCAGTCCCCATACATTATATTGTATATATTATAATATTGTGACAAATTCCTAATAGTATTCAATATTATCATTATATTGTAAAGTTATGAACAAATTGATGTATTTTATGAGATCAATTGCATTGTTGTAACATAGCTTAATGGTCAATAAACACTAATTCTGATTCTTGGAAACCTGCAAAAATTGTCATTAGTCTATTACTAGAATTTCCATCAGTGCAAACATGATAGCATCGTCACTCTGATAACATTTTCTAAAAGTGAGTTTGATATCTACAGATTTTTCATTCAGATAAACTATTATTGGCTTTCCCTCACATGAAGCTTCTTGATTTTCTACCAGATGTTCAAAAAAATGTGCCTGATATTGCAACAGAGCTGGTCAAAATTAGAATAAATGTTTGTATAAACATATGTCCGGGAACAAAAACCTGTTGAGATAGGAGCCATTTTATTTGTGTTGAGTACTTACACTAGACAATGGACTTCGTCCAACAAGCACATTCTAGGGAACACTTTACTGTCACAAATGGTCAACGGAACAATTGTTGGGTAAACTCCAAACCAACAGCTGTGATGATTCCTGCCATTCTGCCCTCTGGTAACATCTGCACATAATGTTGATACTACTACAGGAGATGCTCCATGTGGTTACTGTGCATTCTTACACATGCTTCAACTCCTCTTCTCAAAGAATCCTGGTTGCTCTCAGATTTGGGCACATGCATTGGTCACATACTCTTGCAATATATGCATGTTGTTGATGTGTTTGGTATACACCAGTGCCTTTGAATGTTCCCATAGCCAAAAATCCAATGGACTGAGGTCCAGTAAATGGGGAGGCCATGTTACTGGATCTCTTTGACCAATCCATCCACTGCATGAAGCCCACTGATTTAAACACTCAACACAAATAAAATGGCTCATATCTCAACAAGTATTTCTTTTTGGACATATGTTTATAGGAGCATTTGCCCAATCGTGTTGCAATGTCAGACATCCTTTTTAAACACTGTGTACCGTGAATGTCAAGGTACAATATCTGGACTCTCAATGAGAAACTTATGTTTACTCCTGCACTTCCTCCATAAAAAATTCAGCTTATGAAGCAGATTTCTTTTAAATGTTTTGTAAGGGTGAATAAAATAAGAACAACATGAAGTTAATTTCTATATCTTATTAGAACATACTCGTAGTTGTCTTTAATAAGTTTCTCTTCCCAATTTGCAATTCTCTAGGGACTATAATAAACTGTTAATGAAATATAAAATAACCTGAGATTAAATGAATAATTTTAGTACCAAATTAGATACCTTCTAGTGCATAATATAAATCAATGACTTTTTCTTAAGGCAATTCACCTGTAAAAATAAAAAAATCAACACTTTTATTTTGATTACTTCAAATTTTTTGCTCTGCACTGAGAACATAAAACATAGTTCACAGAAGATTTTAATGAGCTATGCAATACACTGGCCATCTCCTTACCACAGTGGTAGCAGTGCTGCTTATCAAGCAGGAGACCTAGGTTCGATTCTTGGTGTGGAGATTTTCTCCCACTTGGAAACCTAGTCTGAGGTACACTCAGCCTCATTAGGTCCCTGAGGGGCCAATTGAGGAGCTACTTGATTGAGAAGCAGTGAACCCTGGTTGCAAAGATTGCCTAACTGGTGGGAGGGACCAGGGCACTGACCATGTCCTACCATAATTCTACACCCCACCTATGAAGCCAGTGTTGGGCTGCAGTGGGGGACGCAGCTGTAGGGTGGTAGGCCTAGGCCCAGGTTGAACTGTTGTGCTTTGGGACAGTGATTATTATTATGCTATACAGTTAACATATTCATTTTTTTATTCATAATTCATCACTTTTTGATGTAGTAATATGAAACGTTCCTTGGTAACTATAGTTCATCATATCTCCACACATTCAATTTGAGCTTAGTATACAAAAAAGATATTTTTGTCCAAGAATTTCTTAATTTTAATTTGTTTAAGAGAAAAAAATTTTTTGTTCACGTGTTATTAAATCTCTCAACTTTTTCAATTTGAGTAATGGAAAATGATTAATTTCAAGTAAACTATTTCATGCTTTCAACTAGTACACAATCATTTTTAAAAGCACAATTCCTGAACTTTTTCTGAAAATATGAAGCTAAGTCATAAACCATGATCCAGAGAGCACTTTGAAAAGTGCAAAATCTGAAAAAAAGGAGGATTCAAGAAAAATGCAGTATAAAGTTCAGTGAACTGGTTTACCTAAATGGTACCTGACAAATTAAATAGCCATTTTTAACTTTAAAGTTCTTGATATTAAAAACCAATTACATAGTTTAAAATTATAAGTAATAAAGTATGATATAAATACAAAATCAATAAATTAAGATTGCTTTAACTATGATAATTAATTCCAAATCCAATAATCCAAATTAAGCTTAAAACAGTAACAAAACCTGGGCACTGAGTAGTAAAAGCTTTCAAAATATGTAAGATGGATATAGACAAAAATAACTGCAGATTGTAATACTTCCAAAACTTAAACACCTTAAGACAATGTATCTGAGTGTTAAATAACATGGACCATACCTTGTGAAGGGCTATATCGAATAAGATAATGCACTATAGGACTATTTCCATCTTGCGCTGGAGGTACCCAAGCAATACTAATGCGACGACTGCCTCTTTCCAGAACACGTACATCTGTTGGGGGAGCTGGAGCATCTGCATAAGTTCAAGAGCATATGAATGTTTACAGATCTAGTAACTCTGCTACTAAAACAGAAATGTCTCTAATTTACCTAAAACCTGTATAACTTTATCAGCTGTAAGCTTTGTTTACATAATAACACACTGTTAAACATTAGAGAGGTAGAACTGGAACTTAAAAATTCAATGCCACAGCTGGGATTTGAACCACAGACCCTCCGCTTACTAGGCATGTGCTCTAAACATTAAGCTACTGTGAAAACCTGCCAGAATGACTGAATTCTGAAACCAGTTCATGTTTCTCCCGGTAAACCACAATAGTAAGACACCATTGGGGTAATTTTCTCTAATGTGAGACTGCCTTTTATGCATACTACCACATTTTATGCATACTACTTTTACACAGATTCTTTATTTCAGCATGCATCCTTTTATTTCAAACCATTGTTAGTAATGCATTCACTGTATGCTACATTGTGATCATTATTTTTACATGTTATGCAAACCCAGCATAACCCAAAATGGTTGGCAGTACCTGTTTTAAAATGTAACTATACATTATTAAAGGATCTAGGTCTGTGGTTTAACCATAGTAACTAGTTTATGACACGAATATTGAGAAACAGAAATGGGGTATGCCTGTTCATGTGAAAAAATTAGGCATGCCCACTCTTAGGTTTATTTATAGACTAGATTGGATTGCATGCAGCAAGCTCACAAGTAGCTATGGAGGCCGGTGAACATTCAACATGTCAATAAATATGCAGAATAGCATATAAAACATATTATATACAGGCAAAAATAGAAAACCAGGAATAATGGAGAAACACAATCAAAACTTCCCTGTAATTATAAGACTAACATAATGTATATTTATAGATACAAATTGAACTTCATTTTTTTCTGCCATGTCTTACTGTTAAGTTATATAATTATAATATAATTAGCAATGAATGCATCTTTATCTCTATGTTATCTATATTTATGCAAATAAGGACGGTAAGATAAAACCCATAAAAGACTTTAATCAGCAGATTATATGGTGAAGAAGGGTTTATTTGTAGTATGTTTACCTTGAACTAAAAGATGCATAGCTGTTTGATCATGACCAAATTCATTGCGTGCAAAGCACGTGTAAATGCCACCATCTTCAATGCGCACTGATCCAATTGTTAGTTCTGATAGCAGCCCTTCTGGTACTGATGTATTCTTAATGCTGAACAGTAAAAAGAAATAGTACATAGAGTATTTTAAATAATAAATGGATTTAGAAAATCTAAAATAGGCACTAATGCAAGAACAATGCAAACTTAATATAAAGAATATTAGTTACTTAAACCTCTTGTTAGGGCAGACCCATATACAGAGAATGGAGAGGAGATTGCAGGGACCCAATATACAATTAATGAACTAGATGGAGAAATTACAGATGTTGAATTATGTGAACAAATTAACAAGTTAAAGGCCAACAAAGCTAGTAGGATTGATGGTATACCAGGGGAGTCCTGGAAGATATGGGCAGTTGAGGGAGTTCAAAGGGAAATAGTAATATGACTATTTAATAAAATATTGGAAATGAGAGAGATCCCCATGAAACGGAGGACAAGTTTGGTAGTACCACTATACAGAGGAAAGGGAGATAAAAGCAACCCTATGAACTATAGGGGGATAAGCCTACTTTCTATTCTAGGGAAGATCTTTACAGGTATTTTAGCAAACAGGCTGCAGAAGTGGGTAGAGAAAGAGAAGAAGTTATCAGAGTTTCAAGTAGGATTTGGACCACGGAGGAGAACAATTGATAATATTTTTATAATCAAACCAGTCATAGATAAATATTTAAATAATAAAAGTGGAAGGGGCATTTATTGATTTAGAAAAAGTGTCTTACATAATTAATAGAGAAGCATTGTGGTCAAAATTAAATAGTAAAGGGGTAAGTTGCAAATTTGTTGAAATACTAGGCAAGATATATCAGGAAAATGAGTTTTACAACAAATTACAGGGAAATAAAGTAACTGATTGCATACAGAGCAAGGTGAGGGTAAAGTAGAGATGCAAACTGAGCCCTGTGTTATTTAATCTTTTTATAGATGATATCAAGGAGGAGATTTCAAAAAATAGGGTCCATTCACCAGTTATTCATAATAAAGAAATCCCAGGGCTATTATTTGCAGATGACTTAGCAGTTGGTTCCATATCTTGTGGAGGGAGGAGAAGAGTAATTGAGGCAATAAGCAGTTACTGTAAAAAAATGGGGGTTAAAAGTGAATGAAAAAAAATGAAGATCATGGTTTTTAAAAAAGGATTTAGATTGTGTAAAGATGAGAAATGGGAGGTAAATGGAAGAGAAATAGAGGTCATAAACAGATTTGATTATTTGGGGATAAGGCTGAGTTGTGATGGTAGGTGGACTGAACAAAAAAACTGGCCCTAGCAAATGGTAAAATGGCCATGAGTGTTGTAAGAGCATATTTAAGGAAATTGCCAGATATTAATGTCAAATGACTTGAAAGGATCTATACTGCTGTAGTAAAACACAAAATGCTTTGTGGGGTTGAGATATGGGGAATAGATGAAGCATGGGTGGAGATGGATGTTATTAACTGATCCTTCTGTAAATATATTCTAGACCTGCCGTTAGTAACACCTAATGGGGTAGCACAACTAGAGTTGGGAAAACACTGAACTAGGGTTAAAATTGTCTCAAGGGTAATGAAATATTTATATAGAGTTGCTAATTCAGAGGGAAGCAATATTAAGGGATGCATTTGTATGCAAATGAGAAGCAAATGGGAAGGGTCTTGGACACAGAAAGTAAGGGAATTCATGGAACAGGTAGGTATGGGACATATTTGGAGGAATGGGGAGTATTGTTATAGAGGCTTTTGGAAAGAAATAGAATTAAGGATAGAAGATATTGATAGTCAAGTTCTTTTTGCTAGTATATGGGAAAAAGCTCATTGAGGATATACAGGGAAATAAAAACAGTGTGGGGGAGGGAAAAGTACATAGATGTGTGTAACAAACTAGGGCAAGAAGGATTTACTTGGACGAGGACAGGAGTTATAAATCTGAAAGGTGTTAGGCATGATAGGGGTAAAGAAAACTGCCCAATGAGTGGAGAAAATTATTCAGACTGGCATGGTACATTATATTGGAAACAAACAAGGGTATGGAGAGAACAAATTTGGTAACAAAAGTGGAATAGTTTTAGGGAAGGAGAGAGGTATTATTAACAAGGAAAATGTTGTCTGTAAAAGGAGAAAATAGTGTAAGAAGTATAGGCGATTATTTGGGGAAAGTTAGTGAGAAATGGATAAGAACGATTAAGAATGATCAATAATCAAGGTTGGAGAAACTGGAGCAAGGGACATAAGAGAGTAGAGGGTCATCAGTACACAGAAAACCTGGGGTTGTGTGTATCGAGACCAAAATTTAAGGCAAGCAGGTAGGAAGGGTGTATTAGGTGTGAATAAGAAAGTTAGTTGTTATGCGTTAGGAATATTTGTAATGGTAATGTATTAAGTAATGTATCATGTATGTGCGAAGAAAGATGTGAAATAAATATTCTATTCTACTTAAAACTAGATTACCTAATTCGTCCCTGTAGTTCTACAAAACTTCCTTCTTTTCTCCAAGTAAGACTAATAGGAAGATCACCAAGTGCTTGGCATCGCAGGACAGCTGCACTACCACGTCGTACAAGCTCCTTACGAGACCTCACTTTAAAGTGTACTGGAGCTAGAGAAATGCAAGATAATTATCAGAATGAATATTCCATTCATAAACTGAATATAAGTTAAAGGTAAGTATACCTAGGTAACTAATTGTTATATTTCTTGTGAAACTTTTTGTTACATACAGATGGATAAATCAAGACAACACTTCTCTATGTAGCCATGTATACTAAGTATCAGAAATAATGAGCCGAGCCTTGGATATAGAAGTGCGGTTCACAATATGCAATGGCAGGAAATTGCAGTTGCTGTGTGGTATATCGATCGAAGGAGGACCATCCTTCTACATGTATAAGTATTCACTACTGGTAGGAGCCAAGAGGTGAGTGGCCTAGTGGTAATGTTCTTGTCTTCGGACTTACTGCTAGTGAGTATTGTATTTAAATATTGTATTTAAATTTTTTTGCACATCCTAATAATTCTGTTTATATTGTTGTAGCATGGCATGTTACAATAAAATATTTATTATAACAGCATTGTGGACATATTGTTGCCATCACTTCTGGGCTATTAAAGGCAACATGAAAACAAATATTGCTTTTGTTCTTGAAAATGTGAGATAATAAAACATAAACTAAAAGGCAGTGGTAGGTCCAATACTGTGCCCATAAACCACCAGCATAAACAACTGGCCTCATTCTGCAGGACATGGAGTCCACAAGACTGTGGAAAAAATAAGTCTCTGGCAACTTTTGTCTATGCATCTAGCACCTTGTCCCATAATACGTCTACTGAGCAGATGTCTTTTATTGACAGAGCTGGGAAATTTGGATAGTAACTAAAAATGTTCTAACACCTCTTTAAACACTTTACGAGAGAAACAAAAAATATGGTTGTTGTACCAGGATTTGAACCTGAAGTTCTATGTTACGCCTACTCTGGAGACATATGCATTAACTATCTATGGCAATGGTTCACAATCTGCGGTACACTACCTCTCAAGGTTGCACAAAAATTTCTGGGGGGTACGTGGTAGGTCAATAAAAAATGTTAATAAATTTGGCACCATCCCTTTACAAATCACTTGGATTTGAGTCTGCTATGTTTACTGAATTCTCTACTCAGTGTGCTGCCATCCAATCCCTTTGACTTTGAACTCGGTAGGGACTAATCAATGCAGCATTGTCTGTTGGCCCCAATTGCTCACCTCTGCTGTTGTATTAACCTTGCTGTCACACTACCATGCTCAAACAGTTTAGGACTGTTTGGTGTTTGCAAATTCCAAGTTTTTGAAGACTGTGAAGATTGTTGTGTGAATATCGAAGTGAACACTATGGATAAGTGGCTAAAAACAAAAAGACCTTATGAAGATCTTGGCCAAGATCCTGGACCATCAATGTCACAAAACAATGTAGACCTATACCTAAATGTCCTGATTATAATGTACAAACTGAATGTAAAAGAGAGCAAAAAATAAAAAATAAATAAATAAAATGGAAAACTGGCATAGGCTGTAAATGAAGAGAGAAAGAATGGTGAGTCATATTTAAAATTTGGTTTTAGTTGGACCAGAAGTTCAGACAAGTCTACTCCACAATGCATAGTTTATTCTGAAATCTTACCAAACAATTCTATGAAACCATTTCTTTTGAAATTTCGAAATTTAATTTGGGAAGCAAACATGAAGATTTAGTAAAGAAAAATTTACAGCACTTTAAACGTCTTTTTGAGGACCTTAAAGGTAGGAAACCTACTATTAAAGCTTCTGGTACAGAATAAAATCAAAAACCTCTGAAAGCTTCTTATAAAGTTAGGCATCTGATTGTCAAATTTGGAGAAAACCATACTATTGTTGAAAACCTTATACTCCCTGCTGCAGTAAAAATAGTCTCTTGGATGTTTGGATAAAAAGAGGGAAAAGTATTAAAAATATTCCACTATTAAACAACACAGTTTCAAGGAGAATCTGTAACATGGCAAGTGACACAAAAGAACTCATTCAAGCAACTCAAGGTAATCATGCTTTGGAAATCTTGACAAAACAACAGATGTTGCTGGCTTAGCCCAATTTGATCATTTTTGTTCATGGAATGTGTGAAGATGATGTATTTGAAGATCTTTTATTTTGTAAAGTACTAAGTACTTCTACAAAAGGGAAAGACAGTTTCAAATTGTTAGAATTGTTAGAATCAAGGCCCTGAGTGATCACATTATTGGGCTGGTAGGTCATATGAAAAGCATTTCCCCTAAATGTAACTTCAACCATTGTGTCCTTTACCATAAGGCATTGGCAGCTAAGCACCTTCCTGATGAAGTAAAAGGAGTTTATTACTTAAGGGGCACACAATATTATTTTTAGTTTTTAAAAAGGGGTTTGAAGAAGGTTGAGAACCTTTGATCTATGCTATTCCTTCTCTTTGCATTGCACCTCTATGTGCAGCCATCATGCTTGCATTTACTTGCCTGGTTGACCATTGATCAATTAACTTTTTATTTCAGTTCTTAGAGACCTTGTTGGTTGCTAGAAATAATCCTGCATACATTAGCAGAGCACAAAGGAAGTTGCTACTACAGCAGCAAACCGCCTTGTCTACAAATTATCAAAAGAACCCTTTTTCATCAAGGAACTACACATTAAACTATGCCTGCCATCCACCCCAGCAGAGCAGAAACACCTAGAGATCAGAAGAAAGAAGAGAGGCAAAATATGGCCAGAGTGTTATGCAACAGACGCTATGATGGACACAAAATGGGAACAAGAGAACCAGGAACTAATACACCTATTTACAAGGCTAGTCATCCATGGGTTCCACCACAAAATGTGTAGTGATGAGAAATATCACATCCCAAGTGAAAATGCATGTGCCGTCTGTGCGGAATCCGCTACAACCGATATCACATAAACACGAGCAAGAAAAGAGTTAAATCACTAAAGGACTATGCAAAAGACTAAAGAACTCCCCTTTTGCATGGTTGTGCGCGTTATCTTATATTAGTAGAGCACATTTTAGAATCTAAGAGAAGTATGAAGTATATAAAGATTAGTTTCATGGCTGCTATCTTATGCAGCAAGTCTCCGCTATGATGAGCATGCGCAGAGATTTGTATAGGGAACTTAGTATCTTGTGGCGGCTCATTATTTTTGAAAATAAGTTTACATAAACACATTTTGTATTATAGATTTAGTACTATGTTTCTTAGGATAATGATCACATCAGAAGAGCAAAATTTGGACAGCAAGGTATAATGATATAAACTTTTAAGTCCACTGTAATCAATATTAACTAGATACAAAATATTGATACTTCTTTTAAAAGTATTCAAACAAAAAACAGATCTTCATTTGGAAACTCCAGTAGCCTTTAGCTACTCAACCTTTAACAGTAAAATACAACTCTGCGATGAACTCTAAAGTGCTAGAATAACTACATCTGAACCCCATATTCATCATAAATAAATATTTGGCAAATCTTTCTTTCAGGATGAGGCCTGTAATAATTTAAGCCATTTAATTTGAAGCAATAAAACAACCCACCTTTAATTTTCTCCATCTTCTGCCAATTTACAGTGATGAGATTATTTTCCATCACTCTTTCATTTAATTAATATTTTATAACAGCCACATTTCTTGTATTGTAAGTTAATTCTTGTGTAGGATCGTTCTTTAGTATTATCAGCTGCTATGTAACTGAAGTTAGCTTTTGGTTTATTCAGTGATAATTTTATTGTGCTGAAAGCCTTTTTTCTCCAAGCTCAGGTAAAGTAACTCAAAATAAACAATGACACTTTAGGTATCCTGGAAATTCCAATGGATTACCATGAGATGTTAAAGCCACACTTAGGATTTTCTTCTTTTCTTTTCTCTTTCTTCCTTCACTTGTTTTCTGAGCATAAGTGAAATCAAGAGTATTCACCTTGCCTAATGCCAAGTTTTTGGCCATCTCCATACATTTTCCCAGGGTAATATCAACATTGAGAAAGCTTCATGTCTTTTATATTCACTTATTTTCACTGGATTCCTTCAATAATACATATTTTGTTGCAATATCTTATTTATAGCATCTACATTTACCTGTTCTCATTCCAGCATAGGACAAAATCTGTTTTTGTCTAATTCACCTTCTATCCTTCTGTCATTCTCAATGAGCATTTTATCTTCATGAAGGACTCTCCTTTGTTTCTGGAGTATCTAGATTATCTTTTAGAAATGAGAAAACATTTACTAGTTTGAAAACATAGGCACCATCCAATTGTAGGGGTTTAAAATTATTTAGTATCAGAGTTATGTTTGGCAAAACATGTTTGTTTGATAAGACTGAATAAACATAGGTAATGCAACTGATACCAATGTGCCAACAATGCCAATAAAGTGCTCAATCACAGGTTGAGAACTGTATGCATAGGATGATATATAGTTTTAACAGTAGATATCAATATTTCCATTGAGAACTTATAGATATGTAATATTTTCTGTGATTGCCCCTAGTATTTCTACACTGGAACTATGAAATGTCACTCAGTTGTGGTCTAACATTTCTGGAATTAGCCAAGAATAAACCTTCCTATCATAACATTTTGAAAATCACATGTAGTGCGAGATTAGCATCAAAATATTTGAAATAAAACTGGTCCTTTAAAATGTACTTTTCAATATACAGCCAATTTCTTATTTGAGTTATTTGCCACAGACTGTGTATTGCATTTGACATTAAGTTTGGAAATATTGTATCTGTATATTAGTAATCAAATCCTTGAATTAAAAAACATAATTTGTTTAAATAATATCTATTATTTATGTACACACCTAGCAAATTTTCGAAATGATTGGTGATATAATGAACACTTAATTCCAAAGAAATATGCATTATGTTTCTGTATTTTTTGCATACAAGTAGGATGATGAATACCAGCTGATTACTCATCATAACATTTAAGATTCCCCTATTTAAATTCAATGGTCAATTAATTGCCATTTATAAAGTTACAACTTGTTTTCAGTTGTGTTAGCAAGTAGTTGTCAACTTTCCTTTATACAGTAACAAAAGGAGAACTCAAGGAAATAACAATGGAATAATATCTTGTAATTCATAGTGGTCTGTTGATGTTCCATTTCTGAATATTTCCCAGCTATTAAACTTCTTGCATAAAAATTTCAGATATCTTATGTGTTCTTACTGCTCCATTAATATACTGTAACTGACTGCACAGATTGCTTGTATTTTCACTTCACTATTTCCACATTTATCATCTTTACCAGAATGTCAGGACTGAATATTAATCAGGCTTTCCAAAATGTATATTTTATTCTCCAATGCTCAATGGACCACATGGTTGTCTTAACCTTCAATTATTTCTTTTAAGTTTTCTATGTTTAGCCAAAATAGTCAGAAAAACCTAGATATCTTAATTTGTATCACTATGTAGCTTCCTATTCTTGAGAGTCTGCAGTTTCACTGTAAATTCACAAAATCAGCCTCATTCAAAGACTTACAGTATAAAGAATTTTATTCTTCAAGCTCTACGTTTTCAAATATATAGGCTGAAGGCTGACATTTTGTTCACATTTAATAGCCAATATTACACAAGTGTTGACACTTGGTTCTTTTACTGTTTAATTTGTACATACAGCACTACATTCCATGACATACTACTTTGCAAATTACAGTTCTTACTGTGTTGTTATAACTATACACTGGAATTCTAACCTCACAGCTATAGCATCTAATTATTGTAGTAAACAATGCTGTTCCTCCACTGGCTCTATAATTATGCTTTTGTTTGATTAGATATTGTATTTTCTTTATGCTACAGCAATAACATAGGCATTAAAGCTGACAAATGTTGCAAAAGGATGTCATTCCTTACCATGAAGGTTAGAAATCTTCAAATGAAATAAAACACTGGTATATTTTAAAAAATGAATTGTACTTTTATTTAGGTACATAAAAAGACATTTTAATATATCCTGACCATTGTAATCTGATGGTGGAAAACAATTTGATGCATTTGAAACCTATCTATGGCCTTTATAATGAGCACGACACGTTCGTCATTTCCATGTTTATAACTTGAATGAGCTTCATATCTGATTTTAATTTGTGTAAACATATTTACTTCCTTTGAAAAAGCAACTGGTTATCAACACTATAGTGAAAAGCAGCTTAATTAGGTGAGCTATTCTGTTCATACTTGTTCCTTACTTTAGGGCTGAAATTGACAGCTTCAATTAAGTACGAAAATGATGTAAGGCACATTACAAGCAAAAGCCTTGTGCTCAGTTATGCATTTTCTATAACTTTATTCTATAGTCGCTACACAGCAGAATCATCCCTGTTTTCTCCTTTTAAAGCTGCAGAAACACAAATACATTTATATTCTGATACTTGTCATTTTGGTGGGACTTCTTTACTGCTTTGCAGAAATATTTCAATGTCAGGTTTTCAACTAATTGCTATGGAAAGTGACATTGAAAGTGCCATTATATGATCATCTGCTGGACAATTTCTATTTCCTCAGTGTTTGGAAAGAATAATATGCTTCCATGTGAGTAGCTTTGAGGTGCTTTGGTATTAATATTTCCAATTAGATTTTGGTACTAAGACCCATGTTTTCTGATCTGTTGCCTTGTTTGGTTTTGGTCTTCATGTACCCCTAAATTGCTGTTACAGATTCAGTTTTGTACATGCTTTGTTTATTGGTTAATAAATGTGCGTAAGTAACAATGCTGTGAAAACAACTCACAAGGCACTACCAATATTAAAAAAATATATATATGTTTAAAGCTATAGCCAGTAAAATTACTGTTCCTTCTCTTGAAAAGGTTATACCAAGTTCACTATATCCATTTGAAAATGTTTCATATTTCCTGCTTTCACTATGCTTTTGTTATCTTCCATGTTACAATTTGTAATTTTGAACCTTAATGTCATTTCTCCAAGTACCATTTTAAAAATTTCCTTCACTTGCCTGTTGATACCATGTTTATGGTTTTACTTGAACAGTCTACAAGACAGCTATGGTAAACTTTGTTTTGATAAGATATCCTTTATATGTTATTGATTTTTCTTTATTGCTTCTTTTTTAAATTCTTGTATTCTTATATCCGAACCACACATTGTAAGCATAATAATCACAAATATATATTGGAAACTTTTCTATTTTGAGATATCCTTAGAGCTTTGTTTTCCTTTCCTTATTTTTAGGTTAGTTCCTTAAAGATTCTTATAGCACAATAATTACAGAAAATAGTGCATTTGAAGGTATAGTCAATGTCATGTTTCTCTGGAGGGATCAAAGGCCTTATGTGCACCATCTTCATGTTATTCATTGTGGAAATAACTTGTATCCAGAGCTATCATTGTTGAGAAAGCATAGCACAAACCAGTTTCTTAAAATCAGCTAATGTGATCTTGTTTATATGTGCAATTGCTGACGTTTTCTGAACTCCAAGAATGATTTGAATTTTAATCCAAAAATCTCAAAGAAAGCAAAGTTGATGGTGTCAACCACACAGACACATTAACAGTTACAACAAATGGTAGTAATTCTGTTAGTTTTGAAATTCAAATCACTTCTTTCTGTGACATGATGTTAAGCTTTCATCCTCCAAGCTAATGTAGCTGTTTGCAAAAATGTTATTTTCTTTGGGTTATATTTGGCGAATTATAGACTTTAGGTGTAATTCCATGGGCTCCCAAGAACTGCCTTATAAGAGTGATCTACTTGCTCAGTATGTGCCTTTTTTTTTAGGAGAAAGCTGACATGAATGCTTGAGTGCATGTTGGCATAGTAATTATCTCGTATATTTCCATTTTCTTCCTCTTTGCTGTTGTTGTTGCTGCTGTTGCAGTTTTATTGTTGTTTCATTTCCACTCATTCAACTGTTCTTGGTTTTCTGAAAATAAAAGACTTTATATCACTTATGGTGAACAGCTGTAAGTGAAACCAATTTTAAACACTCATTATTTAATATGATGAGATATATTTAAATCCTCCTTAAGTTGCAGCACATACAGCTTATACAAAGGAACTATAAACTCTAATTTATACGTACCAAAGTAAGGCAGTCCTTTTAGTCTTTTCTCATGGAGCTACGACTCATTTTAATTGTTGATGGAACATATTTTGTACTATGTCAGAAATAACACATTTTTCAATTGGTTTTTATATACAATGTTTTAGAATGATCACAAAATAATTCTTCCTTGATTTGTATCTGGTCAGGATGTTACCTTGAGTGACAAACCCTTCATAATTAAGAAATGAATAGTCAATATAGGTTCTGTATAAAGTTATGAGCACATCTTCAATCAGTTTAGTTTCTTTATAATTAACACTGCAATATATACATAAAATATGTTGCAAATGTTTCTGTATATTACAATTAGTTTTTCAGTAACCATACTCTATTGAGGCAATTCCCTAGGTTTTGGACTTCTTTCAGAATCTGAAGTAGCTCTTAAGTTTAAAAGAGGTCAGCGGTATTTGACTGGTGATGGTGGCTGTTTAGCACCAATGTTTAATCCACATGCAACCATTTGTTCAACTACTTCACACATCTGCAACTTTGACACTGTATTGGACATCTTTAAGTAATTTTCATCTCATTGGCAGTATAGGTAGCAGAAACCATAATGATTTGCATAGAGAAAGTACAACCAGCATAGCATCTCATCATTATAACTTATGTTTCTCATTTTCTATTTTAGAAAAAATTCAGAACTATTTGCATATGAAACTGATGTATGCACCAATCACCCTGTAGGAGAAAATATAAGTTGACAACAATATTATTGCACTTGGGAATGAGGACATACGTAGTTGTGAGTTGGGGAGGGAGGGAAGGACAGTACTGTTATATCTGTTTACTGTCACCGTTTGTTTCTGATAATAGCCACAGGAGGCCAAGTCTAATATTATGGTCAAATAATTCATTTTGGCTATGAAACATGGAGTATGCAAAAAAATGTTCATTTATGCCAGGATTACAATGAACTTAATGAAATGTGACTTAACACGATAAGACATAATGTGAAAATCTAACACATTATGTTAAATGGAGCTATTTAGGATTGGCTAACATGACTTAACTTAGCATGATGTAACTTAAGAGTTTGCAAAATTTTTGCTTCACTTTACCTCAAATTTGGATGTCACATGACTAATTTTAACAAATCAGCAAGAAGTAATGTCATTGAGTTTATTTTGTTTTGCTCCAAAAGAAGGTTATGGGCAACTCCTTATTGTATTTGCCATTTAAAAATATTCCTTACTCCACATTTTCATATTCTTTCTTTTCATTTTTGGAAAACATAACCACTGATTAGAAAAAGAGAGCTGCTTTGAATATCTGTCATGTGTGCCGAGTATAATAATATCCAATCAAAATCATTCCCATTATGTTAAGTGAAGTGCATCCTGATAGACCCTCTAGGTTAACGAAATTCCTTACTTCACATTATGTTAAAGAATATATGTGAATCAGTTTTGGAGTATTTTATTTAAATCTGAGTATAATATATATATTGTAATTTTACCCCAGTTATTCATATAAACATTCAGGTATATCTAACAAAGCAAATATTTATAAAAGGAACATGAGAATTTTTATTTCAAAACAAGAGCCTAACTGATAGGGATATAGAAAGATTAGTTTAGATCAGGGTCTCTCAGAGTGCATGATGCAAAATGTGAATACAAAAAGTTGGCCTGAGTGCAAACAGCCACTCACTTTCTCCTTACGGTTGTCTCACTTGCATTACTGTTTATGTCTTCCACACCTTCAGCACTGTTTCTTCTTCACTGCATAATGTTTACGTGAGGTGCTTGTCTGGGTGGCTCAGGTGGTTAGACGCTGGACTACTGATCCCAAGGTCATGGGTTCAAATTCGGCCCAGAATGATGGTTCTTAAATATGCTTAAAAATGACAGCTTCATGTCAATAGATTTACTAGCATGCAAAAGAACTGTGGGACAAAATTCCAGCATGCTGATGACGCTGATGTGATCCTGGCAATTAACAGCTCCATTAAACAACAAAATAATTTTTAATTTTTTACATGAGGTGCATAGTGTTAAACTGGATAATTTGTTTTTTTAATGATCAAATTTGGTCTTTTGTTTTAATTATCTAGAAAGCACTGGTATAAACTCATTTTTAGATAAAGAATGTTCTTCTGCAAAATGTAGCAATCTCTTTAGCTGTTCCTCTCTAGCATCCCCTATGCTATGATTTCAGCATATGCTTCCGTGTGTGCTTTTTTATAGTCTTTCAGCATATGATTTTCCTATACATGTAATTATTGTACCATAGATTAGACATTTGGCTCTGTTGTCATGACTTTCAAAAATATAAGAAAGTCCCCACTCTGATTTAAATGGACTTTGAGGATTCTGTGATTTCTTTGGAGCAGGCTGCTCCATTATTAGGTAATTGCATTGCAGGTTTCTGTTTCACTGATAAACAAGCTGTCAACACATGCTTCCTTGCTCTGCAGCACACAAGTTGATCCGAGCTTTACCCAGTCGCCACGAACTTCTGCACATTAGATTACATCCCATGCAGCTTTAACCTTTGAGAGGCCCTGATTTAGATGATAAGATGCAAATATTTTGAAATAGAGAACACATCATTTGACTAAGTAGTTTATGCATGTGTCTTTCAGATGATCCACACAGGTCCAGTTGTTGCATGAAGTATACCATTTACAGGTTTCTTTTCATGCTGTTCTATGTATAACATCTACCACATGATCCAGTTGCTTTTCTGGCTTCTCGACAATTTCTTGAGTCCCTATCAATAATTTAGTCCTTCTTTAAATCTCACATGGAAGGCTATCCATAAGAAAATGTCACTATTTGAGGTTTTATTAGTTCCCAACTGTTTTTTTTCTATAAAATTAGCCCTCTTTACATCCTTATTTGAAGCATGCCACAGTATTTATAAATGCATAAAGCCTTTATGGCTGCAGTGTTTAAAATATTGTAAAACAGTGCCATGGACCTCCCTTCTAGTATTATGTGAGATTTTTTTTTTATGATATGGCTGGTCCAAAAGTTTTACACCGGGGATACAAGAACATAATCTTTGCTTTAAGGCAAGTAATATTTGCAGGCATTTGAGATCTAAACACACACGGCTGAGATGCTCATGTTCTATGGTCCTTTCAGTTCTCAAAGATAGAAGCTGATGAAGTTACTGCTGTAGTGGGTCTTGCCTATCTCATATTAAAGAAAAGGAAAAAGGAAGAAGTTGGTACACTCAATTAACAGTAACAGGCATTTGCACGGCGATTTTTACACACTGTGAAGATAGTGACAAAATTTAAAATTATTTCTGAATGTCAGCTTCTTCATTTGATGGACTTCTTTCAAATATAGAGAGATGCTTGTCCTTGTGTACATCACAAGCGGTATCACATGATGAATTTTAACCTTATTTATTAATTGCTCTGTATTCATCTTTGCAATTGCAGAGGCATTTGGAGAAGCAGAATACGAACTAAACGGGCTGAACGTGAAGTGCTTCACTTCTTCTCTTGTTATGCTGGTGAGTTCAGTGTGCATGCAGTTTCTACATTATGCACATTCTAGCATTTCAATTCTGCTCCCTGCTAAGACGCATGTATATGCTCAGTTTGCTTTCATGACCTTGAGTGTGCTCTGAACATGTGTACAGTTCCATTAGGTGCCTAGTGATGCTAAGCTGCCTAAAATGCATGCAAAATAAAGGCTCATGTGTCCCCAAGGTTATACCCACTTTTGTCATATTGTAGAATGTAATCATTTCAGAGTTTTGTTCTTTTCCCATGGAAATATCTATGGCATCACCAATGTACAAGCTTGACATAACCATCACTGTTCTGCTTTTCTTTCAGACTCTAAGATACCAATGTACTATCTTGGATTTTGGTTCTCTTTCTCTTTTTGCAAAAAAAGTTTCAAACATTTTTCTTATTTTGTTGTACTGTTTTGACATATGTTAATTTCTTAGCCTGGAGTTTCTTGACCAAAGACAAACTAATAAATCAGTTATCCTAAGGAATATTCTGTTTGTACTATGCACTGGTTGGACCACTCAAACATCTGTATCTTCAACTGAATTACTGGCATTGTATAGTCACTCTGTTTGGTTACCGATTTACAGTTCTAAATTCAGAGTATAGGCTATTTCTACATCAACCAGAGCAAACACTTTTAACCTGTATTTCACTGGTTTGCTAGGAATGTATTGTCTGAGTGGGTAGTTTCCTCTGAATGCCAAAAGCTGTTCATCAACAGTAAGGTATTCACTGAGTGAGAAATATTTTATGAAATTGTTCATAAACAGTTCCAGTACATCTCTAACTTGTCAGTCTCTCTCCAAACAACTCATTCAAGGATATTGTCAAACCTCAGACTTCTCAAGAGAAACCTGAATTGGCTTTAACTCATACATAGGCAACATGATCCAAATCCATTCTTTGAGTTATTGCAGAATTTTTATAAATCCTTCCTAGAACATCTCAGAGATCCACACAGGTGTAATAAACCAATGAAAGCTTTGATATAGATAACTTCTGTTTCTTTAGCATCCCTTTTCCTGGAAAAGTTACCACACACTTCGCTGTTGTAAATATTTGTATATGTTACAATAATCCATAATATATATGCATCCAGGAATATCTTCAGAATATCTGTTTCCCTCTTTGTTGCATGACCTTCATTTTTGTGTTAGGTAAATGCATAATAGTTCTAACATTAATAGGATATTTACTTTTCTCCATTTAGTCATTCCATATTTTCTTGAATTACTTCTTCCTGCAATTCCAATTCGTCATTCTTTAACCCTTATTTTTCTGTTTTTGAATAATGATGACTTTCATGTACACAATCATTGTTCTCTGAATCAGCAATATCACTGTTAGAATTTTTATCACCTAGTTTATAAAACTACGATATTCCAGTCATATATCTAGATCTCTGCTAAGCTGTCCTAAGTTCCTTTGCCTTTAACACTTTTTTCACATACTTAAAGTAAAGATATACAGGATGAACTTTAATAAAACTGACAAACTGCAGGGATTGATCCCTGACTGGAAATGGTGGAAAAAGTCCTAGGAGCATGAATACAGAAATGTACCATTGTCACTGTAGATGGCACTGATGAATAACACTTTCTTTGACTGCTTGCAGTGTGTTTCTTGTGTATTGGAGATTGTGTGATTAAAGCAGCATATTATAAGAAGCAGAATGGTCTGGTATTCATACTGAGAACAAGCCGATATGGTGTTTGTGTACGGCCAAGCAGATGGAAATGGTCAAGAGGCAGCATGGCTGTACCAAAGTAAGTACCCTCACCAACAACAATCACATCACACACTATTCAAGTCCTGTTTGGGCATTTGTGTGGTCATGTATCCTTTCAGACAGATGACTGTGGACACTAGAACTGGCAGAACAGGTTCTACAGAATATTGAGGCAAACCCTAGTATGAGCTCCAGCCAAATGGCCCGCTAAGAGGTGTAAGCCACAGTATGATATTGTATATCCTGCATGACAAGCACTATTATCCCTATCACCCGCAACGGGTGCAAGAATTATCATTGGCAGACGTGTCAATGGCTTTTACACCAGAACATTGTAATTGTGGGATTTATACCTTCAGTCCACTTTACTGATGAAGCAACCTTTACCAGAAATGGCATCATCAATTTGCATAATCGTGATCTGTGGACTACACAAAATCCTCAGGGAATGGTTAAAGCAGCTCATCAGCATCAGTTTAGCATCAGTGTTTGGACAGGGATCCTTGGCAACAACATACTTGGACCAATTAATTATTATTCCACATTGCCTCAATGGAGGAATGTATCTGAAATTCCTGTAGAATACTCTGCCTGGTTTGCCTGAGAATGTGTATTTGGCAATAATACAGCTTATGTGATTTCTGCATGATGAAGCACCACCTCACTTCCACATTACAGTTTGCTGACATCTCAACAACTCTTCCCCAGACGTTGGATAGGATGGATATTGCATGGCCTGTTAGATCACCAGATTTAAACGCCCTAGATTTATACCTCTGGGGGCATCTGAAAAGCACTGGCATGCTAAACCAGTTCCTGATGTGAACAGAGTGTTCATGACAGCTGTGACAGTATTCGGAGAGAGGCCGGAATGTGCGAATGAGTGAGGCAATCCATGATGTGATGTATGAACACATGCAGTGCATCCCACAGAGGCCACTTTGAACATCTGTTGTGACATGAATGAGATTCAGTTATGTACTGTGTTTTGGGATGATTTGTTGATGTTGCACGCACACAGTCCATTTTCAGACAAATGTTCACAGGACCTTTCTTCCTCCATTTACATTCAGGAATCAAGTCCTGCAGTTTTTTGGCTTTATTAAAGTTTACTATGTGTAAATAAGCCCAAGAACACACACATGAAAGTTACATTGAACCTAGAAAAGAAATTAAAACATTTAATTAAAACTTTGATTTTGCTTGTGGCAATAGAGTTCGTGTGGATGACCAATATGCTCCAAATACAATGATGTTTCATAAACAATGTAGCTAGCACAATGTTTGCAGATTATGTGTCTTTTCCAAGGCAGGTAATTTGGTAGCTTGAGAGTGGGGAAATCCTTATATTCACCTCTATACCTCCAGTGGTTTAACTTGTCTCTAGAACCATAAAACTGGAAGGTCTCTTCCACCATGCTGGTCAGGGGCAGGGGGTAGAAAAAATGTTTTGTGTTCAGAAACATCAGAAGCCTATTCATACACGCCTCTTCAGTCTAGCACTGATTGGACAGAAACAGCCGAATTTTCTTCCACCTTCTCCACAACAGCAGACACAGAGGGGTGAGTATCTGCATCTCTTTTCAACATATCTCTTTCTCTTTCTTTAGGCCAGAGACAAGATAAACCACACAGGGTATATCTCATTGTACATGTTAAGTATCTATGTATTATGTGAAAACTATGTAGCTTTTATGTTATTAAATAACTATGGAACCAAAGAGAACGTAACAGGTTTTAAAGTAGGTACCTGCTGTATCTAAAAAATGACTTGATTATTCTAACTGATAATTCTCTTACCATCACAGGATATTTACAGACAATGCAGCATTTCCAAAACTTGGAAGACTTGGGAGGAAGTTAAGGAAGTAAAATGTTTCGCCAACGTTTCACATCTTTTAATGTGAATAACAGCAGACTTTTCTGTTAATTATTAGTAATTGTGTAAAGTGGAGAATTCCACATAAAAATATTTTAGATCATTGTAGAATTTCAAAAGGAAAATGAGGAGGTAAATTAATTAATTACCATCTAAGTTTAGAAAAGCTAATTGTGCAACATTGGGCTGTCAGCTAATTCCGAATCATTAAACAATATGCTTCCATCAAAATAATGTGAGTAAAATTATCTACACTATGAATTTGTTCTGAAAGGTGGAAACACAGATATTTTGAAGGGAAACAAGAAAAAGAGAAATCTTGGTGGTCCTACTACAGAGTTGTGTGAATGAAAATAAACAAGTATCACCTTCAATGAACATCCAGTATACCCTTATGTGTAAGTGTTCAATAAGAATCTCAGCTACAAAATCACCCATCATCTGATTTTTCATCCTGGGGCTGGCAGCACATAGTATGACGTAAGATGTGGCCTTGGTTTTTACTGAGAAGCTCACTTGGCTTACATTTAGTTGAAAATGTTTTGAAAATAATTACAAGGACACTGCCTCAACTGGTAAGCAGTTCTTCTCATTTATTTAAATCAGGGCTGGGCTGCTTGTGTGTTACCTTAAGTGACCTTCATCGTTCTTACCTGTTAAATATATCAGTCAAGGTTGTGAGCAATCTGCACTCTTGGAGCACCAGTTGCCCAGCTCTGATTCAAATTGTAGGTTACACAAACAAAATGGTTAGTAGTACCCTCACAAAGCCTCTGAAGTTAGCAGTTGTTACTTTACAAATATTTTCATCCTTTTAAAACTACAGTTCAACAGCAGAAGTTAAGTTACTTTGCATGTTTCAAATCCAAACAGTAAATGCAGTTTGAGCAGAAATTAGCATGATTACTTCTCAGATTTTTACAGTATATGCAAAGATGTAAAGTATATTAAGTGTTTAAAAAGATATGTTAGAGATGAAACAGGACCACTTGAGCATCTGTCAGTTACCATGCTGACAGAAAGCTCCACTACACATTACACACATGAAAAATTCAATATTTGACTGACCTTGAACTGTAAGCTGTACAACAGCACTAAGGCCAACACCAATTCCATTGCTAGCTTCACACATGTAACTGCCTTCATCCTCCTGAGAAACAGCTTCAATGAGAAGAGAACCATTGGGAAGAAGTCTTGCCAGTTGATGTCCTAGTACTTCTTGATATTGTCCTGGTTTCTGTCCTGTAAGCATGAAAATTCATTTATGGCCAGTCTCCATATTAATTGAGTTAGTGTTGCTTTAATGCTAATACTTTACTGAAATTTAAACAATATTCATGATCTGTATTTACTGAAATGTGGAATAAGCTGCAAATATACTTAAATAATTTCAATACTACCTTTAACATTATATGTAACTCATAACCAGTAATAAAATGAGTTCTTAAGATGCCACTGATAGGGCTAATTGCTGCCTAAAAGGTAAAGGGTAAAGGGTAAAGGGTACAGACACAGAGGGGACAACTTGCTCACTTCGACCTACACAGATCTATTGTGGCTATCACCCGCAGGAGGCAGGGACGAAATGAGGGAACTGAAAGTGCCACACAGGGTCGTAGCTAGACAGGCCACAGAGATGCGTGGAAGTCCCTAACAAGTGCTGAGATCTCTTCATCCTGGCGCCAGGCCCCACCAAGCAGCCATCACACTGCATGTCTGGTGTCGCACTGAGCCCCTCCCCCCTGATGGAGGACAAGTCCAGCCAAACGCCACATAACACAGAGAACAGCAGTTACCATGGGCAATCATCCATGCCATCTACACAGCACTGATGGAAAGGAAACCGTGGTAAACCCATGTCAGAGTGCGTGGCCATGGGGATCGAACCCATGACCTCCCAAATGCGGGCCACAGGCATTACCACCTGAGCCATCCTGCTCAGTTAATTGCTGCCTAAGACTGATATTAAGAGATTAAAAAGCTGAAGTACTTTCTATTGCATCAACATTTAGGTCCATTGAAATAATATTGCTTTTGTTGTAGAGATGGGAATAAAATATGCCAATATGAGGAACAGCTGTTGTTGGTAGGTGCATAGCACCACTCTTTTGTCACGCCCCCAGTTCAAACCCATCTGTTATAGCAAGACTTGATTGGTAACATGTACTTGCCTTTCGTTTTGCAATGGTGGAAGTGAAATAGAGGCCCAGATAGGTTTAGTTGCATTGAAAAACATAATTCAGAATGAGTCTTATCTTAATTTGATTATATTATCAGTGTTGTTGTGGAAAGGAGCAAAAGCCAGATTGCCAATTATTTTTGAATAATGAAAAATGTTCTATTTTGTGTATTTTTAGGGGGATGGGATGAGGGATAAAGCAAATTTATCTTTTACATTATAAGTGTATAAACTTAAACTCCACATTACACATTCTGTTTTTTTTTTCTTTTCCTGTTTATCCTCCCCTTAGGTAGAACTTACATCCTCTAGGACTTACAAGCCAGTGCCTAGGGTCAGATGCCTGTCAGGGAGCACAGGAACCTATGGACCAGACAGAGTGAAGACCTGGAAGCGGGTGGTCAGCCAAGTACCAGGTATGTTAGTGAGGAAGAGGATGTTATGAAATGCAGGCGAAATCAATGATTGGAAAGGCAACAATGGAGCAATTGATGGAATGAGTGGTGGGGGAAACCAAAGAACTAGGAGAAAACCCATCCTGATGCAGCTTCATCCACCATGAATACCCCTTGCAGATCCCTGGAATGGAACCCAGGCTGCCTAGGTGGTAGGCAAATGCTCTAACTGCTCGGCCCACATTACACATATTTAGTTAAAATCATGCCATTCCATTATAAAAGATGTTGCTGAAGTTAAAGCTCAACATACACATAACATATGAGCATACAAAAGCATTCCTAAAGTATGTTTTCATTAAGTAGACAAGCACTCAAATCAATTAGAGATGCACACAACCAGGAGGTGGTGTTGACAATCATTCCACTCAGGTTAAATTGTTTCCTTATCCCTCCCTTGCACTATTCATTTTTTCCATGACCTTTCTTGATAGGTCATTGTGTGTCGGACTTGAATACAAACCAATAGGAGATTGGCACCCCCAGGACTGGCATGGAATACAAATGGTGAAAAAATTCCACCAACATTAAATAAAGTAACACATTAAAAGACATTAACAGCATCAGTACATTTCCTTGTACCAGAAAGTATATCCATGACTGCATAAACAAAAGAGGAAAATATGCTTGCTTGTAACTTTCTTATTTGGGTTCTTTCACATCAAGTCATGAGTATTCATTGTAGTATCAACAGACGATCTTCTTCCTTCCTTTCCACCATGCACACTTGAATTTATAATCAAAAAGTTTAATATATTCTTATATCATGATACTTGTTAATTTTTCTATATTGCATCCAGCCTTAGATCCGCCCCTTGTATCCCTCCGCGATAACCTGTGACTAATACAAAACAAAACAAACATCACGTGGATTCAGCGTCGTGTTTATGTTGCAACAGAACGATATTTACTCAGAAGTTTTAGGAATATTGCTGCTATCATGTTACATTCAATTAGTTTTTACGAGGGTTATCATACATCTTGAAAACTCACAGATAATTGCCTATATTTAGGGTACTACATTTTATGGTGTGCTTTGGTTTCGGCGTATCACGGGTTAGTTATTGATGGCTTATGTTTACACCAAGTGCGGATCTAAGGGTGGAGCAATTATAGTTGATGTTAATTGTAGCTCTTGTATATTGTATTTTTTATACTCTTATGCTAATTGGTTTTCCTAGTGTAATTCAATTGTTTTTTTCTACTGTCTATTATATTAATTTAGTTTATTGTAATTCAGGACACATGTGATCACTCATAGATGTCTGATGTAACATTTTGGTTAAATATACATTTACAATTAATTTATGCATCTACTTAGTATCATTATTTCTCATTTCACTCAATTTGTTTCCTAAAAGAGACATTTTAATTTGGGCCCAAAGTTATTCTAAATTGTTCCTTTCTGTAAGGTGAAAATTTTGATGTTCTTGGCTGCTCTGTGGATTGTTACACTGTGATATAAGTGAGGGTAAATTAAGTCAAGTAAATAGTCTTAAAATGTGTACTTTACTGTAACATTAATAGCATAGTGAAAGCATTAAGTAAATACTTATGAAACTCCAGGAAATAGCAAGTAAAATTAGTATAAAGACTGCTAAAGCATATTACAAAGTTGATGATAGTTTCTTGGGCTAACAGCCAGGTCAGATTAGGGTAACTACCCAAGCTTTCAGCGACTAACTCTGCCGCCATCCTCAGGGGAACTGAATCTAGGCTACTGATGTTGCGATATTTATACCAAGAGCGCGGCCGATAAGAACCGCCCACTTTCTTACCATTGGCCGAGCTCCGGCTGATGGAGGCACATGCGGAACCAATCAGGTGATTACTATCATCAATAATCAACGCCGGGAAAGCTTCAAGTCATTAATCATATTACAAAGCCACTCAATTGAATCACATACATATAAATACGAATAAGTTACCTGAGGCCTTTTTCCATGCAACTGTTGGCTGAGGAAAACCTTCAACTTTGCAGTCCAAATTAGCTTGATGACCCAGTTTAGCAGCTCTGCTTTGTGGCTCCACAACCCAAGTAGGGGGTACTGTAAAAACAGCAAAATATTTTAGAAAAATCTGTTCTCCTGTTATAGCTTTACTTATTGCTCTGAAATAATAGTTGGTAGGTAATATTAAGGCTTCAAGAGTGGACCTAACCTGTCACTATCTGTATTACTGAATGTCTTTATCATTAGGGGGCACCAAAGAGAACACCATTTTGTTTCCTCTTGATTTAAAATTGTGCCACTGCCTGTGTAACCAAAAGAGCTAACAACAATTGGAGAGTGTCTTCACATATTATTTATTGCTTCTTTTCCCCTTCATTCAACAGACCTCCTAGTTAATTTAGGATATTTTATATAAACTGTTTCACAAGCAAGAGGCTACAGTACATATCGTGAGTCGCTGCTTAATTGTTCATTTCACTGGCAACTATGCTATTGCTGTATGGGCTCTAGTTGAGAAGAATTTAAATGCACATAATTAGAGCTTTAGATCTCTGTCATTTCCATTTCCTTCCTTACAGTGTGTCAGTCAGCCATTGTGTAAAAGCCTGGTCTCATTTTGCATCGAACACACGTATATTTGCCACCATCTGCTGTTATATTAAACCAAGGGGTGCTAGAAGATGTAGATTTATTTGGTTTTACAAGGGATTCATAAATTATTAAGCTCAGTCTATAAGGTGATGCCATACAGCTTTTTAGATTTTATTAATATATTTTGTGCTGCGTTTCCCTTGGGAGACTTTATAAATTCATCATATTGTTATACCGAAAAAGCTTTAAAAAATCAGTCATTGTGTCAGTCATTTTCACAACCTTGTACAACAATCTATTTTGATATTTTAAGAGTATTTTAATATTGTGGTTTTAACTCTCACCTTTGGTTTTAACAGTTATGGTTACAAATTATGCTAAATGGAATACCTAGTCATATTATTTCAGTAAGAATGTATGTATAGTAGGTACATTTAACCCTAGCAATGCCAAGCCTTATTTCAAAACTTAGATTATTTTGTGACTACTACTAGTAACAAAATGTCTGAGCAATTTTCAAAACAAATTTACTTTAAAATTGGGTATAATATCTTATCATGTTTATAAAGGTAATATTTAACCCTGTTTAACTATTCCTTTTTACTTTCTTACATGAATCACATTAGATATGCCAATCCTTGTTGCAGAACTTATGCTACCAACGGAGGTGACCAGCATTGGTAACAAAATGTCTGAGTAATTTATGAAATAAATTTGTTTTAAAATTGGGTATTATAAACTCTCATGTTTATGAAGGTAATATTTAACATTGTTTAGCTATTACTTTTTTATTTTTTTACATGAATGAATCACATTATACCGACAGGCCACCTTGATATTTCATTATTTTCAAAAAGACCAGCAATGAAAACCTTGAAAAAATTACGCAATTCAGCAGTAGAAACAGTGATTGACAACAACTATTATCTGCAGGCCTTTAGTCAAGGAATTAAAAGACAGAATTTCAAAAATTACAGAAGTTGGGCATCAAGTAATGCTAGGGTTAACTGTTTAATTATGGGTATCTGCATTTAGTGTAGAGCAATAATCTTGGTTTGTTTTTGTTTTTATATTACTTTTAAGGAAATATACATACAAAAACCCAAAACTCTAGCTTTTCTTCTGATTACTTTGACTTTCGTTTCGTAAACTAGGGATATAAAACATATAGTGCACACAAAATTTTAACCAGTTATGTCAAACTCTTGTTAAGATATTAATTTTTTTATTCGTAAATACTATATTTCATCACATAATCATCACATACTTTATGCTTTCTTCATAATATAAAGTTAGACTATAATGCAAGTGTGTCCATTATGCAAAGAATAAATTGCCTAAGACTGGCCATATTAACTTGCAGTGATTAGTGTACGTTAATGGGAGTAAGAGCAAGTCTGAGTATATTCAAGCTTGGCCATATTACGCTTTGTATAATGGAAGAGAAAGGAGAGGGGAAATAAAAGTGATGCTGACACTGCTATGCAAACACCTACTCCAGTAAATAACAAAAAAATAATTAAATACGACAAATATGACTTTGTATTTATTGAATTGAGACTCATTTATTATTTACAAAAGAATGATGATACTGTTAATTCGTGTGTACTTTTTAATTGTAGTCAATATTATTGGGCTGCTGAACAAATTCTGGAAAACAATTGAAACAGGTCAACAAGTGAAGGTCATTTTAACAGATATGCATGAATATTTGGTTTACATTAGAACTTTTTAGAATAACTATAGAAACAAACATCCCAACACAATTGAAGAATAAGATGGTTATTGACTTGGCATATGCTAACCAAATGGTTGTCATCCCCTGTCGTTCCATTGCTTATCGCTTAATCACATCTACTAATTCCTGTGCTTTAGGTGCTTGAACCAACCAGAGTCATTTGTGAGCTAGCCACCATCTCATCAATTGGCAAACTGAGGCATTGATAATGAAGAATATAGTTGAATATGCTGCATACTTGCACTCCATCCCATGAGCCTAATAGGTTGCAGTGGCGGCATATTATTTTTCAATACTTCTCAGTAGTGAACACCTGGAATGTTAATGTACTGATTATGTGGCTAAATGGTTAAATCTTGATTGCTTATCTATATATCAAGATATGACCATTATGCGATGGCAATGATTATGTGATGAAATATAATAATCACATTTGAAATGCTCCTTGGATACCAGTTTACTGTATTGCACACAAACTTTTAATTTGAACCTAATATACAAACTTGAAGAAATTTTACAGGCATTTCTTAATTATATTATTTTTAGAGAGAAGAAAAAGATGCTTTTGTATACATATTATTCAATTTTTCAACTTTTTAAAGGGTGAATTATGCAAAATGATAAATTTCACCTAAACCATTCAATACCTTTTAACTAATAAACAGCAATATCTAAATCTGTGATTACTAAAATCATCCTGAAATTTTCAAGGTAATAAGTTGTCAACTGTGGTTTAAGGAGCATTTGGATGTTTTAAAGTTATATGCTGTGTTTCACTTAAATGGTAAAGGTCCAATTAAATAACCATTTTTGGGTTTAAAATATTTAATATTAGAAAAGCCATTAGTGGAGCATGAAAATACAGGTTATAAGTATAATAACAATGAAAAAAAAAAAAAAACAAAGTTTGAAAAGTTTTCATATTTGTAACCAAATTTCACAGATACACTGCCCTAAGGTGTAATACTCATACCAATTTTGCAATGTACTTTGAATTTTAGGTTCTTATTTAGTTATTCTTTTTGAGGTTGTATAAAATTACGTGAAACTTGATGAATATGCAAAGTAATAGGATTAAGGAAAACTAAGAAAGCTCGTCTGTATTGGTCAGATGAAACATAGCTAGAAGACTGGAAGTAAATAAAATAAAATTATACTGAGCGGAAAATCCTATATACTCATTAGCTAGTACCCTAAATTGTGTGGGCTAGTAAGAGTAAGAGTTTACTGATGGTATAGGTTTAATTTTAGGCTTAATGAGCTATCAGCGCTGTAGTTATAAATATTATGCTAATTTTTATTCCATGGCTATTTAAGGAAGCTAGATTGAAAATTACATTTCATGAGAACAGAATGTTGGATAGTATGGGACAATAAGTAACATGAAACAATGCATAGGGGTCATATGCCTTTCTTGGGGGTAAAATTATACTAAGTAACAAAACCAGGCAAGGGCAAACTTCCCTTTCATTATCATCAAAAATCCATTTTTTTTGGAATATTGTGAATCTTTCAGACTCATTTGTGAATTTTCAGTTTTTCTTTTAACGTACCATTTATATGCCACCTTTAACATCGAAGGTCATATGATAGCTTTTGACCTATTGGAACAATTATGAAACATTTGTTTAACAGTGGTTTTAATTGTTGGGTTTCTATTACTCTGGATTTTCTTTTTCTTCTTTTTTTCTTTACCTGATTACCTTCCCCTTATGTAGGACTTACAATCCAGTGCCTAGGGTCAGATGCCTGCCGGGGAGCACAGGAACCTATGGACCAGACAGTGAAGACCTGGAAGCGGGTGGTCAGCCAAGCACACAGTATGATAGTGAGGAAGAGGATGACATGAAATGCAGGCAAAATTGATGATTGGAAAGGTGATAATGGAGCAATTGGTGGAATGAGTGGTGGGGGAAACTGGAGAACCTGGAGGAAACCTGCCCTGATGCCACTTCATCCACCACGAATACCACATGTGGGTGCCTGGGATCGAACCCGGACCGCCTAGGTGGTAGGCAAACGCTCTACCGCTCAGCCACAGCACCACCTAGTTTGGATTTGTTACATTAAATTCACTCACACATTCACGCTCCCATTCATACTTCCAGACTCTAGGGAGGATGGGGAATAATCCTAGAAAAATTCCCAACCTTCCAGTTGGGAATCAAACCTGGGACCCCTTGCACAACAAGCATGTGCTCTACCCACTGAGCTATGGTGCCAGCCAATTTTCAGTTTTGTTACTGTATATGAATTAAAGTTTGCTGAGTCATTAGATTACACAAAATCTATAAGTACCAGGTATGAATAGAAAATAGTGTAATGGTTGCCTTAATGTAATGATTTGAGGAGTAATTTGAGAGAGACAGTAACTAGTTACCAAATAATGGTTACAAAAGTAATGAAGGCAGTCATTAATTATCTTAGTAATGGTTATCTAGTCTTGATGACATAATTCACTGCATGTGCATTTGTGTCATAAACTGATTACATCAACTTGTTATGTAGTATCAATCTCCTCTGTAAAAGACTGTGAAATGCCTATAAATGCTGTATATACTGGGTGTCCCAAAAAGACACCAAAAGCACTTAGTATGTTGTGCAGGATGGCACACTGAACAATTTTCATATAGAAGCCCCTGTCCAGAAATGAATAGTTTGGACACTGGAGAGCATTTAAGTTTGAGAATGATCGGTTATAACAATTTGTTAGCATTTGTTTTGGTATCTTAATATGGAAGGCAGGCAACCTTTTAGCCATCTGTGTACTGGTATGAACGACCTGAGAATAATAACATACCTGCACATGCACTAAATTCCTCCATGGAGGCCTTTGTGCTTAGCCTACTGCATTACTTGTGTAGTTTCCAGTACAGTAATGTTTCTTAACAGCAGTGTGACGCTTACCAGTACACAGCTGTTGAAATGGCCAACTTGAATACATTTTGATGTAAATCTGCAAATCACGTCAATTTTGCATATGCGAATCGATGGTGTGGTAGAGGTGGACCAGTTCTATGGCCTGCACAGTCACAAGATCTGACACCTCCCGACTATTTTAGTTGTATGAAGAGTATGGTGTTTGGCACTCCTGTAACACCAGCAGAGGACCTTAGGCCTCGAGTCTATAGAACGATTGAAAATCTTCAAAGACAATAGTACGTATTGGGTCACGTGAATGAGGTGCACCACTGCCGATGTAGGCTCTGCAATTATGTAGTAAGTACACAGTTCAAAGGCCGTTTCTAATGTAGGCAGCTTGATGTTGGGTTTATTTGTGAAATGTGAACATACACCCATCTCATACTTCGATGTGCTACAGCGCCCAAAACATTGCATTTCTGGACTGGTTTTCCTGTTTGAAAATCTATCAGTTTGCCATCCTGTACAACATACTAAGTGCTGTTGGTGTTTTTTTGGGACACCCGTGTATAATCAAATGAGATTGTTTGCGTCTTTTGCAATGTTAGACAATAATGTGTGTTTGGGCATTAATGTTTCTCTTCTCTAACAATATTTCCTTTCAAAGTGTCATTATGTATCATATTTTAGTGAGCGTACAACAGAATATTTAAGTTATTATATCCTTAATTTCAGTCTATTGATATTGGCAATAGTGATGTATTTTATTTTTCTATATCTAATGTGATGTTTATATTTAGGATCCCTATAAATGAATGCAGAAGCAAGTATGAATGCATTTTGCAATTACAAACCACCACAATATCCAAAGTGTTGACACAGAAAGAAAATATTCTGTTTAGATTGCATCAACTACCATAGTATGTGTGTCAAGATAGTTCTAATTGAAATGAGGTTACAGATAATTGTTGCTGGTAAACACCAACGTAATGTAACTGCAAAAGTGATAAACCATGAAAACAAATAACCTAATTATTGTTATTGGTAACTGTTAATGTACTGTAACTGCAGCCCAAAATAACTAATACAGCCTTAATATTACTATTCTCATTATCATTCAGTCTAGCTTAGTAGTGACATTAAACGTTCCTGCTGAACATGGTAGTTGTTATTTTTTTATGCCAACCAACTTGCTGCTGGTGTGTTTAAACACACAAGCCGTGTGTGGGCAATGTTTGAAAGGTAGAATCAGTAATGAAAAATTCAATGCCATAGCTGGGATTTGAACCACAGGTCTTATACATATTCGCAAATACAAATGCAAGTGGTGATTCAAGACACAGCCTATTTGTGTGTCCGACAGATAACATAGGGAGCAGAGACTATCAATAAACTCAGCTGTATGTTGAAAATATTAACTTGTGTAAACCGCACTGTAACACAATGTGGGACTTAGAAGTATTCTGCTCTCCTAATGCACTCAATCACTTTTTCCATGGCTGTACATAAAACAGAAAGTGAATAAAAGATGTGTAGCAATTAACTAACTTTGTGCTTCATTTCTGAGACCATTGTTATAATACAAAGCAACAGAAGTTAAATATTGTTCTTGTTTCATATGTTTTGTGATGTTTAAATACAGTTTTGCATAACTAAAGTAACCAAAATACAACTAATGCTTCTTAATTTTACAGCTATTTTAAACCTTTGTGTGCACCATTAAACGTATAATACATATGGACAAAGTTGGGTTATAGTAATTCTCACAGAAAAAAGGACTAAACAGCCATGTAGCATAGTTACCAGGCTAGATTACAATGTATTCAGTTTAAAACCTAAGTTACATTCAGTAAGTTTAAAATACCCTAACTTAAAATTGAGAACAATGATTCCAATAAGAGAAATACCATATAAATGGTATTGTTATTGTGTTCTGATGTTATGTTTGTAAGGATGGAAGTGTGGCTGGAGTGTTGGAGAGAAGTTTGTGCAGTCATGCCATCTGTGTGTTGCATCATGCTTGCTCAGCACTGCGTGGCTTGTCCTGTGCCCACTGCTGCTGTTACTGCTGCTTGTGCTGCAATCTTCGGCTTATGACTCAACCTTTGCACCAAGCCAAGCTCATGTTCTGCATATCAGACAGACGGAAATGTAGGCCCAAAGTTGTTATTTTTCATTTTCACATCACAGCCAAAGAAAGAAAAATATAAACAAATCATTCCTACAGCCTAAAGCAAGCAGCACATAGAATGTAAAGCACTTGTAGCCACTTTCTCACTCTGTATGATAGATCAATGCCTCCCTCTTTACTACTAACAAGACTTATGGCTAAACCGACAGTGGCAGAATAAGCCATGCAAGGCTCCAAACGAGATGGAAGTCTGTCAACATTTCACATAACATCTTCCACATTTTTGTGACTTCATTCCCTAAGGTGCTTCCATTATCCCTTTAAATTCCTACACTATAGAAAGAAATTATTATGGAAGTTAAAAAAGCTTTAGTTGCATTTGCCATCAATGACAGGTTATCCTATCATGAGCTAAATTCTAGGTAAAAACATTAGACAGAAAAACAGTAACAAAAAATGTGAGCATGACAATTAGACTGACATGAAACTGACTGAAAAATGCTTAGGACTGGATAATACATTTTATGTCTTGGCATCACAAGAAAGCAAATGATAATTCATACAGTCTGCACATTTATCACATATTATAATAACAAAGACAGAATAAAACAAAGTGGTACAATTATTAACAGCGCAACGTCACATATATTTCTTCAGATATTCTTATATCTTTAAGATATGACATACTAAACAATTCCCCAATTCCTCATTCATGGATTTTTGCATGTATTCTCTATAACAATAATAAAAAAAGTAAAAAAAATTAATAGTAAAATAAATATCTGAAGCTATAATGAAACACAGATATTTTAGACTGACAGTGCAAACGCAATCAACAGCTGTATATTTTGTGAACAACTTGCTGTGTTAATTCACCAAATTATTGTGCAGGAAAATGTTGTTGCTGGCCTTGTAATGTGAGGTTTTAACAACTCAAAGTCTTGTAGCTGCAAGATGAATTACAACATCAAACAACAAACTCACACAAAGCAGTCCAAACATCAATAACAAAGTGAAAACATACTAATAAAAGATACAGCATGCCAATAAGCATTAGGTTACCTGCATTGCTTGAAGAAGTAGGAGGCTTATGTCAACCGCAAGTCATCCAAGGCGGTGATAGTCAAGTAATGAACAGCTATCTCATTCCCGGACTGCGAAAGCAACACGAGACAGGTGAGAAGTTGAGTCAATGCATGCAAGCGAGAAGGGATTTGTCAGGATATGGAAAATTGGACAGTGGTTCCATGGATTTAGCCAGAAGGGCTGTTCAGCTCGCAGGACTGCCAAATGTTGCCTTATGTCATTGGTCAGCACTGCTAGCTTTAAGAATTAGATGCATGTTATAAGTCCTCTATAACAACATGCTTTAAAGCCTTGCATATTAGTGAAGTATATTGTGGCAGTCCTACGAGCATGGCTTCATGCCATAGCCACAATAATAGTTACCAGTGACCAGTAGCTGGGCTGTGTACGTCACTGTCCGGGCTGGATTGCTCGCCTCACAAGTGTAGTTGCCGCTATGTCTAGAGCTAACGCTACGAATTGCCAGGACACTAGAGTAATCTTCATATTCTTGAATCGTGAGGTCAAGGTCATCATGCGGGCCTAAGTTTTGGAGAGATCGGGCATCCTTGAACCACTTGATGCTGAGTGGCTGATCTCCACGCTTGATGCTGCATGTCACCTTCACTCTTTCCCCTGCTGATAACTCGCCGAACGAGAATGGAGTGATAGCAGGAGGCACTGAAACACATCCATATGCACACACTCAAGCCACAACACAGTTCTACTTTCCTTCCCTGGCTTGGTGGGGAATCTGGTCTTCATAAGAGGCTGCTTCATTGACAAACAAAATGTCTCCTACATTGCAACCACAATTGTCTTTCATGTCTGAGGGAATGGCATGATGTTATTTAAATATGTTCAGTTTCACACAGTTACCTTTCCTTAATATGATTTTAGTTTGACTGTTTGTAATTCCTTAGAAGGTACCTATTAGTATTATGTGTAACAAGTAATGGGTGGGAAAACTCCAAGAGAAGGAGAATAATAAATGGTGCCACAGTTACAAGTTCTACCAAAAGTTTAAGAAGACCCATTGATATTTTTAAATTTTCTCTTTGAAGAACACGTAACCTTATACATTATTACTTTTTGGTTTCCAGGATGGGCTGCATCTTGTTGGCTTTTTAAGAAATTAAAAATTATGTCCACGTTTTGCCATAAAGCTATGTTCGGCTTCTTCAATGGGCAACTGCAAAAATTCCATCCAATCAGTCACTGCCTACTCTGACTGGCCTCGTTGCCCAAACATAGTATTGCGGCGAAATGTGGGCATAATTTCATAATCTTTAATATCTCAAAAAAGCTAACAGGACATGGCCCATACTGGAAACGAAGAAGTAATAGACAAAGGCTGTGAAACTCTAGGTAAGTTTGAAGCAATATGCTATAAAATTTATAGCATATTGCTTCAAACATACATTACAGATTTTATACCTTATTGGGCCTCCTTTCGCTTTCAAACACAGTAAATTGACTCTTTTGGGGTGCTCTTTAAAATATTCCTACAATCTTGCATGGCAATATTATTCCAAGATTCGGATAATGCCTCTCGAAGTTCTTGGCAGTTTCTCATCCTGAGGGCATCTACAATCTGTGAAATTTAACTTGTCAGGTCCAAAAAAGAAAGAGGCAGAAACACTCACTTGTCTCTCTCTCTTTGCCATGATGAGTATTTGCAAAGTGCATGTAGCCATTTAACAGACAATGGAAGCCTGGGAGGAGGGTATGTGCTTTCCAAGAATTTAGAGGGAGCAGGTAAAGTACCCAAAAGACAAGGACAGAACCAAATTAGACAAATTAAACCTCATAGACTCTACTCCTCTACCTTCCAATCTCATATGGATATAATTGCCATAGTTCTATCCTCCCAGGATGATGCCACTCTTGGCCTACCACTTCGCTCCAGGTCTGAGAATTTGCTGCTTTTCCTATATTTTTTTATTGTCCATGGCACACACACTTTAGTTATCCTCAATTAACGGCAATATCTATATAACTTGCAGCACTTATGGAAACCAATTGCTAGCCATTTAATATCCTTCTTCATGTGTTTTACCCATTTTTACTTAACTCTTTTTGCACCAGAACAAAATGGAAGCTACAGTACAACTGAATGTCATGGCAGTATTTAGTGGTACGATTTACAGTATAAATAATACACTGTAAACAGGCACTGCTCCAACTTTGCTGGCTTATTCATCATAGGTTTGAATCCATTGCCAAATAGTGCTAATTTAAGCTCTTTTTTTCCAACTTGTTTACATCGTGTCATTGTTGATAAACAGTATATGATAACAATGTCATATTTACAAATATTCCTCACATATGTGTCTTTCCCTTCAAAGAAAAAAAAAATTGACATCCCATATATTTTCATGGTAATGTGTCCAAAAATATGTAAAAATGAGATTTTTATGGGTTTTCTAAAACTGAAGTAAAATCATAATTCCTTAAAGAATAATGACATCTAGATAATTATATTTTTAAAATAAACCCTTTAATATTATAATTTCTCTTATGCAACATAAGGTCGCTGGACAAAATAGTGTAAGGATAGAGTGTATTTCAATGAAGCATGTAGGTGTCCTTAAACTTTTGGTAGGTACTGTGTACTTGCCCACTAAAAATTTACATTTTACAGTTAAATTGTTAATTCTGCAATTATGTCACAAGGAAAGCTTTAATCTATCCATTCATCTCATATATTTTAACAGACACTATGCTTATGCTATTGAGCATTCACTCTTTAGCAAGCACTGTCTTTTATATGGTAAGAAAAGGCGATTTCTGAGCATATGTATGAAGGAATCATACTCTTCCCTCAGGCAAGAAAGTACCTGGAAGTCTTATCTATGGGCCATGCCAACTGCAAACCATACTCTGTGAATGCGACGTGAATATTAAAGTATGTAACCATGTAGAAATTGATATTATCTTTAAACTGTTTGCTGATATGTATTAAGGTATATTACTAAAGAAAAATGTTTAAGTGATAGTAAGTATAAGCAAATGCTGCATATACTAGAGATAAGAACAGGAAAATGTAGATACCACATAAAAACGAGCAGCTAGTACCTTAGCTGCGAAAATCAGGATCATTAGCTTCAAAATCTTTACACTTTTAGCATTATCACTTATTTTAGAATGAATTATTTCCTTTCTTGATGATACAGTAAAGATAGTTTGTTACAAAAGTGTAATAAACGCAGCTACCAGCACACAAGCCCCCATTGATAAGTGGGCTTTAAGGTGGATGAGGAAGTGCTGGGTACTTTAAGTTCTGCTTCCATTAATTCTATGAAATGTTTTGTTTTTTCTCCCTGTCATGCAACATAACTTCATCTGTTGATGGATACACAAGTTGAAGATACTATCACCAACCTCCTCTTTGGCCGGAAACTCCAATGTAATCGGGGCAAGAAATGTGCAAAGAAAAATAAAATATGGGGAGCTTGTCACAGATGAGTCTTTGCTGACATGACCTATAGATAATACTCTGCAATTAGATTGAAGAAGTCCAAATTGCAGACCCTTTAGTAGATCCTGGGTTACCCACCAAGCACCAGGAGGCTTGCGAGTCTTTTTCACCGTACCGTTAACGGAGAGTGGGGCTGAGTATGCCGCACGTGCTGCGGCATTATGGGCCACACAAGTGTAGTTTCCCCCATGCTGCGGGGCAAGGGCTCCAATGCTCAGCACGCTCGTAAACTCATCCAGTGTTCGAAGCACCAGCCCTTCACCTTGTGCAAGTTCTTGTCCATCCTTAAGCCAGTGAACATGAAGGGGGGCATCACCTTTGCTCACAACACACTGCACTCCTACACGTTCACCCAGGTGAAGGTCTGAACGGAAGCTGAAAGGAGTGATCTTAGGGGGGACTGCAACAAAAAACACTCCATGTTCATAAAAAGCTCAGAATATTATCTTTTTCCTTCAGGGAGCCCACTGTTTTTGTAACATATGATGTGGTATACAAATACTGTGTGCTGCTGCATTGATTTTGTTTTCTTCCAAAAAATATAAATGAACTTGAAGTAATACAAAAAAAAATTCTGGTAAAATTGGGAAGACAGTGAAATGACTACAAAAAGACTTTAGATTTAGATTTCAAGTATACAAATATCACTGTATCATATGTTAACCTCAGAACTATTTTCAAGGACTGACTTCCTCATTGTCAGCTGACTGTAACTGAATAACTTGCACCTGATGATCTCAGCTTACTACTTGTCCTTCTGTCATTGGTTCTACAAATTTTGCCATGAGATTTGTGTATTGGAATCTTGAGTTCATGGACTTTGGTTGATATTCCCATAAAATTAACTTTTTCCCAAATATTCAATTCAGTGGATTTCGTTTGATTAATATCACTCAGTTAACAATTTTATCACCTTTCATCCAACAAGGTAACCACTACTGCTGATTTTTCCTGTTCCCCAAATTGATGTTCCTAAAGTATTCAAAACATAGAAACAAGACAATCCTAGTATTACTGAGGGTGGGGGTTATTTATGCCCACCTCCTGTACTTTTTTAAATTTGTCTTTTAATTTTTTTATTAAAAGCATGCAGTTGGCAGTTATTGTCACTGTTTCTACTACTGAATTGCATAATTGTTTCAGAGTTCTCATTGTACTGCCCTGTCGGTATAATGTGATTCATGTAAAAAAGTAAAAAAATGGAATAGTCATGAGAGAGCATAGGCTTTCACAGCTGGAGTCAATATAACTAGAAGTTATTTCCAGGCTGTTATACCATGGTGTGCTGGAGTTTCTTTCCAGATGTTTCGACCACAACTGTGGTGGACATGTTCATTGGCAGGGTCGTAGTTTCCTTAGAGAAGTTCGTGTAGCGTCTGAGGTATTGACTGTCCGAACTGCTGTATTTATTCCGTGAGAGGCCTCCACTGATTGGTCCAGATGGCAGATGACAGGAGGGATGGGGTGGGCTTCATCCAAGGTGTTGCTCCCTCCGATTGGTTCACTTCATCATCCTGTCATTGAAGGCAAGAAATGACACATAACAGGAGAAATCAAAGTGAATCATTCAGGAAGGAGCAACACTTTGGATGAAGCCCATCCCCTCCCCCCTGCCATCTGCCATCCAGACCAATCAGCGGAGCCTCTCGGGGAATAAATACAGCAGTTTGGACAGTCAATACCTCAGATACTACGCAAACTTCTCCAAGGAGACTATGGCTGCATCACTGAAAATGTCCACTGTAGTTATGGACAAAACGTTTGGAAACTCTAATTCCAGTAGACCATGGCATAACAACCCGGAAGTAACTTCTAGGTATAAAAAAGGAATAGTTAAACAATGTTAAATATTACCTCTATAAACATGACAAGATATAATACCCAATTTTAAAATAAACTTTTTTAAAAATTTCTGAGACATTTTATTACTAGTGGTGGCCACAAGGTACTCCTTGGAAATCTAAGTTCTGAAATAAGGCTTGGTAATGTTAGGGTTAAGGATCATTTTAGGAACAAAAAATCCAGAGAAGAGGGAAAAACAAAAGTAGAAGCACCTATTTGGCTAAAAGGGCATCAAATTGTTAACTCAGTGACACTAATCAAGCTGCATTAAAATCCATGAATTGAATATTTGGGAAAAATTGTTTTTATGGAAATATTGATCAAAGTTAATGGACTTTGGGATCACAGTGGACCAAAATTTCTTTAATCCTTCATAGTCACTGTGCATCCAGCCCTTTGTTTTTCCCACACCGCTTTTCAGTTTTTGACTTCAAAAGGCCACCGCTCTCATTACTCTCTTAGCTGATAGTATATTGTTGGTCTTTCAATAAGCCATCATTATTGGGGAAACACGTGCTGTGAATTTTAGCATTGCATCCAATGGAGGTCATATGACTGAGCTTGTCCATTCTTTCTGCAATGTCTGGAAGGCACAAGATGCATGATCTAAGCTACCGAAATGACTTAGAATTAGCTCTCCATTTAACACTGAGTGGTGATGTTGATGAAGAGCAACTAGATGAATGAAGAAGATGGTCATACTGATGCAGATGATCTGCCACCCAAGAGAAGAGAAGAAAATTCTGACACAGAGGAAAGTGACAGAGAAGATGAACCTGTTATTAGAGATACTAAATACAGCTGGCATAAGTGCTCAAATAGTAGCAATTGGAAATGGACTAGAGGTGAACAAGAGGAGATAGTTCCTTGGAACTTTGTCTGAGCAACTGGTATCAGGAGAGCTTTTACGCAATAGGACTGCATAGAGAACTATAGTTGAAGCTCCAAAAATACTGATGTGATACTCAAAGTGCACAGGAAGAAGAAGCAGAACTTTCTGAAGAGAAGTATTGTGACACATGCAAGCTTACCATACCAAAGGGGGTCTCTAAAAACACAAGGCACAGCTGCAAGAAATGTAAAAATTATTTTTGTTTGGGACATGGTAGAATGATATGTCACAAGTGCTTTGTGAGTTTGGTGTTGGAAAAATAGGATAGTGTAAAATAGGAAAACAGAAAGAAAAGAGAAAAGAAACAACTATCCTATGCAGTAATGAGTAAAAATTGTTTACATGCTATATTTTGATGTAATAAGTTGTTTTCTTCTTTGATACTATATTTTAACATCTGCTGCATTTTTTGTTAATACTACACCATTTGCTTATTTTGTTCATGCTAATGTACTGTTATTATTATTATTAGGATTAAAATAAACTGTACTATCATGAAAATAAAAAATTAACAAATTAATGAACCTTATAAAACCAATGAAATACAAATTGCATAAACTTTCATGGCTGGTGTCAATAAATAGAAAATTATTGTCCGGGCTTGTGGGCCATGGTCTAATGAAAAATCTCCTTCCAGACATTTCGTTTGAAGCTGCGTCAAACCTCCTCAGTGGTGTGACCGTAGTACTCTGCTAGGCTTGGAGATGACTGATACGGAGCCTTTTGGTTTCACGGGCTTTATATGCTTAGCATGTGTGGGTGGTTGACAGTTGGTCTGGTCTTTGTTTATTGGTTCAGCTGTTGTGTGGGCTGGGCTAAAGTGGGGGCTGTTTACAATGAAATACGTTCACAAAATTAATAAAGGTAATGAAAAAGTTATTGGCGCCATCTAGATACTGTGTGACTGACTGTACAAACCAGGGGGCAACCGATGTGGGGTTACATGTTTGTAGAACCGCTGACAGAGGCATAAGTAATAAGTTGAGATCATCAGGTGCAAGCCATCTGGTCACAGTAAGCTGATGAAGACATTCATCAAAACTACTTCTGAGGTAGATACCTAATTGCATAATACTTGAATGTGTGCAATCACATCTAAAGCTTTAATTCAAAATATTTTTATTTGTAAGGATGTAGAAGGTGATGAGTAAGCTTAGTACGTGAGCTACCAAAAGAATGAAGTTATGCACGCTTTGTCTGTACAGCAGATGGACAGAACCAGTTCACCAGTTCACATGCACTATGAATGCGGATAACTTGATTCCTCTTTAATGTAGCTGGACTAATAAGCCTAATGATGATGAACTTACCACAAATTGGTCTGTATGAGTATGTGTTGTCAATTGGTACACATTGCCTTAAAAGGTTTCTGATGTTAACAAAGCAAAAATGAACATCTTTGAAAATGCTATGTAGTGGGTAACTCATAGTGTAGGGTACTTAAATTATATTTGAACCCATTCGTGGCCTCTCTTTTGCTACTCCCATGCTGGCTGCTGGGACTATAGACTGGCAATTCCCACTTGAAAGTGTGCTGGCACCAACATTCATTGGTACTGCTGTGTCAGGTGCAGTCATTCAGTGTGAGTCAGGTGCCTCTGTTGTGCATTAAACATGGTGTGTCACTTATCTGTAGAAGAATGAATGTTTATTTGTAAAGTTTACTTCAATCATGCATCTGCTCACCATGTGCACAGGGAGTTTGTTGAAAAGTTTCTGAACTCTGTACCATGTGTAAGGACAACTGTACATGCAGTCATAAATGAATTTGAAGCTTTGGGTTTGGTGTTGGACACGAAACATTCGAGGAAGAGGTCAGTGTAAACTGAAAATAAATTGGATGACATCAGTTGCTTTGGAGCACTCTCCTCGAAAATCACTGAAAACACTAGCGCAGCAAACAGGTGTATCTCAATCTTCAGCGAGAAATGCGACACATCTGTTTAAACTGAAGCCCTATCGCTACACATGAGTGCAGGCATAAAAGCCAGATGGTTCTGCTAAACATGTGAATTATTGTAACTGGTTTTTCTAATGTGTTGAAAGGGGTTTCACTGACCCACAGCTTTTGTTTTTCACTGATGAATCTTGGTTTGATCTAACTGGACTTGTGAATACTCACAACAGTCACTACTGGGATTCAGAAAAACCTGTGCTACTGAATGAAATGCCTCATTATGATCAGAAAATTGAAGTGTGGTGTGCGATAAGTGCTAGAAGAATAATAGGGCCCATATTCTTTGATGAAACAATAAATGCAGAGCAATATCTGAGGTTAATTCTGAGGCCATTTTTCAGCCACTTGACAGAAGAAGAGAAATTGCATGGTTGGTTCCAGCAAGATCCTGCAACAGCACATTCGGCTGCTGTATCATTAAATGCAGGAAAAGAGGTGTATGAAGACAGAATAATTAGAGTTGTTTTGTGGCCCCCTCTTTCTCCTGACCTAACAAGTTGTGACTTTTATTTATGGGGTTCTTTAAACCACAAAGTGTATCGTTCCAATCCTCGCATACTACAGGAACTTAGAGAAAACATTGTGCAAGAAATCATAAGAATTTCTGCTGCTGAGCTTTAGAGACTAAGCAAGCATATTTACATGAGATATGCTGCCTGTTTGAGAGCAGAACATCAACATTTCCAGCATCTATTATAAGGTAAAGATTTTAGTCCACCTCTGCTGGTGTAAATTCCCTGGCGACTGTCGGCTGTCTCGCGCAGTAGACAGAGGCTGCAAGGGTGGGTTCAAATATAATTTAACTACCCTATATAAACTTGATCATGTTTTAAATCAAAATAACCTGTGATGCACCATACGTACTGTTCTAGGCTGTGTACAACTGACTCATAATAATAATAAATTTATATTCCTTATTCACCTTTATGTACAGCTGGTTGTACTGCTGAACAGAGCAGGAGCTGTATTTGTAAATGCTAGATGACTGTGGGCAAGAATATGTTCAAGACATATTTGATAAGAAGTGGCATTAGTGAAATAAAGTTTTTTAATATTTTAGTTTTGGTTTTGGTTTTGTTGTTTAACGACACTGTCGACTGCCGGGATCACATCAGTGTCACTGGTGTGCCGGAATTTTGTCCCACAGGAGTTCTTTTACATGCCAGTAAATCTACTGACATGGAGCTGTCATTTTTAAGCACGCTTAAAAACCATCAGTCTGGCCCGGATTTGAACCCACGACCTTGGGATCAGTAAGCCAGCATCTAACCAACTGAGCCACCCAGACTGACTTAACATTTTGGCTTATATTTTCAGAATTACATTAGCAATTAGCTGATGTAAATATAGAAATGTGCTTTTTTATATGTCCAAGATATGTATCATACTGCTCAGGCAATTACTTGCAAACTATGTAACATCTTTAAATTGCACATAAGAAGCCTGTTATTATCACATGTACCCAAGCACTGTCTGCATTCTCACCAAGGTGTTCTGTGCTATGATTTGTTTTTCCAATTGTGGAATGACCCCATGGGCATTAGCAGGATTTCATTTGGGGACAAGGGGACGTTCAATAAATTGAAAGGACAAAATAAGTCAACCACAAAAACCTGGGAGACATTCCTTTTGAAAATTAAGATTTCTTTTAGGCTGCAATGGGAATACAAGTATGTTCTCTGGTCCCATATCCCACTTACTGCTTCACTAACAACTTCACAATTGTCTTTTTTCATATAAAATTGTATAAATATAACTTTTTCACAAGAACTTTCATCCTGTTTTACATTAAGAAAGGCCTTATAGCTGCATTACAAATGCATGCATGTAGAATCATTAATCTGAAGAGACCGAGGAATTCAGTCTGAAGAAATATTGTCTATCAATACATTGTGGTGGAACGGCACATGGCTCTTATCCTTACTTACAATTGTTAATCAATTGTAATGTATAATAAACTGTATTTCAGCAATTTATGGGAATACAGTTAGCAACACTAACTAAACAAAGGAATGATCTAATGATAAATGGTACAAAACTAAACAATGACCTGGTAGTAAATCATATATGATAAATTAATGCCTCTATGTATGAAATAGGGATGGAATGGTGTGCAAAAGAAGTTGGATGCATTGTAAATGAAACAAAGTATCTAGTGATTTCTCCTCCCCCAGAAAGGATCTCCACATAACCTGAATATCGATGGCAAATCATTTGAAGGGGTTTCTAGTTTTAAATATCTTGACAAGCTGATTAAATCAGATAACCTGATGCATGATACAATTAAAGAAAGGATTCAGACCTGGAAATTGAGTCTATCATGCAAATTCATTCCTCCTCAGAAATACCCTAATCTCTCGCAACACGAAAGTGAAAGTCTACAGGACTCTGATTCTGTCTGTTGTTACATATGGCTCAGAGGTGTTAATGTTAATGCCCTTAGATCCTTCGAAAAAAGAATACTTAGAAAACTTTTTGGATCTTTGAAGGAGGATGAAAACACATGGAGAATTCATACTAACCAGGAGTTGAATAATCTAATAAATGGCCAGGATATTGTTAGATTTATAAAGTCTTGAAGACTAACATGGTTGGGCATCTTATAAGAATGGATGACAACAGACTCCCAAAGAAAATATGGAAGGGAAGGCTTTACTCAAGAAGAAGAAAGGGGCGCCCTAGAACTAGATGTATGGATGTGTGGATGAATGGTGTGGAGGAGGATCTGATGGCCATGAGGATACGAGAATGGAGGAGTATGGCAGAGAACCGAGATATCTGGAGATGACTAGTAGAGGAGGCCAGGGCTCACACCGAGCCGTAGTGCCCACTGAAGAAGAAGATGTATGAAATACTCACAAGAATATTTTTCCAAAACTATTTCACTTTTTAAACAGCTGCTGTTTCAACCACAATAAGAATAATGTATCTACAGACAGAAAATTTCAGTTTTCGAGTTTGTATAGTTATTGAGAAAATGTTCCCTACATATGGCACATCAGGAGAGAGCATTCTGTATCAAGGTTTTCTGAAGTAAATTGTGAGCAGTTACATTTCAGATATTGTAATCTATATTCATTGTTTATAGTTACCATTTCTGAAAAGAAGAAAAATTCCTACCACTGCATTAAATGTGAATCTGGCTAAGTGGAAATGGATGGTCAATCCTGTGAACAAATGCTCTAGCCTAGCATTTGTCTTTGATAAACTTGGAAGTCTTAAGGCTAGGTCACAAGCACCAGTGACAGCACCAATAACCAGAATGAGAATGTTGAAATATGTATATGTATTCAAATGGAAGTGCTCACAAATGGCAGGAAGCTTTCCCGGGCTCTGGGAATAGGAAAGAAGATTTGGTCAACTTTTAACTTATTTGTTGCCATTACCGGCTATGGCATATTAGACTCATATTATGCAAATTAGACATTTTGTTGTAGAAATTAATCAAGGCAGCCATGTCATAGAACAGCTGCTAGAGCTTTCTCTAGTCACAGGCTGGAAAAAATATCATTGCTCAGTTAGTCAGTAAGAAACAAATGAATTCCCAATGTGCAATCCCTTCCATTTTCTGGTATCTTGTCGTTATTGTACATGGGCTGTTGTGCACCAAAATATTGAGTGCTACCTTGCTTGTCATTCCCAGAGTCATTATTGTTACTGTTGTTGGGTGGTTCTGAACCAGCATTAATGGTAACGATAAGCAGGTTGAGAAAGTTGAAATACATGTATTTGAATGGGAGTGTTCACAACCGACGGGAAGGTTTCTCGGGCCCTGGGAACTGGAAAGAAGACTGATCAAGTTTTACCAGACATGGCATGTTGTATTCATATTGTGCATGTTAGGCTTTGCGCTGTAAAAATTATTCAAAGAAGTTGAGCCATTAAACAGCTGCTAGAGCTCTTTCTACTCACAAGCCAGAAAAAACATCATCGGTCAGTTGGAAACAAATTAAGCCCTAATGCACCATATTGACCTCCAATTTCTATTGTTAAGTTGATTGGTAATATGCCTTCCTGCTCTCACTGCCGACCTGTTGTGAACCAAAGTATTGAGTGCTACCTTTCATCACATTCTTGTTGCCATTCTGATTACTGTTACCGGGTGGTTGTGTGCCAGCTTGTTGGGGTTTTTCTTGTAACTTCAGGCCAATGTTGGCATCAGAATAAATGACTAACAATATTTGATGAATTGCAAAAGAAAATTGGTAACTAAGAAAGAGGGTTTTCTCTGTAATCAACTTTGTGCCAATTTTAATAGAATAAATAATTTTCAAGCATTAAGATCTCAACTTTCTAATACTCCAAATTACATAAACATAAAGCAGCCTTTATTATTTCCAAATTATAACTTCCAACATATCAGCATCCTTCATTACTCTCTAAGTAGTATGCATAATTATTTCCTTTCCTGTTTTGCTTTGTTTTCTCTTCAGTTTTAATTGAGTTCAAAAACAAAATGCTCTATAAGGTATAAAGAACTACATTATCTTACCAACCCATGCATTTAACTTGATCTCTCATATAATGTAGCCAGCTTGAATTGTTTTATTATTTTTATCAGTAGCACTATTAGTAAACTCAGTTTGAAGTAAGCACTATCTAGCACTATGTATTTTAAAGTCAAACTCACCCATTACATTAACTTGTGTGGAGCCGCTGGCTGTGTCACCCTGTTTGTTACTTGCTTCACATCGATAGGCTCCACCATCTTCACTCGACTGAACTTTCTCAATCACCAGTGTACCATTTGGGAACACCAATTGCCTTCGGTTCACAGGAAGTAATCGATCTCCTGTAATAGACATGACTTTTTAAGCTAAGTTACAATTTACAAACTTTTGTAAGCCATGTTATGTGCTTTATACTTTCAATTAAAATTAGATTTAATTAGTAGGCAGCACATGTTGAATCGACTTAGTAGTGTGCCAAGAAGACAGTAAAAAGGATTTATTAGTGATCCAACCACAGTGGCATAGCTCAGGTTTTGGGGGCTCCCTGCAAATAAATGTTGGGGCCCTACTTACTTATAAAGCTTAAAAATGAGAGACTAAAATATCACATATTTATTAACATAGAATAAATGTTAAAATAACACTCCCTGATTACCAACACTAATGGTTATTTTTCCTAAATAAACAATATATACTCACTAAATGCATAATGCACAGAGGTGGTACAAAATCGTTACTTGTCAATAATCTGGGTAAGGCAAGCAAACTTCTATTTGTAGTACCTCAGACATTGTTCAGACGCAATAACACTGAACAACTGGTTAGAACAACACGTATTGATTTATGTTTATACCTTATGACCAAATTCTAAATTAATCCAATGTATTGGCCAATTGACTATATTTTCACATAGGTACATACTATGTGGTTTGTTCGGCTTTTATAACAACCGTATTGAATAAAATACCATGCTTAAAGAATTTCTCTGTATGATTGTGATAGCTTTTGAGAGTATACACACTTAGAGCTAAGCTTTTTTTTCATACCTTTAACCAAGAAAGAATAGGAAATGTTTACAGAGTACACATCTGTTGTTTGTATATCATCATTGAACTGCTTCTGTTCCGTAGCTTCTTCCAAGCGATTTTATGTTTGAATTTAATATAAAAAGTCATTTTTAAGAAAACAATTAAAGGCTGTCTGGGGGGCCCTAAAGATCGGGTGCACCCCACACTGTGGGGTGTGCAGGACCATTATTTATGCCACTGTCCAACCATAAGGTTTGAGTGCCATCTTAGTCAACATATGGAAGTGCATCTCGAAAAACAAACAATCTATGTACCTATAAAAATAAATACCAGCTGGATGACAGAACTATTGGCGTCATGGTGGATGCCCGAGATACAGTTTTAGCCCTTTTTGTCAACTTTTGGAAAGAATTTAGACTTCCGACTACCAACATAAGGAAAATTGTTAATGCCGCTATACATGGCCCTGTAAACATTCTTAAATCTCACTTATTTGGACCTTAAAACTACAATTAAGGTATTTTTATTTTATGATCTGTATTTAACAGCTTGAATTGCATACAACCATTTTATTATTAATACTATCAGCATATCCTGCCAGTAAATTGTTAAATTGAAACTCAAACTTGTGTTTAATGCCTACTAATAGTGATATTTGTGTTTTTTGTTTACTTTGTCAAATTTGGCAACCCAAAAATGTGCGAAAGTTGTTGATTTGTTTCAATATAGTAGTATGATTTATAACAAATCTTTTGCAATCATGTAAGCACAGAATTTCCAAATCACCATACCCTACTGCTGCACTTTTTCTTCCCCCAATTTTCCATTGCCATTGAAACATATATTTTAAATAAAGGGTTGATGCTTAACAACCTTGACGTAAACCTTTAGTAATAAAAGAAATCATTACATAATCTCTTCCTTATTTCAATTTTATAGAAGATCCAGAATTTAATTACTTAATATTGTAAATATATTGTTTTTATTGTTGTATTATGTGTAAATACTTTCCAGACCACCTCCATAGCACAATTGGTAGCATACCTGCCTCTGATGCAGAGCACCTGGGTTCAATCCCTGATACCGGCATGGGATTTTTCCCCTGCTGGGAGGTCTGGTATGGGATGCATTCAGCCTCATTAGGTTCCTGAGGGGTCAATTGAGGAGCTACCCTGATAGAAAGGTAGCATCCCTAAAAGGTCAAATAGTCACCTTACGGTCGGGGGAGTTGGCATGCTGACCCCTGCCACCTCGCATCTGCACTCCATTGTGGTTTTTGCTGTGACTGGAGGACGCAGTGGCCGGGCAAATAAGGGTAACTTCTGCATAGAGGAGACACCCAAGGGATTATTATTAAAAATATTTCCCATAGCTTCTTTAATGACACATTATCAAGAACTTTTTCTAGAACAATAAATAATAAATGTGAAATTTGTTTTTTTGTAATATCCTTCTCAATATCTAACATTAGCATGTGATCTATCAACTCAAAAATCTGTTGTTCTTCATTTTTGTATGTTAAAATTCTGGTATTAATAACAGTAATATAGTATCTCTGCAGGCTTCCACACTATTGGCATGGCTAATACTGGAAACAGAAGCAAGCACATTGGACACCTTACAGAGTGAACTGATGTAGGCAAGAGAGAGAAGGTGCCAGTAATAGCTCAAGCATCAGTGGCATATTTAACATTTTGCAAAAGTACGCAACATGAAAGAGAAATTATATACATTATACACAAATAACCTGGATCTTCATTGTTCCAAGGAGATTTATCCTTCCCAAGCAACAAAAATGGCCAGCAAAAGAGTTTACACAAAGTTTCAGAGCTGCATAACTAAACTATCTATCTGTAAAGTTTAGAGTTAAATGCACACAAGGTACCTACTTCACTTTGCTCCAAAGAAGCATTTACTAGACTGAATAGCAGTGTGCTTGTTAATTCTTCTAATAGCCTAGGTGAGGTGAAGAAGTATTTTCACCACATAAAGATGGAATGAAGGCACAACGGCAACCTGAGAGATGCAGAGAAGTGCATGCACCACATGCTAGTGTATTCAAGGTGCGAACAGTGATTGTTGAGTGCATTTCAGTGAATTTGGCCTGGAATATTCAAATTATGAGTGATTCTGAAAGTAAAATAACTATTTTGTTTGCTAATAACACTATCAATTGCGAAGACCACTTGAAGACCTGTGAAGCATTAAGATCAGAAGAAACTACAGCTCAAAAGTATTGGAAAGCACGAATGATAATGGCTTCATTGCCAGATGCAAGGCACTAGAAAACAACAACAACAACAACAACAACAACACTATCAATTGCCAGGATCATACCATTGTCGCCATATGCCGGAAGTTTGTCCTGCAAGGGTTTACTTATATGCCATTAAATCTACTGACATGGGATTGTCACTTTTAAGCACACTTAAAAACCTTCTGTCTGGGACAGGTTTGAACCAGTGACCTTGTGATCAATAGCCCAGCACCTAACCAACTGAGCCAACCTGACCAACTAATTCTCAAAGTGTTGTTATATTAAGTGTATTTCCTTTGTAACCATGCAATGCAAATTTGCTACTAGCCTGTTTTTACATAAACTTATTATAAAATGGGAAATTCTGAATGTAGTAGTATTTAACATCTTTCTGGAATGCAATAACATTATCTTTGTGGATTTATGTATGTATTTATTACAGCAAAGCTAAGGCATGTGGCCTTCTCTTTCACTCAACTACATAGAAAGATCCTGAATCCAACTTCCTGAACGCAATGATGATACAGGTCAATCAAATCCAAATGAACTCAAAATAGAAAGGGCACAAATATTAGAATAACAATAAAGTTAAATTGATTGAAAACATACAGAAATTAAGTAAAAAGTAATAGATATTCATTAATATCAGAAGTCAGCCATTGACTAGGGGATCCATAGTTCAAAAACTAGTAGAAGAGAGATTCTGTCAACTCTTACACCATATTCACACCTACTGAGGTTCACTCAGCCTACTGTCTGAATGAGTACCTAGTGTTTTAATGACCGACAATGCACTAACAGTAACCGAGTGATTGTAACTGTGTAATCTCATTCATTTCCAGATATGCCTCAGGTTCACTTCATTACTTATTAAATTAAATTGGGCTTACCTCGGTACCAGGAAATGCTCTCTATTGGATATCCAGCAACTGGACAAGTCACTCTAAGTGTTTCTCCAGCTACAGCAGATATTTCCCCCATTGTTCGAACATGAGGACTTCCTAAAATAAATAAGAGAGAAGATAAAATGGAAAGGCACAATGGTAACATTGGTTAACTTTGATGGTTTTTTCTCTAAAGTGTTGAAAGTATATAAGAATGAAAGCAAAAGTCTCAGTAAACATGGTTGTCATAATGAGCTTTATGTGACTGAACCGTTAGACCAGCCACTGCATACATTCTTCTCCTTAAGTGAGTTAAGGTTCACCATTGTTTATAACTGGTAGCCTGCTACTTCATTTATTAGTGCTAAACAATTACAGTTATAAATATGATTAGGCCATGAGCCCAGACTTTTTGACTATCATATCCAATTACATGCAATTTATAACAACTTCTTAGCCCTTATGTAGTCGTGTGTGTTTTTGTAACATTACTACTTGTGCAGGGTGTTCCTGACACCCCAAACAAAAATTGCTCTAATTTCATTATTTGTGCAGCATATCATTGCTATAAATATGTTTACTGAATAAATGACTCTTCAGAATGCTACCTCACCTAATATGAGTGTACCTTTATATTAATAGAGTAGCAAATTACTTTTTCTTGAAGCACATACAATATTTCCTATTTGCTTACAACCTTTGGTAAAATTATTTTTTTCTGGTGTTCCTTGTTCTGTACTACTGATTTAAGCCATTACACATATGGCTAAACATTTATTCTGTCAATTCATATAAAAATGTTGTGAATTTAATCACTGTCACTGGTATTATCATAATACTTTTCACATAAATTTTTCATATGCTTTAGACACATGGCTTTCAAACATCGGACACAGGGTGATTAAACTTTTATGTCTTTACTCATCTAAAACCTCTTGCAGAAGTGCCTGCATCATTCCTTGTTCTACTTTGTGAGGATCTATTGCTGAACAAACAACACACAGTGACCACAGTGCACAATAATGTAAAGAGTCGCACAGGTATTTTCTTGAAACTCAAGCTTCCATTATTGATTTTGTTTTTACTCAAGGCTTGCACATTACTTCCTAGAAAGTATCAAAGATCATGAAGGTACACTCCTATCCATTATGTAATAATACACAAATAAGAACGACTAGGGTGTCCTGAACATCCTGTGCGATGACTAAAGGGTTAAAAATATAAAATATCTATTACATACCATACAATTCTGTTTACATTAAACCCTTTACAAAATTCATATGGTTGGGAATTAACCCAGGTTCTATTCTAGACCACACAAAATAGTAAGTAACACTACTATCTACAACTAGTGTTAATAACCCATTCATTATTTCTACCACTTATAAATCTACATTATAATTCTTAAACTTTTTTTACTACATACTTCCATTTGATTCACTGACCATATCAATTTCCTCTTAACTCTAATTAAAAACTCTCCTAAGTTACAAATTTGCTATTGTTTGCAGAACATTTTCACACTAGTACTGATTTTGCCATTTTCAACCATTTGCTTCATATAAACTCCTTCCTCCAAATATCTCTACCCCTAAATTCTAATAAAATATGGATTGCATCTTCTTTTTCTTTGCACATATGGCAAATTTCTTCTTCTGTCCCTCCCCTGTAACCTTTTAATCTCCAAACTCCCAGTTTAAACCATGCAACACCTTCTCTTTGAGTCTTACTACACCTCTGGATGTACCTGCATCTTTTTCCTGTCATTACTTCCAAATCCTTCAAGAAAATTTTAATGAACTCCTTTTCTCCACCATGGCCCATAAATGCTCTCTGTCCATATCTTCCAATTGGCATCCTATCAACATACTCCCTCTTCCTATCCATATATCACCCATACCATTAATTTTAAGTTGATGCCTTATTTTGCACAGCCAATTTTTTTGGGTGAATGCACTTTTTTGTATGTCTAAGCAATCTATCAAAACGTGCCCCTATGGTAAGTGATTAATTCTAAACCAATATTTCAACACTCTTTCCACAACCAACCCTTGTACATTCACTTAGCCTAATTCTAACATAGCTCCTTCCCCTGTGGAACTACGTACATGGAACTCTTAAAATCATTTTACAAAACATTTTCAGTCATCTATCCATCTTTTTCCAGCCTTCCACTGCACCCCAAATCTCTATTACATACAGCCGTTCTGACTCCAGTGACTTTATATATAAGTACCTACATAGGTTCCAACCATGTCACATTTATCTTTGGACCTATGTGCCTACAGACATTTGCTAACTATTTTCAATGCTGATTTTCCTTTTGACCGGGCCATCTCCTTATGCTTCCCCATCCTCCAGTGCTATTAAGTTTTATACCCAAATAAATAAAATCCTATAACATGGAACATTGCCGAGCGGTGGAATATGGAATAATAATCGAGTTATTCAGGTACCTACCGTTTTAGTCTGAGCAGTCAACTGACTCTAGGAATTGGCCTGGTCGCGTAGACTGCTTAGCGGATGTGTAAACGCGTACAATGTGCTCAATTGTTTTATTTAAAATTTCTATATAGTTGTATTAAAGCAGCTAGTCTATTCTGACAGCTACTATCTATTCACTCTAAGGTTGATTCGCGCGAAATTGAACCCAGGTGGCCAGTGCACAGTTATAATGTATCCTTCCGCCATTCGCGCCAGAAATAGTCACAACACAACCACGTGGTGAGTGCATGCGGTACGTAATAGAAACGAAATGATCCCTTATTCCGTCAATTTAAAGAGTGTGTGTGTTGTGGTGTTTAACGCCCGCTTTTACTACTACGGCACCGCAGGCGGTGACACTGATGATACATGAAGATGGAGCACCGGTGGAATGAGATGGCGGGGGAAACCGGAGTACCCGGAGAAAACCCGCCCTGGCGCCGCTTCGTCCACCACGAATTTAAAGAGTGACTAACATGTAACACGAATTGCGTTTCTAACAAACTCGTCACATTTTTGCATGGCGTATTTCACACGCTTTCGTTTTTTCCCGGGTGTAACCACTTTTCCTGTTTCAGCTTTTTCTTTACGAGCACTGTTTACACTGGTACTCGAAACATCAGTGAACTCAGAAGTTAATTTCACTACTTCTTTGACGGGAACAGTTGGATATTTCTCACACAACTTATAATACACGTTCAACACTATTGTTTTCTCACCACTAGTCAATGGTTTTCCCGCCTTATGCTTTACATAAGTCGACGAAGACGCAAGAGCAAATTCACCGCGACTGTCCGCCATGATTCTAAATAGAAACTGCTGTTATAAACAATACTCGGATACCAGGTTATTACACGAGTTGCATGTTGGGAGTTGTAGCTCTGTTTATCAGTATACATCAGCGTTAATTAACCTCTCAAGTATTTGTGTAGAATGTTATATCATTTAACGATAAATTCATTCTAAAACTCAGATTGCTAGAATGGGACTACTTCCCTGCACGCATTGCTATCATGTTGTACCACGGTGCACTGATCACGTGGGTTTGTTTTGATGTGGACAAACCTAAGACTGAACTTATAGATGCAGGCGGGCGCTTGAAAGGGTTTCCAGGGCAACGAACGCTTCCGCCAACTCAGCATTCCACACCTCTCAAATTCCCTTACTGTAAATCTGTGTTGAAGCCTTCCTTAATTGCCATACTGATTTGCCAGGTGTACGTGCGTTTCCCAAGTGTTTGCGAATGTTCTAGTAGTTTATTTATCTATTAGAAAACGACACCATTTAACGCTCTGCAGCATTTGGAATATACGTTTTGTAGTGCGTTTCCTAATGTTTATTTACGCGGCACACAGCTCAGCTGAGAGAGGAGCTGGCACAGTGCACACCAGGGCTGCCAATGTTTAAAAGTAAAATTATCATACCGGCCACTCAAAATTATAGATCTTTATTAAAGTGATCATACACCATAAACCAAATGCTAGAACAATAAATGTATCAGCATTGCATTTATCAAAATATAATAGCATTAATGTTTATGGTATCCACTTACAAGATTGATGACCTCAATCAGTACTACAACTTTAATACTTATGTTTCTCGCACTATTCATCTGAAATTTCATCATCTTCCTCAACTGTTGCAGCATTAGACAAATTTGTTGTTGAGATAAACTTTAACATCTCGGTGACTTGCAGATTTTCGGACCCACCACATTCTTTCATAAGCTGAGACGACAGAATAAGTCCATTTACTGTATCTAGCGCCAATCTGTTTGTAATTTTGGGTTTTATTAGGCCTAGTTTGGAAAAAACTCTTTCACAAGACAAGTTTCTGTGGGCCAATGAAATCACTGATAATGAAGCCTCCACCAGTTCTCTGAAACTAGTATTTCCACCAAGGTGACATATGTTTAACAGCACTCCAGAAACTGTCAGGTTCAGGTATGCTCTTTATTTCAGACAGAATATTACGTATTCCGAGTTTTCTCCATTGATCATCAATTTTCTGAACAGTGCCTCCTTCATTGAGATTACCAGATCTGGGCACACTGGCAACAAGAGGATAAAGAGTAGAAGGATTGGTAGGATATGAAATGGTTGCCTTAGAGGGGTGGACACAGGCTATGAAGGCAAAAGTGGTGTCGCTATTTGTAATTAATTTTATTTCGCTGGTGTGACAAACCAGTGAAAATGATATTTCGCCGGTATCGAAATTATCGTACACCCCATAATTATCGTACGGGTTGGCCACCATGGTGCACATGCATTGCAGCCAGGCAGTAACTGTCAGAATGGATTCGTTTTAATGGAACTGTATTATTTGCGTTTCTAATTTCCAATATTGAGCTTTATGAGCAATGAAGTATAAAGAAAGCCGCTTTGAAACTTGATTAGGTTATTACACTCAAACAGGCTACTTGGACTAAAACAATTCAAATACAATACGATAAATTATTTATTGGCTCAGCATTTTCAGTATCTTTTGCATTTTGAAGGTAAAAAGAGGACAATTATGTAAAACAATCAAAAGAAATATGCGTAACACAACTTATATTCTGTGTTTTCATATTAAAATAATTTTATTTATAGCTTTATGCCCATGCGCTACATTACTAATGTAAAATAATAATAGTAATACAATTGATGACAATAATTAAAAAGGATTTACCATATACGTTTAAGCGTGCTCCGTGTGCAACTTCTCCAACCCTGTTCGTTGCAACGCATTTGTAGGTTCCGCCATCTTGTACACGAACGCTTGTGATGTTCACGTGACTTATGACATCTCCATGCATTGGAACATATTGTCCAATAACAAACCTGGAAATGACAGTGCAGAAATTTTACAATTCCATTTTCATTAAAGTATTACCTTTTTTTTTCTTACAGTTCAAGCACACACAAAAGTTTCCAGTATCTATATTTAAAATAAACATTTAGCAGCCTATAGAATGACTGACTGCTGGAAATATTTTGTAAATATAAATGAATCAAACTGTGTTCGTATTATGCATAGCTGGAACAAACAGTGTCCGCATCAGAATATAATAAATACGCCACCACTTCACTGCTGCTTGCATATGTAGTACTTGGCAAAGCGACAAGGTGTATTGACCAGGTAACGATCGCTTCTTATCTTGTTTATTAGAAGAGCGAAATATGTAATAGTAACTTGGCGTATAGCCAGTGATAAAACAAATAGATGATCTCTCGGACCCACCGATATATGAGACGTTGCTGTCCTGAAGATATGATTGTCTCTGAATAGGGTATACACACCTGTCTCGCCTTCTTTGTGCGATAAGCTCGCATAAACAACTGGGCAGTTTCACACTCTTTCCGATACGCTTCATGGCTTTGCCAAGTAGTATCAACTGCTGCCTCACTGGTGGCCTGTTAATAGCTAATCCCTGCGTTCAAAGCAACCTTTCATGTTATACTGTTGGCTGCAAATGCAAAGGATCATACGAAAAAAAAAAAAAAAAAATACCCGTATTTATAGAATCTTAATCATTATGCTAAAGATAACGAACAAATTACGAAATAAATTGAATTTCCATAGTTATATCACTAAAGTAAACATGTTATACATGAGACTGATAATCTATATCATAGATGGGGAGAACCGACACATTGTGTCACTTCCCCTACATCGTAGTTTTAACCCCTTCCAATGCCTCACAGCAGTTAACTACCAGGCCACGCCTCCCGCTATTGGCTGTCTACCTCAGAGAACCGGCCATTCCTTCAAATTGTGTCAGTTTGCACAAAGGATAAATACTCGATTGCTTTACTGTCACCCTTCTCCCCCATGCCTATTCTATATCCATACATATCCCGCAGATGAAATGACTGCATTACATTCTTCTATGCTCAAGTTGAAGAAATGCAAATGTCAAATGTAACAGGACAAACAGTTGCTACACACAAGGCCGCACAGGTAACTGAGACAGTGCTGTTGTGACGGCATTAACGGGGGTGAGTGTACATCAACTTGTGACATACTGTGTAAATTATGAAGTAGTCCAGGGACGCTAGAAATACAACCATACGTTGTAGTCAACTATTCCATTCATAAATAAAGCACAAAATAAAATTAAGCTTCAATTTCACTTTATGATCTAAGCTTAAAGTTAAAGAATAAGAAGGCATTCTTGTAAATAAAGGCCGGAGGGATGTGCGCTAGCATGCGATACAGGTTAGCTGGACACAGAATGACGTTAGAAGTACAGTACGACCGTCAAATGTGCAAACAACTGCCACTAGAAGCAAGAGTCGAAAACAACGTAACATAGTACTCTGCAAACTAGTGAAGCATTGCCTTGCAAGTGTATTCAGACGTTAGGTAAACGTGTAGTGTAACGTGACTGTTTTGTTTCTTCTCGCAGTGAGCTGCAGACGTGGAGTGATAATGTTATTTAGTGTTCATATGATGCTTGTAGGTTGTCTGCAGTGAGGCAGTTTCCATGGTCAGGTTGTACCTACCTGCAGTTGTTTACATGCGCGAGCGATAACAGTAAAGTCCATGTGCAGTATACCTATGGAAGAACGCACGCGCCTCCGGCCTTTACTTATAAATAAACATATTACAAAACATACATTGATTTAAGTACTCACAGCAACTTATTGCATTCTTACACATGCTATTAATATTCACTGCGGAAAATGGTAGGAATGGGAAATGTGTTCTACCCTAGTACAGGTAGTACCTACACAGAAAATGTCGTGCCTAACAATTTCAAATTTCAACCAATGACAGCCTTCATTCGCGAAAAATTTATCACATTTCATTATCACCTCCTCTGAATTTCAATTAGCACCTCCTCTGTTTTTTCTTATGTTATGATTAGGTTAGAAGCACTGTGCTACAGTTGCGCAACATCTGACGTAATTTGACGCAGAAGAGCCACTATTCAAATGTCAAAAATAGCTGACTCACGCTTCGGTGAAGCATCTAATGCTGAAATAGATGGACTAATTCGAAGAGGGAAAACTCAGAACACAGAATACAGCGGGAAATATGTTGGAATTAGTTGACACATTTTTTATTGAACGAAATTAGATATTAGCAGCAGATACTCCAACGTCTGACATTGCAAACATCTTACAAAATTGGAGCATCAATATGATAATTCTGTAGGCCGTGCCAATGGACGCTGATTGTGTATATTATATGCTACATGTTTCTTTTTAAGAGGTTAATAATTACAATACAGCGTTTAATAACATTTCATAGGGCTATATTCTTGAAAAAGTCTTAATACATGCAATTCGTGATAGTCAAAGTCTCTAGGTAGATTGGCAATTACTCGTGGCATTACTTATGATAATTATGACGGAGAGAGTAAATAGGTGTGATTATCAACAGAATGCAGTATAGCAGTAATACAGCAAAAATATTTCCAAGGTAACCCATCTGTGAAAAATGGGCAAAAATGACAAAGTTTTTCATTTTTGGCTTTTTATACCATAAATAAGTTCAAACCTTTGGCTTTCATTTTCATGCTTTTGTTTACTCATCTGCGCCCTTTAAATGACTTCACCGAGGGATTTAAATGGCCATGTACCAGGTGGTATGTCAGTTTAATTGCACAGAAACACCCGAAGCAAGGTAAGTAGAGTGCACTCGAAGTGCTTGCAATGTTTTTTCCGACTCAATATCTGTTCAGTTTGAGTTTGAATTACGCGGTTTCTTGTGAAAAATTAGCTGAAACATATTGGCTAACCTGAGAATCATCTATATGAGAGCTATCTGTTGGGAAAATTCCAAACTTCTTTGGTTTATCTAGAGGGAAAATGTGCTAACCCCATGGTGCTTTGTGAAGAAATAGTGAAGAAATGCCCAAAGGAAATTTTTTTTTCAAAAAAGAAAACAGAAATTGGTGTAATATATGAAATTAGTGAATATAATATGGGTTATGAAGCTTCACAGCATGTAAATTAAGAGGTTCAGGGTAGAAATTTCAACGTAATTGGGGAGAAATTAAGTAAAATTAGGGATAAGTGTCACCTGAAGGATAGTGCTAGGCATTCAAAAAGGGGCTACAGAACTGCTAGGAAGTGACTGAAGTTTGAAAAAACAGCTAAAAGGACCTCTGATGGTCCCACATATGGTGCAGGCCAGTTTTAATCAAGCACATTTGTATTATATAGTTGCTAAACTTTAACTCCATTTTCCCCGCTTATGATTTCCTGACACATGATTATGTACAAAATGCTCCTTGGTGCATAGTTTTGCAGATACTTTCTTGAAACTTGGTACACATATTGCTCAAAGTATAGGAATTAAAACATGACTCTAAATTTTTGCTGTACCTCAATAAAAAAGTTCTTATTTCAAAAAGGAATTTGTAAAATTGGTAAAATTCTCAGAAATTGGATTATGCAATTTGCAATTTTTTTTTCTCCCAAACAAAATAAATTACTAAAAAAACACCAGCCAAATGTTGTAGCACTATATGTCATTGATTAGCTGTAGAAGTTGGAATGTTCTTGGTTGAAAAGTATGCACCGAGGAGCATTTTTCACATAAACTTACAGAAATTAAAAAAAATTAAAAAAAAACTATTCAAGATATAAAGTTCAAAATCATAATATTGTTTTAACTCTGAGCAACAAGCCTATCCTCAAAATTTGAGAAGAATTGGACGAAAAATGACAATTTTTCAAATTTCACAGATGGGTTACCTTCTCCCAAAGTTTGTCGGTTGTCTTGAGACAACCTGTATATATAGATCAGATGCCCTCCGAAAACAAATCCTGCTTCCCGCCCCTGTCTCCAAGGTAGTTTGTGCGTATAAGTGCTGAGCGACTGTGTATTGTTGAACAGTTAATGTACAACTGTATGAGGGCATTAACCAACGAGCCCAGGTATAGAATAAAAAAGCAGGCAGAACAAGGACTTACCGTTCGTTTATTGGCAGGGGAAATCCATCCAAAGTCCATTTTATGTTGGGTGTTGGATTACCTGATGCAACACATTTGAGAGAAACGGCGGGTCCCGGCTGTATGGTTTGTTCTATGAATCTGTACACCAGTTGTGGGGGTGTATCTGAAACAAAACACTGACACTTTAGAAACTCCTCTATCTACAGATGTTTCAATTACCCACGTTTTGAAAATTACAAATTTGAAACCTTAAATCATTTAAAGGTTTACGCTCTTAAGAATAAGGGTTCGGCGACACCGTGACCGAGTGGTTAGATCGTTCACCTACCACCTAGGCGGCCCAGGTTCGATCCCAGGGACCCGCCTTTGGTATTCGTGTTGGACGAAGCGGTGTCTGGGCGGGTTCCCCCACCAGTCATTCCACCAATTGCTCCATCATTACCTTTCCATTAATCGATTTCGCCTACATTTCATATCATCCTCTTCCTCACTCTCATACCTGGAGCTTGACTGACCACCCGCTTCCAGGTCTTCAGTGTGTCCGGGCCATAGTTTCCTCTGCTCCCCGACAGGCGTCTGACCTTAGGCACAGGCTTGTAAGTCCTACATAAGGGGAGGGTAATCAGGTAAACAAGAAGACTAACGGTTCTTGTGACAATGTTTTTTTCACAATAAGAAGGTGGCAGTTATATATTGTGACACTGGCCGACGGCAGCGGCAACATAGCAAAGATCCGGGGTCGGGCTGTCTCTCACCACTGGCGGTACATGCATCAAAGACGCTAAAACAAATTCAAATTATTTTGTTGTTTAGCGACGCTGTCAATTGCCAGGATCGCATCAGCGGCGCCGCTGTGCTGGAATTTCGTCTCGCAGGAGTTCTTTTTCATGCCAGTAAATCTACTCACATGGAGCTGTCGTATTTAAGCACATTTAAAAACCATCGGTCTGGGTCGGATTTGAACCTACGATCCTGGGATCAGTGGGTCAGCGTCTAACCAACTGAGCCACCCAGACCGACAAAAGAAGCCCCAGGTCAGGCTGCCTCACATCACTGTTTGTGAATACGTGACAACAATCAGAGCGGCGGAACAAAAAGGGGTTTTTCTGGATTATTCGCGAAGTGTCCGGTGGCCGGCGTATTTGTACACATTCCAGAAAATGTGAAGTTCGAGAACGGTCGGTGTTACGTCATCGAGGTGAGGCGTGAGCAGACAGGTTTTAATACTAAAGTAGTATTTAGTTGCAGGCATGAATCGTCGTAGGAGTGTGTGTGTGTGTGTGTGTGTGTGTGTGTGTGTGTGTGTGTGTGTGTGTGTGTATGTGTGTGTACAGTAAACGGAAGAGATACGTCGCGTCGAAGTAAAGTCAGTGAAGCACTCTAATGAGTGATGAGTGTTCGTACCGTCAGAATTAGTGTTTGAGAGACAGAGAAAGTTAAGAAACACAGAAACGAGTGAGTCAAGGTTACGAGAAGAAAACAGCTGAGAGTTGTAATTACACGAAGAACTGTAGACTATGTTAACGTTAGTAAAAGAGAACTGTGTTGTTGTGCATTCAGTTAGAAGAAAATAAAGTGAGAAAAAAGTAACTAGGCTGATTTTTTCATTTTGTCACATTGGTGTCAGAAGTGGGACTCGTGTAATTGTTACAATATTTTCCACAGGCTTTCTCACATATTATTATCTTCATAGGCTTTGGCTTCTATCTCAATAGGATTATGTTTTACTTACACTGTAAGAGATGTAACATCTTACTTAAGATATGTGCTGGAATGGTTTTTGAAAACTTCTTTACTGAAGTAGTCATTGGGACAGAAGGAAAAAAAAAGTAACGGAATGTAACGCCATGGTAAATTTGCTAATGGCTAAGAAGGTAGCGGTCAAAGCAATTTTCCTTAAACTTAATTTATGGACGGATAAACATGCCCAATGACAGTGATTTATTACTGCGTCAAATCGCCAAGGACATTAAGCACCCATCATTACAACGGGATTTTAGCGCAGTCCGCATTGGCAAAGTGTCTATTATATGTTAATGCTGCTTCATATGGTGTGTGCAAGGATGTGTATACAAGAGAAAACAGAAAAACATTAGGTAAACAAAGTTAAAATGTAATAGTTCTGTAAGCATATAAAATCAACCATCATCCTAAGCAGAAACGCGCCATCATGGAGACCCTCACTGACCGCGCAGCTCGCATTTGTGAGCCTAATTCATTACAACAGAAACTCCAACATCTTGGGTGAGTGAGTGTGTTGGATTTAAGGGCCCGTCGACAACTTGGTCATTAGGGCCCCTCCGACATCTTGAACAGGCTTTATATTCAAATGGCTATACGGCACAAGAAGCTCACAGAGTCTTGCTTAGGGTAAGTTATCGGGGTAAGGTTTTCTTCCGAACTCGGCAAAGGCGAGCCAAAGCACCGAAAACATGCTAGAATCAAAATGTTCTACACGCCACGGCTCGCCGACTAATGCGCGCCCATGCAACCCAGGCCCTAGGCCACACATTACGGTAGAGGTCTGTGCCTCGGAAACGCCACTGGAGCTGTAACCTGGCCGCACAGGAAAACTGCGGGAAAACTGTAAATAGTGTATATAGTGCAGTGAAAGTGCTAAGTGCTGGGACGCATCTTTCTGGTGTGCCCAGGGGCATGAGGGCGTGTGTGTAAATATGTATATATGAGCGTGTGTGTGTATGTGTGTGTGATGGGACATATGTGTGGTATGCCCAGGAGTGAGTGCGCGTATGTATCCGTGTACATAAACAAAGAAACCATGTGTATCAAAAAGGACAAAAACAAACAGTAAAAATAAGCCCAAAAACTGTTCTCGGTGAGCTAAGGCTGCTCACTCTATGGGATTTTGTGAAAAACAAACCAAACCAGAGTGCACAAGAAACCTTGTAAAATATATGTCCATGTAAATTTTAGCCTGTAAGCCGGGCCCCACTGTACCGGCACCAGGCAAATATTCCCTTTATAAAAATAAGTCTAAGTGTAAACGATTCTGTTGTAACTGAACCTTCGCCGAGAGGACTCAGACCACGCCACCGATGATGTCCATCGCAGGTGTGGACGAAACGTCTGGACCTCTAAATTCCAGCAGACCACAGCTTTTAAGCCCGGAAGAAATCTCTAACTTTAATTCTAGCTCCGGCCATGAAAGCTTCCGACTGCTCAGTTTATTGATAGTTTCCATTTCTTCATATGAGTTATGAAAATAATTAATTTCAGCTCAATTATTTAATAATTTAATATTTAACCAGCGCATGACAAATTTTAATACTTTAACCTCTGAAGCTTTCCTGAAAATTTCAAGCTAATAAGTTATAAACTAGGGTCCACATTTTGAATAGAGAAATGAAAAAAAAAAAAAAAAAAAAAAAAAAAAGAATTAAAAATGTATTTTAAAGTTTAACAATATATTTTTATACTTCATCTAAATCCAATTAACTCAAAATTCCCCAGGACCATATGTGGGACTCTCTTTTGCTTTCTTCTTGACCTCAGTAGCAGGTTTTGAGAATTTTAAGTTTGTTTGGTTGATTTTTAATTTAAACACTTTGCTTTCGCCTTCGTATTGTTCACAAAATTTAGAAATTTATTGTTCTTAGCTAAGCTCTACACTATGCACTTTCACTAGTTTATACACAAAATTCATAAAATATCTGCCTGTTACTGCTTTACTATAGAATAACCAATAAGTTAAAACCTATTAATTACGTACACAATGCCTTATATATGAATAGAACACGCCTTGACGGCATTTTTCTGTTTGGAAGGAAGAAAAACACGTGTCAGATTCGCGGCATTTCAGCCCTGTATATCGCATTCATTTCAGCACAGTCAACTCACAACGTTTCTGAAGCAAAATTCCCAGCAAGAGACTAAGATCAAAGCCAGTGATAATGAAAAAAGCATTTCAAAGTTGTAGCGACGAAGTTTAGCGAGGAACGCTCACCCACACTAGGACATTTAAATGCTCTCCTGAGGCTTTAAAAATGGCTGATATTGAGAAAGCTAAAGTGTGCAGTTAAAGTACAACGTATAAGCACAATAAAACAGGCAAATAGTAAAAATAAACATTTTCGGCAATTTTCACCAAATTTCACAGATAAATTGCCTTGATGAAACTGCCACCAGTTATGGAAAATAATAATGAGGAAACTAATTACACCTTTGATTTGGCAACTGTCCAGCATGGTCTGCACAGCGAAAAACAAATTCAAGAGCTCCCTTCGTAAATAGGTCATCAGTGTATGCAGAGCTGATAACCAGCCGTCTTCCTTACTTTCTGTGTCTCTCATACACCAACTCTGACGATACAATCACTCCGTACTCATTAAAACTTATTTACTTCGAGGCGAAGTTTCTTTCACAATGACAGTACCAACACACAGCCGTCTCGCACTCACTGATACACTGACCGACTCATGTCTGTAAACGTGACTCCTCTAACTCGTTGTCTCGTTTACTTATATAGCGAGGATGACAATACGGACCTTCCTCGAACTTCTACAAACGCGCCGGCCCGCGGACACTTCTCGAATACTCTTGGGAAACCCTTTGCTTCCCGGTCGATTGTTGTTAATCACGTGTTTACTCGCGTGAATGGTGTGGGGAAGCTTAACCTTGAACGCCTTTGTCACACGCCGCGCAGCCTGGCCCTGGCCATTCTTTGTTGTGTTGCCGCTTCCGTGGGCCGGCGTCACACCATCTTAAAGAATTATGACTAGGACGTCGTTGCAGACTTCCATGAACTTCTGAATAAATGAATTCGAAGCACGAACGATGGACACATAATGAACAAACCGCAAACATTTTTTTTTTTTTCGCCAAAGAATACAGAAGTGCACTTTGTTGGTTGGTACAGTCCTCAAATTCAAGTCTGTTGTTGATTAGCTCATTCATCCTTGGATTTCACAGGAAAGCTACTAGTTTATTTATAGGCACACTTTTTTTTAAATTTAAGTTCATTTCACCCATTGTTAATCCCCAACTCTCACATTCATTTTCTGTGCAGAAACTCATGACTTGTGAAACGTATGAGCGGGACCGCTGAACGCTTTGTCTACGTCCACAGTTGACAGATCGTGGTCGATCGAGGTCTACCCAGAGCCGAAACACTCCCTCTAAAGTACCAGGGAGGGTGCCATCCTTGTGGCATTCTTCTCCGTGCTCCGTGCCTAATTCTTTGGGACAATATCTTGAGCTTAGAGATATCCTCTGCTTTTACGCAGGGGAGAAGTGGATACGCCAACTCTTCCGGGAAGACCGAAAAGCAACAAGAGCCGAGATCCTGGTTTCTCTTGTTGACAAGGCGAATGCTGTCACGAATTTGCTTTCCCTGATTTCTTCTCATTTCGCTTCTCCTTTTATGTTTGAGGTAGGCTTGGGAGCAGTGCAGGTCAGTCGGTGTCGAACATTATTGTGACAACATGGTTGGAAATTTCTTCTGTGAGCAGCCCACTGGTGTGACCGTGTGATCAAGCATGGAATTGTTAGGGACCTCGTGGCGTCTCTGTTGGCCAGCCTGACTGCGGTCCTTAGCCTTCTACGGTTCCTTCATTTATCCGTTCCTCCTGGAAGTGGTAAACACAAAGATCCATATTGGGTCGAGGTGCCAGCTGTCCACTCTGTTCCCTGGTCATTGTCATTCAATAAGTGCTACACTGTAAACTTCTGCCTCCACCACTAGATTACGTTCGTTCTGATTCACTTTCCTCCTTTCAACTGCAGACTCCGAGATACTATTGTTGAAGTCATCTAACTTCCAAAAACCATCTAACTTCTTGAAAACTAAGCAAAGGATGCACAACTTTCAAGAATATAAATATATGTCACGTTTGATTTTTAGCTGTGTCTGTGCATAGGTTTCTGAGTCATTGGTATTCAGATTATACTAAACCTCCGGTCCACTAGGCTGAACATTAATATATGTTGCAAGTATTCTGTACTTAAAACACAACATTAAACATTTATTAATAAAAAGGGCGAAAAGGTTGGTTTTGGGTCCAAAATTGCTTTAAATTTTTTGAATATTTCAGATAACTATGGAAAATAATCAAAGTGAAAACATTTGCTTGTTTTAAAATAAATATATAGAATTTAAAACAAACGGTATCCAAGTTTTATATTTGATTTGCTATTTGATTATTAGTGCTAAGTTATTACAGTTATGAACATAACTAGAAATTCACTCATATCCAGTCAAATCCAACTATATACAATTTATAACAGGTTCTTGAATATACAAACTATCCATTATATCATATTATATCAAATCAGCTTAACTATTATCCATAGTTAGCTATCCAGATCCTACTAAGGTCAAATTTAAATACCCTTTACCGTCTAACATAAGTCTAAGTTCTATAGTTTTTGCAACTGACCATATCCATTTCCTCCTAACCTTCCATGAAACTCCACTCATTTAGATATCTGCTTCTAGTATTTAAAAACAGTTTTAATTATAATTTCTTTATTCCCAAATAACCATTTCCTAATTATTAAATCTGCCCTCCAAGTGTCTGTGCCTTTACAGCAAAAAAGATCTGACGTGTTACATTCACATGACTTTCTCGACTCTTGTACAAACCATTCTTACAAACCCTTATTCCTATATCTTCTTCATGTTAGTTGAGATAAACATTTGCAGAAGTTATCTTATTCCATATTTCCTTGTAGGTACAAGGGAATATGGGAATACAGTAGACTTTGAGCGATAGTCAAACTTTTAAAGCTTTGAAATTCCGGTCTCTTTGCACGATTAACATCTAAAAATGAACAACGAGGTTGTAGTTGACGAAAGTTTGTTTTCCGAAGCTGACAAAAATAACAAGGAATATCTCCGAAATAGCTCGCTCTACAACAAATTTATTTTGACATATATTATGTGTTTTAGCAAGATGTACATTTTTTGTATAGAAAGATTTGGTCTATCTCTTACGGTTTACGAGTTATTCAAAAGTCATCCAGAGTAAACAGGACTACATAGGCTATAGCGAGAAAATTCAAAATATACGTTTCATTTATCAAAAAGATATCTTAAACATATGCCATTTTAATCAAAATCATTAGAGCCATTTTAAAGAAAATAAATCTTTTCGGAAAATTTTTCATGTAAAGGGTAGTTTAGGGTAAAGAAAGTTTCTTCAAAATATTCGTGTCGCATCCTTGAAAGACATTAAATTTAAAAACCAACTTTGGTTTTTGACCGCCTTTTCGTTTTTGAGTTATGCTGTCCACAGACTGACACACACACACACACACACACACACACACACACACACACACACACACACACACACACACACACACACACGGACCTTTTTTCTAAAAATGCCTTTTTTCGATCCAGGGGGTTCAAAACATATATTTAAGGTGAAATATCGATATCGAATTTTTGGTTGGAATAGAATACTTCCTCTACTCACTAGTAGAGAAAGTAACATGAATTTCATCTTCCTTGTCCCCACAAATTGGGCACATTCCCGGAATAACCTCTCCTCGCAGTCCCCTTTGTTTCCAAACTCCTAATCTAAACCAACCTATCCGTTCTCTTTGATTTTTTGAACAAGCTGAAAAATATTTCTCCTTTTCTGAGTAATCTTTAATTTCCCTGTAGTACGTCAGTGTACTTTTCTCCCGCGTCTGAGCCAATAAAACTCTTCTATCCATATTATCCATCCTCGTTCTCACTTCTCTCCAAAAAGCTCTTCCAAACAATGCAATACTAACCCACCAATCTCCTAACCAATTTTTAACTAAGTGTTCCCCAATTTTCCTCAGCCAGCCATCATGCATAATACTCATATTCTCTTCTTGATATATATCGCTATCCGGTAACTCTTGCACTCGAAATAAATATTTCAAAACTCTCTCCAATCAGGAATCCTCTTACAGCTACCTTTCCTAGCTTTATTAAAGCTGCTTCATTTGCTGTATTATTAGGAACTTTCAAAATTATGTTACAAAAACTTCTTAATATTAAAGTCCATTTTACTGCATCCCTCATCTATTCCCCAGATCTCCCCCATAAATCCATCTAGCACCTATTTTATTATCCCCCAAACATCGCTCATCATTACAACTTCATTGTTCTCACAAAACTGAACCAATTTTAATCCTTCCTCATTTACCAGCTTGTCTTTGCTGTGCCTGACCCAAATTTTTCACAAATTCAAACTATGAAAAGCTGCTAAACATTTTGAAGAGAATGAGGTCTTGCGCTGAAATAAGGCATCCACTACTGAACAGTACTGTTCAGATTTTCACGTGTCATTATATGGTCTAAAAGGTCGCCAACACACAATTTAGGGTGTAACAAAACGACTTTTTCAAGATATTTCGAGCCCACCTTTCCTCAAGTGTATGCTACGTATGTATTATGCTAAATAACTGCGCGGATTAACACTTATGTAATGCATTTTAGAAAAACAAATGCATAGCATATAGTGTTGGACAGTTTTGTTCAGTAGCTGCACCTGTTTCACTATTTCGAGCAGATAACAGAGAGTAATTTTGGGTTAAGCACACTAATCACGCACGCTGCAGGATTTCCCCTAAATCTCGCTTATCGGCAGAGTTGAACTCCACTACTGCGGCAGCCCTGTTCTGGAGTCCTTGTTCACACAGTCCTGAGAACATGGGCCTTCTTCCAACGTCACGTTGGCAAAGTAGGTCTTGAGAGGAAGAACATACCAAGTAACAAGCTAACTTAAGTGTAAAGCTTCAGAATTGTTTTATGCATCACAAATAGTCAACCACATTAATAGCCCCTAAAGTAGTCGAGTTGTCCATATATGGTAAACATCATCTTTTAGAATTTTTTCTTGATTACATTTGCTGTGTTGAATGTTGGTATGATTGTGTTGACCTTCTGTGAATGTAGAGTGGGGTAAACAGGTCGTACGCTGCAATGTTTTTCTTCTCATACATGTAACAGAAATTGTGAGAAAGTAAGAAATCATCTAGTTATTGCTATTTTAAATTGATGTGATATACAGGATGGAAGGTACTACTTCGGTTATACGTTAACCATTGTCAAATATTTGGAGCAGTCCAGCTTTTTGACGAATGGTTATAAACGGTTTATTATTTCACTGTCACATAGACTTTGTGCATAGGATAATATAACGCATTTCTACCATAATTCGAATGAATTTAGTCACTATTTAATGTTAAAATATCATGCAAAGTTTTATTTCTAAGAGAGATATGGCAGCGCCACGTTAACATTAAATTTCGACTAAATTAATTCGAATTGGAATGATGCAACATACAGCATTGTTCACACAATGTCTGCGCGACAGTTAGTAAAGTAATGATTCATTTATATCAATTTGTCAAGAAGCTAAATGGCTCAAAATATTCCAAGTATTTGACACACTAGGCTGTATTTTTTTCGGTAACACAATTCTTTATTGACAACAGTTTTTTGGACATATTTTTTACACTCATTACATAGAAGCAATACCTTCCATCCAGTAGAGTTTCAAACAGCAAAGCTTATTTACTGTTCACACAAACAGTAAATATAAAGGTAAATTTCGGTTGAAAATGATCCAAGCTTCTTGGGTTTAAGTACAAAGAGAATTTAAAGTATAGTAGTGCCCACTTAACGTTTCAAAATATCTGTTGTTCTGAAGCGACTCATTCTGAAATAGAAAATACAGGCTTTCTAAGAGAATATTTTGTGGTTAAATAGCTGTCTAAAGGATACGTTAATAAAACACTCTTGAAATAAGGGTACTGTAGGAATGATTTCATAAAAACATCTAAGTCGTTTGAAGATTTTATAAATACCGTCAGTATACAAGGAGTTTGTTACAAATAATTATATCAGAGAGAATTAATTGCTGTACCTGTGAAAGATAGAAATCATAAAATTAATACGGCACTAAATCAGAGAAAACATAACTTCATCTAAGAGCTAATCTTATAAAAACCTAGCGGAATGGCTCAGGTGATAGGGCGTGTACCCGTATTTGGGAGGTCGTGGGTTTGATCCCCATGACCAACCTTTCTGACATCCGGGTTTTTTTGTGGGTTTCCCTGGGTCGCTAGGCGAATGCTGGGAAATATAATCACTAGAGCGCAGAACCGCGTGTGGTCACATGCGATACAGGTTGGTTGGACTCGGAGTGAATGATGTAACTGGTACCGCGCAGCCGTCGTGTGTACACGCGCACCAGCTGACGCCTGCAGCTGTGTACATGCACGAGTAGCAACAGTAGAACTCGTGTGCACTAAACTTGTGGTTTATCACACAATTTCCCGCCCTCTAAAAATTACATCCCTCGAATTTCTTGTCACTCCATTTCACTTCAATTCTCATTTCACTTAACTGCTCATTTTACCTCACCTTTATCCTGGTTGATTGTTACAGGGTTCTAAGCGTCGGCGGGTCTTTCGGTGTGTATGGCAAGAAATTTGCTCTCTGTAAATCTTCGTCCCCCTAATTGAGGGAAGCCTACGTTCCAAGGCCACGCATGATATGTGTAAGTCCATGGGGGAAGGGAGCCGGTTGTACGAGCCGCCACCGGGGAGTTTCAAGCTGTAGCTATCAGGGACTCTGACCTCTGCTGTCGTTTCTCCCCAGATCTGACCATCCTTAGTATCTTCCCACCTCACCCCTTCCCTCCAGGGGGTGCCCATCAGAGGCATAGGCACAAAATATTGTGACGCCGACCGCGCGACGCACATCAAAGGAAGGCTTGGGTCAAGCTGTCCCACACCACACTGCACGGCTTCCGTGCACAACAAAGGACGGTCAAGGTCAATCAACTCCACACTACTCACGCGAGCAAATACGTGACAACAATCAGTGCGGCATTACAATGTGTTTATTAGAGCCTTCGTGAACCATCTGGCTGCCGGCAAGTTCCAGAAAAGGTGAAAAATCTAGCTAGGTCATCGCCGGTATAAAAGAGGTGAGGCGCGTGAGTCAGTCAGTCTTTAGTGTGTGTGTGTGTGTGTGTGTGTGTGTGTGTGCGTGTGTGTGTGTGTGTCTGTGAGCTGCATTTTACAGTCGCCGTGAGAGGTATATGCCGTCGAAGGAAAGCTAGTGAAGCAGCATTAGTATATTTGAGTGATTGTATCGTGAGCTTGCTGTTTGAGAGACAGAGAAAGTGAAAAAGATAGAAAGAATTGAGTCAAGGTTACGAGAAGAAAACAGTGGTGAGTTGTAATATCACGAAGGACTGTGGACTGTGTTAACGTCAGTAGAAGAGAAGTGTGTTTAATGCATTCAGTTAGAAGAAAATAAAGTGAGAAAAATATAACTGAACTGGATTTTTGTGATTTTGTCACAATATCTTCTATACATTGAGGTGATAAGTCCCTCTCTAAACCTTGTCATAGAGTCATTAGGTCAATCGTACAAAATGCCTCAGATGTTAGATAATAAGCTTATCTTGTAAACTGAGAGTTTAAGCTCTTTGTCTAGACCTATAAGCTTGTTAATGCAGAGAAACGGTTTCAGAAAATTTAGAGGAGTGTAACTTTCTGTTCAGGGGGCAGCTTATAGAAGGACAGTTAATGTGTAACGACAAAGCGCATTAAGACAATTCCACATTAACTTCTGCGGGATTTGCAGGAAGTCCCTTACGTTGCTCTGCAACTTTATTGATAGCACTATTAAACTGAGCTTTTGTATACTGCACAGGCTGTTACGGAAAAACAGCGAGCTGTAGTGTGGGTGGTCGCGCTGCAGGGGCTCTGTACTCACTGATTTTCCGAACTCGTTAAACTGAATGAACTGTATGTGCGTGCAGCAGTTTTGTCATTTTCCTCCACTTTATTTCCTAGGTCAGCATATATATTTGTTTTAATTAGTGATGGGATGATATCACTATTTCTCGATAGTCGATAACGATTCTGATTTTTAGCATCGATACCCGATACTCGATACTGGCCTTATAAAAAGCTGCAATGGCGATAGCTTGTTCACTGCATTATGTTCTTATTAGTAGTTTTATATGTATGAACGCATATAACCAGATGTCGCCGTATCGTATTGTGACAGCGACGGGAAGCTCATACATTGCTGTTTCAATAGAGGTCCTGTACAGGCCACTCGGTGTATGAATGTAACATGCTTCTTTGTTGTATGGTGTCACCTCCCACTGCACGGAAATGTTTTACTGCATATTGTAACACAATAAAAACTCTACAAATTCCTCTTCTGATACCAATGTAACAGAATGACAAAAGTTCATTCCAGTTATTACTTTCTCTACTGGTAAGTAGAAGGAAGTATTGTATTCCACCCAAAAATTCGATGTCGAGATTTCATCGGAAATAAATGTTTTGAGACCCCTGAATCCAAAAAAGCATTTTTAGAAAAAGGTGTGTGTGTGTCTGTGTATCTGTCTGTGGACAGCATAACTCAAAAATGAAAAGTCGGTTAAAAACCAAAGTTGGTATTCAAGTTTAATGTCTTTCAAGGGTGCAAAACGAAGATTTTGAAGAAAATATTCCCACCCTAAACTATCCTTTACATAGAAAATTTTTCAAAAATTTTGATTTTCTTGAAAATGGCTCTAACGATTTTGATTAAAATGCCATATGTTTAATATATTTGTATGACAAATGAAATGTATATTTTGAAGTTCTGGCTATAGCTTATTTATTCCTGTTTACTCTGGATGACTTTTGAATAACTTGTAAAGCGTAAGACAAAATCTTACCATACAAAAATGTAGACCTCGCCAAAACACACAATTTATGTCTGGATTTTTTTTTTTTTTCTAGAGTGAACCACTTCGGAGATATTCCTTGTTATTTGTGTCAGTGTCAGAAAACTTAAAACTTTGGTGAAATGGAATATCGTTGTTCAGTTCTTTATGTTAAACGTGCAAAGAGAACGGAATCTCAAATCTTTGAAAATTTGACTATCGCTCAAAGCCTACTTTATTCCCATATTCCCGTTGCACCTACAAGGAAATAAGCAATAAGATAATTTATACAAATGTTTATCTCAACTAACACGAAAAAGATAGAGGAATAAGAGTTTGTAAGAATGGTTAGTACAAGATTAGAGAAAGTAACGTGAGTGCAACACATCGGTTTTTTATTTCTTTTCTTTTCCCTTATTTTCTTCTAACTGAATGCATAATAAAAATTACAGTAAGACGCAAGATTTATCTGTGTAGATAAACAAGAATACAATATGTAAGTTTATCTTGATATAAGTAATTCTAAGGAAAAAGTACCATTTTTATAAAATAGGTAAATCCTGCGGCAAGTTTTTATACTATGTAAGTTGCGTAGTGTTATACATGATGGATTTTATTTAATTTAATGTTTGTTTTCTTCTTTTTAAAGTATTAAAATGAAAGCTTATTTTAAAATATGCTTATTATTAATTTTTAAGCTAAAGACTAAAATATTTTTATTTCATTCGTATTCTTCTCAGCAAACCCTTTAATTTGATACCCATATCATGGGAGTGCATACAAATAATTACACCGCCATTGTGGACGGTCCATCATTTTGGATTTAGAATGACGTCACATAGCTAACCATTTATTGTCATCCAAATTAAACGTGTATGCAAAATTTCAGCTCAATCGGTTGAGAATAACTACTTTAAAATTCAGTTGCAAGATTTGATCGAAACAAACAAACATTGTAAGTTAAACAAAGGTTGTAAAACACGATTCTCTTAGTGATGTTAACACAATCGCGTCGAAGTAAGGACAGTGAAACAGCTTTAGTAGTGTCGAGTAATTGTACCGTCAGAGTTAGATTTTGTGAGACAAGTGTAGAACAAAAATAGAGAAAGAACAAAGAAATTGGACAGTAGTTTGTTAATTGTTACAATATTTTAGATTTATTACGTTAATTACAAGTTGTATATGCGTATTTTTCTGCAATATAGATAAATTCTTTTTAAAAGGAAAGACACAACTCTAGATGCAGGTTATGGGGTATGCACGGAGGGGACACCTCGTATACTGCTATGTGAGATCTACTGCGATTCCCAGTCCCAGAAGAAAAGGATGAAGTGAAGGAACCACAGGGGGCCACAGACCGCCGACAGACAGACAACAGAGACGCGCGGAAGTCTCAAAGATTCCCTGGCTCGAAGACCCATTCTGCACCTAGATTTGCCCAGAGAGGGCATGAACGACCGTCCAACCAAGCAGCTCTCTTAGTGCCCAAATGGAATCCGCGTCATCTGTCCGGCACCGCCATACGCCACGAAAGCTAAAAGCATGCCTGAAACATGAGAGGTAAGGAGAACGAACGGGAAATGATCAAAGGGAAATTGGGGTAGATGAGACACCACCATAACATTCGCCTACCGACCAAGAAAAACCACGACAAATTCAAGGCTAGGGTGGATGGTTAGCGGTAATCAAACCCATGACCTCCCGGTTGCGAGATCCACACATTCCTACGGAGCATTCTTATTTGGTGATATGTAATATAATGAAAACTGTTTATGGGGTTCACAACCGTTCTAATATGACCTGGAGATACAATTTGACCGTTGTATGTGCCACTCTGTGGACCGCATTTCCCAAACTTTTGGTTTCCCCTATAGTAGTAAACACGCTTTTTCAATGGCAAGTCCTCCCCGCACATTTTTCTCACATTAATGTATGTTGCTCTCCGATGCTACACGTCAGGGGCCAAGTGGAAAAGTTGGTAGAATTTGTTTTCACAATTTGATTTATCGCGTATGTTTCCCTTCACACACATGTGGTGCTGAGTGGCCTTTTCTTCGGAAAAAAAAGACTACCATCACAGTTTCAAGTAAGTGTTAATTTCGGAAATGTGACAGATAACAGCGAGGTTGCCCGATACACATCCAGCGCACTTCAATAGCATTTGTTAATTTATTCTTTTAACATGTTTTGTGTTTTGTTAGGAGAAAATATGGAAATGCTCTTTACCATTATTTCTCTTTTATACATTTAAATGCTCATGTTTTGGTACTCTTATATCTTCTCCAATTGTTTCCATTTATTTACTTGAAGAGTAAATACAATTAATATTATAGTGAAATGCTTTCTATTTTGGTTTGACAGTTACAAATAAATAGAACTTTCCGGCTATCTCTGTTTATTATATTTATTGACCTCTTTATTTTATGTTGTGTTATTGTAATAATGCACACAAACCATTAAAGAGCTCTATTTTCAATATTACAACCAGTATATCACTCCAAAGTAAGTTCTGACCATATTCTACACTATTTTTCTATACAGAATGTTTAAAAAATATGTCCCATATTGCAACAGGACTTGGGATTGGTCAAAAATAGAAAAAATGTACCTATAAACATATGTCAGGAAACAAATTCTTGTTGAGATATGAACCATTTTAGGAAAATGTGCAATCTATGCACATTGTCGTTAGGTTTGGCATACATCAATGTCTTAAAATGTCTCCATAGCCGGAAACCTAATGGATTGAAGTCCGGCGAACGGGGAGACCATGCTACTGGGCCTTCTCGACCAATCCATCGCCCATTAAATGGTTTGTTTAGGTATTGTCGCACGATGCGTACAACATGGGCTGGTGCCCCGTCATGCATAAACCACATATGTCGTATTTCCACAAGCACAACTCCTCCAAAAGCACGGGTAACTCATCGGGCAGGAATCGATGATACACAGCACATGTTAATCTGTTCGGTAAAATGTATGGTCCTAGGAGTCTGTCACCCACAATTCCTATCCACACATTGGGACTAAAGCGATCCTGATACTTAAACCGAACATTTAATGGACGATGGATTGGTCGAGGAGGCCCAGTAGTATGGCCTCCCCGTTCGTCGGACCTCAATCCAATTGTATTTCTGGCTTTGGGGACATTTAAAGATATTAATGTATGGCAAACCCATAACAAATATGGATACTTTGCACAGTTTTGTAAAATGGCTCATATCTCAACACGTATTTGTTCCTCAACTCCTGTTGCAATATCGGACACTTTTTAAACACTCTGTGCATGTGGGAACCTTCAGATGAGTTCGCCTGTATAAACCAGAGACTTTTTATTTAAAAATGAGCAACTTGAAACCTCAGAGATTCCCTCTTATAGTTAATGGGAATTATAATGCTTTAGTGTCATTAGGTCCAGTTTTGTAGTTTTTAACGAAAGTTAGGCAGTAGACGAGTTTAAGGCAAATTCAATGAATTAGTCATCATTAGCCTTTATAACTTAAGGACACTGATATTGTCTAAGGAAGTAGATAATATGGTTGAAACACGTGTATGTGGTGATGATGAAGATGAAGATAAAGATGATGATTAGATGAAGAACTGAGTGGCCCCATAGAGGTCTACAAATAGGGTCTTAGAACTCTTTGTGCCTCTTTGATTGGGCATTTAATCAAAGCCGAATAAAACTGACTACGGCCTTCATAATTTACCTTATTAGATCTTCAGGTTCTAAGAAAAAGAAGTCTCTATGTATGGCGAAACTTTCGCACTCGCATGTTACCGGGCGGAAGGCACTGCTTTAGCCACACGTTAACCAGGGATTCTACATGATGAGTGGAACAAATACGTCCGACACAGTTATTGTCAATAAAGAACTCTTTCGCCAAGAAGAAATTGTGTCACATATTTGGAGCCATCTAGCTTGTTGACAAATATATATATATATATATATATATATATATATATATATATATATATATATATATATATATATATATATAAATGGTTTATTATATCAGTAACTGTCGCGTAAACGCTGTGTGGCTGAAGCAGTAACTTTCACCTGGTATATTGTGGTGTTTCATATTCTCTTCTACATTTCCTGCACAAAGGCTGTTGTATAAGTCCCATCATGTGTAGATGTCTGCGCAGTGTATTATGGCTCGTAAGACAACAACGCGTATGAGATTAGATCTAGTTAGATTCAATAGAATGTCACTCTCCATACAGTCTGGACACGACACTAATTCATGGGCTTGCCTGCAGTAGTTTGTGTATTTCAATATTCAAGATGAGACCTACAAGTTAGTTGGGTTGTCTCTTAATCTGGAAGAAACGCCACAAAAGAACTAGAGTCCTATAAATTTAGGCACTAGGCCCTCTTTGCAATCATATTCAGCAACGCGTTACCTCTAATACCGGCATGGCCAAGGACCCAAACATGTATGCGGTGCTCAAAGCACACCTGCTGACAGCCTTCAGCGCCTCCTACACTTGATAATACTAAGATACTAAATACCACTAGAGCAGAGCCAGTATCTTGTTTGTTTGTAGTGTTTAACGCCCGCTTTTACTACTACGGCACCGCAGGCGGTGACACTGATGATACATGGAATAAAGATGGAGCACCGGTGGAATGAGATGGCGGGGGAAACCGGAGTACCCGGAGAAAACCCGCCCTGACGCCGCTTCGTCCACCACGAATACCACATGCGGGTCCCTGGGATTGAACCCGGGCCGCCTAGGTGGTAGGCGAGCGCGCTAACCGCTCGGCCACGGTGCCGCCTAGAGCCAGTATCAGTGACAACAGTAAAATATTGAGAGGGTGCATATGCAGTGAAGTAATTCCTTATTTATCTCTCATGTGCACCGTGAACACATGAACATTCGTCTAGATTACTTCGAAGTAGCCCTAATTTATAACTTACTTTAATAACACTTCTTGTGCCGGAAGCAGTTCAAAAAGAAGGGAAAGGGTTATAGCTACGGTACTTAGCTCAAAGGTTCTTCAAAACTGATTGGATGGGCATGATTCTATTGAGACACATTCATGCTTGCAGGTCACTGCATTTTAAATTCAAACTCTGATAGTAGCTTCGCACAGGGGTTTTCGAAGTGCCAGTTCTTGTGTACACTTTTGGTCCATGTGTTTTTCAATTAAGATGTGAAATAAATGTATGTGGGTGTAATTGATTTATTGCTGTGTAGTATTTGCTATGGAATAAGAGAGGTCGGAGAATGTGTTGAATCACAGCGAATGTTTTTGGAAATGAGCGTTCTTTTTGCGAACTGGCTGTTTACTAGTGTTATCAAAATGGGTCATCCGTTCGCCAGATTTCTGTGCATTACATTCAATTTCGATAATAATTCATCCAAAAGAACAATTTGACGTGTTGTGTAAAAATTGGGGGGCAACTAGTTCTTTAGCAGATAAACGAAGTAATTAAATGATATAAAAGCTTCAATTAAATCATCCGTTGTTCCTGAAAGTGTACTAAAGGATACACGTAAATCAATTTTCAAGCGAGTACAAGAACTGAGAATTTTATCAACCACAACTTGGTAGATTTTGTATATGGACCTACACTTTCATTCTTAAAAAAATTGTATTAATTCGGGTATTGAACCCAAGACCATACATTGCGCCGTGGGATCTCTGACTAGGTTATGGAGCTATTGGCTTCTGGAGAAAACCCCTTTTGGTTCTGCAGCTCAATTGTTGTTAGTCTCATATGCACAAACAGTGGAAATTGGGTGCCTTTGTTTGCTCGCCGTATTGGTAAGTGGTGTGAAGTAGCTTAGCCTCGACAGTCCTTTGCTTTGTGCCACGCCCGGCGTCACAATTCTCTAAAGTTTATTGGAGAGATGTTATATCTATTATTACTTATGAAGTTTCGTATGATGCAGCCTAATTTCCTGTCGGTGGTGAAATTTCTTTAGCCATTTACAATACTTCCAGAGAACTGTCTAATAAGAGCAGTGAAATCGAGCATCTATTAACGGTTTCAATAAAATAGACTTCTACGGTATTACATAATAAATGAATTTAGAGCGGTGATTTTTCCTACCCTTAGAGATAAGCCATTTGAAGTCGAAAATAGGAGTAGCGCATTGGATTAAAATGATGCTTTGAAATCTAAATATGCGGCATCTGCGAGTGACATCAGGTTTCTATGACGTATGCAGTCGGCAAGATATTCAAATAAGATGTTCTGAAAGTGCATGTGCCTCCGATCCATGTAAACGCCTCTGACATAAAGTCAAGCAAAAATAAAAAGAAAGAAGTTAAAGTTGGAGCTGTAAATAAGACCGTTAACTTGAAAACGATAAAAAGTGACGAGAGGAAAAAGCAGGAAGAATGCAGTAGATAGGAATCTAGACCTTTCTGATGATAGTTACAACTTACATAGCATATTTATTATGTAGCGAAGTGCGTTCTGTTGATACACTGTGCTTTATTGGTAGTAAAAGCAGGAACTATGCAGTAGAAAGGGATTTGGTAACTTCTGATGATGGTTAAACCTGTATACCATATTTATTTGGTAGCAAAATACTTTTAGCTGTTACACTGTGTTTACTGGTAGATCCGTGAGAAATGTGGAGGTGCTCAGAATAAAATTGTACACCCATTAAGCCCAGAAATGCCAGAAGACAGGCTCTCTCACAGAAAGAATGTTTGCACTTCTCATCCTCTAATTGAAAACTGGTACAAAAATAATAGTTTTTGAAGTATTTCAGTCCATATATATATATATATAGTTTAGAGTTTAGAAGCAGAATGAAACGTGCCTAGTTAATTGTTCAAAGAACACCAAAGATAATCTTCCACGGATTTTGTATTGTTTCCTGGGGTCTTTTGAGGCGTGTTCATCACCTTACCTATGGAGAACTTGTTCTGTTATATAGTTGCTTAAAACTGCTATACACTGTTCAGAGTTTTTTGTGACAGTGGAAGGCTATATCTCCTCCTTCCAGTGTCAAAGAGACTGAAGAAAGTATAGTTGAAATCAAATGGAAACAACAACATTAAGTAGAAGTAGAGAAATATAATATATTATAAATGTATGTTTGCTTATAGTGATTTATAACTTACTCGTACGTGATACATTTGTGAGAATAAAGATCTCTATGATTAAATAAATTACTATTTTGTTACAATTGAAGAGCAATGTTTAGAAACACCTTATTTATTCGAAATGCCTTACAGACCTGGGAAAATAAATGCTCCCAAATAGGCTTATTACTCACAATTATTCGCAGACGAATAAGTTGTAGCGGCAGATTATGACGGCATGAAATATATGCCAAAAAAGCTCAGGCAGGAATATGAAAAATGGGGCTTAAAAATTAACATAAACAAAACTATTATATGGTAATAGGAAAACATGCAAAATATGTAATCTTGGAAAATGGTAAATTAACAATTAAACATTGCAACGAATATACGTATTTAGGGGACAAAATGGCGAAAGATGGAAACCATGAAGATGATATAAATGGCTGGATCAACAAAGGAATGTCAGCAATATCAAAGTTAAAGTGTTTTATGAGATAAGGATATTAAAATTAAAAGAAAAACAAATATATAATTTATATAATTCTCTTATAAAAATGTAATCACATATGGTTCAGAGACTTGGCTTTTGAAATCAAGAACACTAGCTAAATTAAACTCTACAGAAAAGGGTTATTGGCGACGATCTGCAAGGATCTCAAGGAGAAACAAAGTCAGAAATACAGTTATAAACGAAAAATGAAAGTAAAAGGTTCATTAGGTTCATTGTTAGAATAAGTTAAAACAGAACAGTTAAGATGGTTTGGACACGTCTAAAGGATAGATGAAGACAGACTACCAAAGAAGATACATGAATGGACTCCAGTGGGACGTAGGAAGGGGGGAAGACCTAAATTAACATGGAAACAAGGAATGACACTAAGAATGAAAGAAAAGAGATTAGAAGATGGCTCCAGGGAAGACAGAGAAGAGAGGAGAAAAAAATTATATGTAGTTCCTAAATGGGTACAGGAAAATGTCAAAGACATTGTAAACCTGGAATAAATAAATGTTTAGAAACTAGAAATAAATATATTTACGAGATGATTTATATGAATATGACAATACACATTATGACAGTAAAATTGTGTCATACTTATGCCAATATTCCTGTTCTAATACTACGAAAAATCGTAAATTAACCAATTATAGTTTGAATTAGATGGAAAATATGCTACCTTATTTGTTTGTTTATTTGTTTGTTTGTTTGTTTATTAATCAATCAATCAATTAATTTATTTATTTATTATTAATTAATTAGTTTGTTTGTTTGTTTGTTTGTTTGTTTGTTTGTTTGTTTGTTTGTTTGTTTGTTTGTTTGTTTATTTATTTATTTATTTATTTATTTATTTATTTATTTATTTATTTATTTATTTATTTATTTATTTATTTATTTATTTATTTATTTATTTATTTATTTATTTATTTATTTATTTATTTATTTATTTATTCATTTATTCATTTATTCATTTATTCATTTATTCATTTATTCATTTATTCATTTATTCATTTATTCATTTATTCATTTATTCATTTATTCATTTATTCATTTATTCATTTATTCATTTATTCATTTATTCATTTATTCATTTATTCATTTATTCATTTATTCATTTATTCATTTATTCATTTATTCATTTATTCATTTATTCATTTATTCATTTATTCATTTATTTATTTATTTATTTATTTATTTATTTATTTATTTATTTATTTATTTATTTATTTATTTATTTATTTATTTATTTATTTATTTATTTATTTATTTATTTATTTATTTATTTATTTATTTATTTATTTATTTATTTATTTATTTATTTATTTATTTATTTATTTATTTATTTATTTATTTATTTATTTATTTATTTATTTATTTATTTATTTACTTATTTATTGTTGCTTCTATGCAGCTACAAGCATTGATATAACTGTGAGAGTACACTTCTGTTTACATTTTTCTTACGAAGTGCTGCCTTGCTATGCATGTAATGAATACCATTCAATGTTTAATTTGCACACCCTGAACAACTTTTCACACATACACATTGTACATTTTACTAACCTGGGCGATCATCAGGTTTTCCTAAGATTTTCACCTCTTCAGATGCGTGTGTAGCACTAACCTATGGTATGGTCACCAATCATGATAAGAGATCTGTACGAAAAACTGAATGCACTCACTTTACTTCTTTCTTTTTAGCCAATACGATCGAAAGCATAAACATGTATTTCGTTTCTACGACATTTTGTATCCTTCGTTTTCAATGTTGGTTAAGGTTATTTAGCACCAGGGGTGGCTCACCCTTGCAGCGTGGCCTAAAGCAACCAATGAAATGCTTAAGGCTTCGTATAACGTTAAATAATGTGGCGTGGATACGAGGTGCAGTGAGATTTTCTTTTGCGTTGTTTGTACCGTTCATAAGAAGCAGTGTGGGCTGCACTGAACGATTAGTGCCCATGGTTTAACAATATACGATAGTATACATTCTATTTTGCAAGAAGATTAGATTACCCAACTCTCTTAACTGTAATGCCAGTGCTATTATACAAAATTATATTAACCTACTTTTTATCTGTATTAATGAGAAACATGAACGCCCTGCTTTTAAAGCTTGAGGTTCACGTATCAGATTGCTTCTATATCGATCCAAGCTTCGAAGTCTTTGGGCTTTACTACCAGAACCAATGCACTAAGAACATAAGATACTTGGATAACAAGGGCTTAGACACAATCCCCATAAATACTCGGGGGGGGGGGGGATGGGAGTGACTTAGGATTTGCTTCCTGTCTGTGAATATATGTGTTTTATAATTAATATCAGCAGGGGTATATTTCCAAAGATATGGTTGCTTCACCGTTAAAGGAGACAATTAAACCAAACCAGAGCCAGTTGTAGAGCAAGAATAGACCAGAACGTGAATATTTAAAGGAAACACAAAATAAGACAATTGATCAGATGCAATCATGTTCAGCAGGCACTGGGAAAAGTAACTGTAAACTATAAAGTGCAGGATCCTGCATCATGTTCACTGTTCAGCAGGGACTGGGAAAAGTAACTGTAAACTATAAAGTGCAGGATCCTGTATCATGTTCACTGTTCAACAGGGACTGGGAAAAGTAACTGTAAACTATAAAGTGCAGGATCCTGTATCATGTTCACTGTTCAGCAGGGACTGGGAAATGCAACTGTAAACTATAAAGTGCAGGATCCTGTATCATGTTCACTGTTCAGCAGGGACTGGGAAATGCAACTGTAAACTATAAAGTGCAGGATCCTGTATCATGTTCACTGTTCAGCAGGGACTGGGAAATGCAACTGTAAACTATAAAGTGCAGGATCCTGCATCATGTTCACTGTTCAGCAGGGACTGGGAAAAGTAACTGTAAACTATAAAGTGCAGGATCCTGTATCATGTTCACTGTTCAGCAGGGACTGGGAAATGCAACTGTAAACTATAAAGTGCAGGATCCTGTATCATGTTCACTGTTCAGCAGGGACTGGGAAATGCAACTGTAAACTATAAAGTGCAGGATCCTGCATCATGTTCACTGTTCAGCAGGGACTGGGAAAAGTAACTGTAAACTATAAAGTGCAGGATCCTGTATCATGTTCACTGTTCAGCAGGCACTGGGAAATGCAACTGTAAACTATAAATTGCAGGATCCTGCATCATGTTCACTGTTCAGCAGGGACTGGGAAATGCAACTGTAAACTATAAAGTGCAGGATCCTGTATCATGTTCACTGTTCAGCAGGGACTGGGAAATGCAACTGTAAACTATAAAGTGCAGGATCCTGTATCATGTTCACTGTTCAGCAGGGACTGGGAAATGCAACTGTAAACTATAAAGTGCAGGATCCTGTATCATGTTCACTGTTCAGCAGGGACTGGGAAATGCAACTGTAAACTATAAAGTGCAGGATCCTGTATCATGTTCACTGTTCAGCAGGGACTGGGAAATGCAACTGTAAACTATAAAGTGCAGAATCCTGTATCATGTTCACTGTTCAGCAGGGACTGGGAAATGCAACTGTAAACTATAAAGTGCAGGATCCTGTATCATGTTCACTGTTCAGCAGGGACTGGGAAATGCAACTGTAAACTATAAAGTGCAGAATCCTGTATCATGTTCACTGTTCAACAGGGACTGGGAAATGCAACTGTAAACTATAACGTGCAGAATCCTGTATCATGTTCACTGTTCAACAGGGACTGGGAAATGCAACTGTAAACTATAAAGTGCAGAATCCTGTATCATGTTCACTGTTCAGCAGGGACTGGGAAATGCAACTGTAAACTATAACGTGCAGAATCCTGTATCATGTTCACTGTTCAGCAGGGACTGGGAAATGCAACTGTAAACTATAAAGTGCAGAATCCTGTATCATGTTCACTGTTCAACAGGGACTGGGAAATGCAACTGTAAACTATAACGTGCAGAATCCTGTATCATGTTCACTGTTCAACAGGGACTGGGAAATGCAACTGTAAACTATAAAGTGCAGAATCCTGTATCATGTTCACTGTTCAACAGGGACTGGGAAATGCAACTGTAAACTATAAAGTGCAGAATCCTGTATCATGTTCACTGTTCAACAGGGACTGGGAAATGCAACTGTAAACTATAAAGTGCAGAATCCTGTATCATGTTCACTGTTCAACAGGGACTGGGAAATGCAACTGTAAACTATAACGTGCAGAATCCTGTATCATGTTCACTGTTCAACAGGGACTGGGAAATGCAACTGTAAACTATAACGTGCAGAATCCTGTATTATGTTCACTGTTCAACAGGGACTGGGAAATGCAACTTTAGACTATAATGTGCAGGATGTATGTTCACTGTTCAACGGGGAAGAGGAAGACTATGTAGTGCACAGCGCTGTATAATGTTTTCTGTTCTACAGGACGAGGAAAAGCTACTCAAGGTGCGAGGGCAATTCGGAAAGTAACCTCCGTTGTCATGCGGTGCAAGAAGAAGCACTGCCACCATATATGCATCGCCATGCAGAATAGTTTAGCACCCGTCCAGAAGTGCTGCCGAGAATCATCGCACTGCTATCGTAATATTACAAAGTGAATTCGCACTTGAAGCTTCCTACAAATGCGAGGTGTGTGGTGTTATAAGGTTACTTAAAAGAAAGGGGGAGAAAAAAAAACACACGCACAAAGAAGCTTTCAGACACTTCATTTGGTTGAAGTGTACAATAATACTCGACGCGAAGGGGATGGTTAGGCTGTCCCATTCAAATTTATTGAAATGATTCTGAGTTTTTCGAGCACTGAGGGGTCGAGCGTTGCCGTGCAAAAGACAACACTGGGTGTCAGTATATCAAGATGGTTGCTTTGAATGACTCGCCAAAGTTTTTAACGAAATCTTGAAACACCGCGCACCTCTCATTCGGTGGGAACTTTCTAGTAAGGCACTCATTATGTAAGGTTGTGTTGAGTGAAGGCGTTGCAGATTGCGTTTTCGCTAGCATAGCTGGAAACGTACTCAGCTACGTTATACGGTGATGTATAAATAGCAGCGCTATCTGCACTTCCTAACAACGGAGGTTAGTTTCCGAATTGCCCTCGTATTATGCGTAGGTTATTGTCATATTTGGGAAAGCTTCAATTGCCCGGCTAATGAGGAAGATAAAAGTTGAGGTCAGTGACTATATTTTATTTTGCTTGCTTATTTGTGTGATGGACAATTATTTAATGGAATATCACGGTTATTAATACCTATTAGGAAAACCAATGCTCACAGGATCTAGAATAACAGTTCAGTTTTGAACCTCGTATAAAATTGTATTCCTATTTGTAGTTTTGTTCAAGACAGAGGAACAAATGTTTTCTCGCACGATAGTTTTAAATTCCTACAGGGTGTATAGCGTTGAATTTATTTTAGGTCGCGTAATTTGTGATTTTATGCGATGAGGCAAAAAGCCCGGAAATGGGCGATGTATTGTTCTTCCAGGGAAAAAAGGAATTACAGATGTAAGTGGACAGTTATGGTAATGCAGGGTGAAAGGCCATACGTTTATCAGGGATTCTACATGATGAGTGTAACAAATATGCCCGTCAATAAACAGCCGTTTCGCCGAAAAAAATGTGTCAAATTTTTGGAACCATCTAACATTCTTTACGAATGAATATAAATGGTTTATTATTTCACTTACTGTCGCGCAAACATTGTGTGAACAGTGGTGTAATGCATTTTTAGCTTTATTTGAATGGATTTAGTCACAATTTAATGTTAACAATGTGAGGTTGCTAAATATCTCTTAGAACTTTGTAGTGACACTGGCATTAAATTGTGACTAAGTTCATTCGGATTAAGGCAGAAATCCATTACAGCATTGTTTACACAGTGTTTGTGCGACAGTTATGGCAATAATAAGCCATTTATATCCATTCGTAAAGAAGCTAGATGGCTCCAAATATTTGACACAAATTATTTTTTCGGCCAAACAGTTCTTTATCGGCAATAATTGTAGTGGACATATTTGTTACTCTCATCATGCTAACATATGCCCAAAGCAGTACCTTCCACCCGATATACTCGTGTTATTATTTGCAGACTATTGTGTAGTGAATAGTGAAGTAAATAATCGCCTTTTATACCATGGTCTTATTCTAAACAACTGGTATTTTCATGAGAGTTTGGGCTTTTTTCTCTAAAACTACAGCAACCATGATGATTCGGATGAGACTAAGCAGATATTACACTCTGCATTCGGAATTCATTCTGAGTTTTCTCTAGCGCCTGCGGACCAACTGATAGTGATTATTTGTGTACCATATATAGCTGAACGTGCTTTATACTTAACTCAGTTCTACGTAATTCGCATTTACACGTAAATGTTTGTAGGTCCCGGCAAAGTGTAATTTAGAAAAGTGCTAATAAAGCCTTATTTATACGTAATTCGAAGTTATACGTATTAAATTTCAGTGAAGTACACCTGAGTTTTTCATAATTATAGTGAGCATACGGCATACGTTATCTTAAAATAAATTCAAGGCGTATTTTGCTTACCTCTGTTGACAAAGACCCAACCTAAATGGGCGACTTTCGGCGTGACAATGGCGTAGCAACAAACGAGAAGTTAATATAAACATTTTCGGTATCTGGTGTTTACTGTTGAACAGCGGTTTTGTCTTTCAGTTCTCAGTTGCTTTTAATCAGCCATGGAGAACAGAAAAAGAAAATGGTACACACTAGATCAGAAAGTAAAATTCATATGAGAGGTGGAATTTAATCCACACAAAACTAAAATCAAAATTGCTCAGACTTAGGAGTTACTTATACCACGCTATGTACAGCCATTCTTAATGCAAGAAAAGTGAAAGAAACCAAATTAACTGATTTCTTTAAAGGAGGATAAAGTTCAAAATAATGTTTTATTAATACATATCTTTATTGTTTGTAAAACTTTACGCATCTAGGGCCACTGTACTGCTGAAAATCTGATTTGTAAGTAATTTAAGTTATAAGTAATGTTGCCCTTTCCCCTTGTTATACGCATAAATCATGTTCAACTGTATTTTACAACAGTACAGACTTACTTTCATTTCCCAAAGTTGTGTGCTCTATCCTTCATCGATGTCCCCATTAGTGCCATGAAGGCTCTATCATTGATTATTTTACGGGGTTCCTCGTTGAACGGCGAAGCCATTGAGAACCTGAAGCGCTATGACGTAAAACGCTCAGGTCGAACGGAATAATATAACAACGTAATTCAGGATGGGCATAGGACCCAGCGTCAGACACGTGGAAATTGGACGAGGCTAGTTCTTCCCAGAAAGTTTTAGTCTATTTGTTTTGGCTTCCGTCCATTCACGATGAGCCTGTAGACTCCTTTCTGTCTCCTAACAGTCATGCCATCCTGATAAACGGTAACTGTGCTGTGATAACAGTTCAGTGTGGGCAGATATGAAGATTAATGCGCTCCGGACATATGCAGTATAATAAATCACATTCCCAACCGACATTATTCTCTCCCTACATTCCTAAAACATCCGTCGCTGAATAAATTAACTTCTGAGCTTGAGCATGTCGCTGTGTATCGATATTGCTAGGGTAAACTCTCCAATTTTTTATTGGAGTCCAGTCAGCAGGTGCCTGGCACATGGCAATGCGTAGCATTTGCTTCGGAGTAATTACAGTTTCTCGGTTTATGCATTATGTAGTTGCTGCCACCAAGAGAGATTTTTGAAATTTATCTGTAAAATAACTGTAAACATTCCCCTCTCTAAGATCACAAAAACTATATACTCCTAGATGTTAATATCCATACGACTGTTAAATTACAAGTGACATACAAGATTAGTAGAAATATCATCTGAACATATTTTACAGCATAAGTGTCACTTACTGGAAAATTGGCATGTGCAAGCAATTATTAGTTATTAAAATGCTGTGACAAAATGACAATTCGACGAATCCCACTCCTGAAACCAGTGTAACAAAACGGGGAAATTAGCCCACTTACTTTATTGTCTTCTAAAATTGTATCACAAATACAGTTTTCTTCTCGTCCATAGCACAGTCTGCGGTCTTTCCTATTATCACAAATCACAACTTTTATTTCTTTAACCTTACTTAGTACTTTCAGTGTCTTTCTTCACTTTCTCTGTCCCTCAATCACTCGAAGCTCTTAGAATCTTCCTTACGACGATCGACCGCGCCGTAGCCGAGTGGTTAGGCCATTCGCTTCTCATCAAAGCGGCCGGATTCGATCCCGGGCAACCGCATGTGGGATTGGTGGTGGACGAAACGGCGTTGGGGCAGGTTTCCTCCCGGTTCTCCGGTTTCCTCCGCCATCTCATTCCACTGGTGCTCCATCTTCATTCGATGTACCATCACTGCCATCGTCTGAGGTACCATATGTAGTAAAAGCGGGCGTTAAACACTACAAAAAATTAACGACGATTGACTTATCTTTCGCAATGACGCACACATGCGCAGCTGTCTGGTACTCACTGCCCGACTCATGTCCATATCTCTAACTCCTATTGGTTCCCGGCCTCCTTATCTAGTGGGGATGACGTCACACGGACCTTTCTCGACTTCTACACACACTCCGGCGCTCACCTGACTAGATCTTTCTCGAAAGTTCTGGAGAAAGCCCGCTTTGTGTAGCTCCTTTCATTCTTGTTAGTCACGTACACACAAGCAGTTGCGCGAGGCAGCCCGACCTTGAACGCTTTCGCCCACTCGCCAACCCGGCGTGTGGCGTGAAGAAGCCCGGTCCCGATTGTCCTTTGTTTTGCGCCGAGTCTGGCATCACAATACCAAATTGTGAATTTTATAAAATAGCCGGTTTTTACAGAATTTACATAAACCCATGGCACAACAGCCCATTCGGACTAAGGTCTACCACCCGACTGCTGCGTCCTCCACCTCTGGTCATCACAGGCGTCATTAGGGGGTTGTAGTACTGGAGGTGGGACGTGGTCCGCAATTAGCCCCTCAACGACCTAACGAGGGAGAGTGCAACCCGGACCAGGTTTCTCAGCGGGAGGAAATCCCCACGCCGTTACCGGGAATCGAACCCGGGTCCCCCAGTTTGTATCAGCGCTACCAGCGCACTAAGGAGACGACCTGTTACAGAATTGGGTTTAACCATATTCATATATTTAATTTACAACGGGATAGTACTCAACAGATTTTAGAAAATCGGGCATTTATCATAATTAATCCCTAGCACTTATTTATTTCCTTCTATATATCACTTTCTACGAAACAAAATTCATGGTTTAAATACTTAGGTTTCGCCGGCATTAAACTGGCTTGTGTATTATTTCCTGCGCTTGATAAACACCAATAATTTGCACTGGGGTGAAGGCCCTTGTCCGGAAGTATTAAAATAGATTTGAAGATCGATAGTTCAAACGTGGTAATGTGAGTTTACTTTTTATTTTATTCATTTGTAATTGGTATCAGTAATTGGATGACTTTAATGATGTAACCTAATTACTGAGCGCATTAATGCACTTCATTTTATTTTAATTAAGCTGCAAGCTTCGTTGATTAATTTTACTATATTTAAAATGTGCCATTAAAGATAACAACTGAAGCTTTTTCTGGCCGTGAAATTCCTGGCTAATAGAACTTTTAATATTTTGCACACTCATTAATTTTAATACTTATCTCAGTAGCCATGTATTAAAACTGAGTACTTCAACAGTTTACACAGACGTGATGTGATACTGCAGGATAGCTTAACAAAACTTGGGTCAAAATATATTCGATGTTTTAACAAAAAATCAATAACAAGAATGTATTTATCCCAAGAAGATGAAACTTTATTATAATGCTATAAATGAACCTTCTAACAAAAATAATACATAAAATATAAGTTTTATGCATTTGTTTCTAACATAACCCTTATGAGGTGGGAAGGGATGAAGGGGCGGACCCGAAGGGCAACTATATGCGTGTGAAGGAGTATTGACGGGGTCCCTAACGATTCCAGATTAAGCACATCCGACGCAAATCACCTTCTTCACAAGATGTATCCCTAGAGTCAAGAGATGCCGGTGCATAAAGCTGGTCCATCAGGAATTAAACCAACGCCAGGGAGATACTTTTCCAAAGCACACCTCTACCGCTCAGTCGTAACACAGTGAACCCCATCGCCTGGTCCTAAAACCCTAAAACAGATAATAGGAAATGATAGGCACAGCATGCTCATGGTAGATGAATTACCTCAGCAGTCGCCTACCGATTGAGGGAAACCATTAAAAACCCACGATCGGAGTGGTACGCCATACAGGAGTCGAACCCAAAAGCTCTCAAGGGCAAGAGACAAGCGTTACCGTGGAGTCATCTCGCTCGATCTGGTACGAGTAAATAAACGGCCTTTCTCTTTGCTCGGGAAAGGAAGAACAACACTCAGTTACAATGGCGAGCTCAGGTGTCTTGGGTTTATTTGTTGAATTAATGTATTTTCGCTGCTAGATCGACTGCTGAATTCCCTTAAGGGAGGCACAGGAGAATGGAATATTCTGCATTTTCACTGGATCTTTAGCTGTTAGGGACACGACCTTCTCCACTAAAAGTACAGCTCGTCCAGGAGTCACTTTAGAACCTTCACACCTTCAGGAGTTTATATTTCGATAAATGCCTTTACCATTACTGTTTGGATCGACCATATTGCGTGTGCTAAGTCTGATTGCCGGGCTTTCAAACCTCAGATATGCATGCACACCCATCACAAAAAACCTTTTCGAGAAATTTGCTACTTAAAGGCGAAAACTATTCTTTTACATTTTCTTCTCGTAAGCTAGTGTCTGAATGTCTGCATTTCAATAGCCATACGATGGGAAATCACAGCGAGACAGAGTGAGATAGTGAGGAAGGGAGTTAGGGGGAGTAAGGGAGTGAGACAGGGTAGGGAAGAGGGAGGGGGAGAGGGCGGGAGAGAGGGAGTGAGAGCGGGAGGGAGAGCAAGGGAGTGAGAGAGGGTAGGAGAGAGGGAGGGAGAGCAAGGGAGTGAGAGAGGGAGGTAGAGAGGGGGGAAGAAAGGGAGGGAGAGAGGGAGGGAGAAATGGAGGGAGAAAGGGAGAGAGAAAGAGAGGGAGAGTAAGGGAGTAAGAGAGGGTAGGAGAGAGGGAGGGAGAGAGGGAGGGGAGATGGAGGGGAGAGGGAGGTAGAGTGAGGGAGAGAGAAGTATAGTAAGGGAATGAGAGAGGGAGGGAGAGTAAGGGAGAGGGAAGCAGAGTAAGGTAGTGATAGAGGGTGAGGAGCGAGGGGGTAGAGGGAGGGAGAAGAAGGGGGCTACACCAATTTCCAAACATTGAAATATTTTTAGGACTCCTCTATAGCTGTATCACCTTATTTCATTCCATATTCGGTGAATAGTAATATGATTTGGTATGGCAATATAGTTTAAAGATTAAAACGAAAATCGCACAATTTTTAAAATGGCGTTGATGATGAGGGTTATGCCGTGTACAAAACAAAGATTTTCCCTCTCATTTCCTTTAAGTTTAGAACTTTGAATACCCAACGCATATCGTACACGCTTCCGCTATTTCTTTTCTATCCCTTACATACAAATGAACAGTGTTTGATCTACCCGGGCGGAACTTTGTGCAGCCGTGAAAAGAACGATTGAGTGCACTCTGAGAGCAGAAAATTTCTGTCCCTCTTCGTATCCCAGCGCAGTTTACACTGGTCGGCATTTCCAACCGAGCTAACAGTCTCAGCGGCATACGATATCGCCTATCGAACACATATAGGCTGTCTCTTGAATCGTGTCTGCGTTTGTATTGGTTCCTGATAACGATAGAGGCGTTAACAAACCAAATGTGTTTCTGCCTGGTGCTAAGCACATAGGAGAAGCAACCATGATTTACCGCTGCCTCAAGGTCTTTGTTACAAGTCTTTACATTTATATGAATCTTCAGGGCCTAAAGAATACAGTCCATTTACGCCTTTCACATCTACTGCTGTCTGAAGGCCTTTTTACAATTCATAATTAGATTTGTATAGATCTTCAGGGCCCAGGGGAAAGTTCGAGTATCTACAACTTCTACTACTAGTGTCTCATATTCAACACTTGTTTTGAAAATCTACCCGTTTGAGTCATCAGAACCAAACTCTGTATATTTTCAAAGAAAACTACAAATATCGTTACCACTTTCAAAACATAGTTATCCACTGTATTTTCATGCCCATATGATTAGCGATATATTTTTAGGCGTCGGTTAAAGACAATTATAACCCTGTGTACAATTCGGTCGATCAGTGACAGACGACAAGAACACATTAGAAACTTAAAACTGATCCAATCGGAAAAGTCATCACGCCATAACCACATGAAATCATATAGACTTCGACAAAATACAGCTCTTAGCAAACTATGAACACTTCCGTCCCAGAATGGTAAGAGAAAGAATAGAGATCTTCAAATCACAGGACAGCCTAAACAGAGACCATGGCAGACACCTCCACACTATCTGGCAGACACTGATAAACACACAGGGATTGGTGGAACATCATCCAATCAGCACAAAGCCACAGAACCACCACAGCCAGGGTATAAATAAGAGTATCATCTAAATTTCATATTTGACAATTTCACATCCGCAAGGGTGCAGAGAACTGCCGCATTCTGAAAGACAGTTCTCGAGGAGCAAAAGCTTCCTGTTTAACCTCAAACCAAACTAAAATAAAACAAGCCACCATAATATAATGTATTCAAATAATTCCTATATGTGGTTAAACCCTACTGAGAGTGGATATGCAGCAAATCACTCAGGCTGAACCTCAGACTGCCAGCAGCTCCGTAGGATGGAAATGATAGTCTTGCCGATGCTATCTTGAGGAGCAGCCTGAAGAAGCCCAACATACCAGGGCGAAACGTCGACATCAGTCATAACCAAGGCGCAGCCTTTCTCGGAAGACACATATATACGCAAGAAAGTTCAGAGATTTACATTTCAGGGTCTAGCAAAACTAATTATAGGAATAAAATAAGACTGAAGATGCGCACTGCATATATACGAGGCCAAATTCTACACCTGTTTAGAACATTTACTGTTAAGAGGAGTCGAAATGCCCTATATCTCCAATGTTAATACATGACCAGTTATCTAGAACAGAATTTAACATAATTATCTGAATGTTTTAAGACATGTTCAGTGATATTTTTACAGCTGATTGATGAAATATAAGTACATTTTCTTCATCAGAAGAAAAGTTATGCTTTTTTAATACAATACCTGGATTTTTATTGAAATATAAAAGGTTTAAAATTAAAAGGCTAACTAGTATGCCTAATAAATAAAACTCTTTTCATTAAAATAAAGCTTAATTGCAAAAGTGTGATAACATTTTCAGTACATTACACCCATAACCCTCAGAGATAATGGGACATCTTAGTAGAAAAATATGACTTCTTCAGAAATCGCAGTTAAACAAAATGGATGAGCGGAGGATGTGAAATATTCATATGAAAGTAAACTCTGAATTTGGAAAAAAGTAACAAAGCTCACAGTTCCGACTCCCCTTAAAGAGTGAAAAGAAGAGTAGCAAATTGAGTATCTCACTTGAGAATATATGTTTAATTCTAGCCTTTGTTACCTTAATGTTTTAATTTAAAACTAATTTAGATTGGGCTTATTTATCTTTGGGTTATTTGTGTAACAGTTTAAGAATATTTATTATTATCATCATTATTATTGTTAATTTTATATTGTACCTTGTAAACTGTATAAATAATGCATATATTTCCGCTTCATTTCTAAAAGCGCTGATAGCTGTCTAATATTTTCTTTCAGATGTATCTGGGAATGCTATTCAAAATAAAATATTATTTTTCTTGTTAAATCGTTTTGTTGCACGATACAGTCCTACACAAAACAATGAGATATCGCACCAATACGCTTTTGTTTTCAATCACATGCCATTTTTCCTCGGGCAACTAGCCCAAATACCCTGTTATACTTTATGCAAGTTTCCAGAGTTAAATTACTCTCAGTAATATCGAAGACAAATGTAAAGGTTTTCCGTAAAGCGAATTGCATGTGGAAAAAGAAATAGATTTTCCCACTGGAATGCATGCCGAGGAAAAATATTAGCATTTTCCATACATCCTGCTCTTTCTCGGAGATTGCGCTTTGTGGAAAGTTAGAAGCAGGTGGTACCAAAGTTTGGAACGCTGCCATGAGATGTAGAATTCCAACAAGAGTTGGTATTTCAGAAAACACTGCACGATACTACATATCTCACTGTGAATTTTAAAATGCTTTCTCTGCAACATTTACATTATGGAGCCTATTTTAATCGGAAGTTTGCATGCACTAAGCGTGTTTTATTCAGATTTAGCCACTGCGGACGATTTTTAATACCTTTTTTACTTTCTCTACTACGTATAGTAAGTAGCGGAAGTACTGAACTCGATCTAAAATTTTTATGCCAAGATTTCACCGGAAATACATGTTTTGAAGCCCCTGAATAAAAAAAAGCATTTTTAGAAAAAGGTCCTGTGTGTCTCTGTATGTGTGTGAATGTGTGTGTGTGTGTGTGTGTGTGTATCTGTGTATGTCTGTGTCTGTCTGTTAACAGCATAACTCATAAACGAAAAGTCCGTTGAAAACCAAACTAGATACATAGTTTAACGTCTTTTAAGGATGCGACACTAAAATACCTCTTAAATGGAACATTTTAAAAAAAATTTATTTTCTTAAAAATGGTTCTAACGATATTGATTAAAATGCCATATGTTTAAGATATGTTTATTGGAAAATAAAATGTATATTTTGAATTTTCTGACTATAGCCTATATAGTCCTATTTACTCTTGATGACTTTGCATAACTGGTAGTAAGCCGTAAGAGATAGACCTAATCTGACTATACAAAAAATGTAGATCTCGTTAAAACACACAAGTGGTATCCAAATGCAATTTTTTTTTGTAGAACGAACCATTTCGGAGATATTCCTTGTTGCTTGTGTTAGTTTTCCATTACTTATACTTTTCTCAAAGGGAAGGTCTTTATGTACCTTTTTATGCGTTGGTCGTGCAAAGAGAATGGAATTTCAGAGCCTTCGTATAGCGACCAGCTTTGACTATCCCTCAAAGCCGACTATATTCCCATATATCTGTTGCATCTACACATAAATATGCAGTAAGGTGATTTCTGCAAATGTTTATATCGACTAACATGGAGTAGATATAGGAATAAGAGTTTGTAAGAACAGTTGGTAGAAGAGTAGAAAAAGTCATGTGAGTGCAACACATCAGATCTTTTTACCGTAGTTTTAAGTGTTGACTTAAAATCTTTATAAAACGTGTTCTATCTATGGTGCATTAGATTTGCAACAAAGACGACAACTTGACAAATCCCAGTCCTAACAACTGTGTAACAAAGCGACAAAATCCAGTCCAGTTACTTTTATCTCACTTTATTTTCTTGCAGTTGTTTGCACAACAACACAGTTCTTTTCTCGTAGTTAATACAGTCCCCAGACTTTTATGATATCACAACTCACAACTGCTTTCTCCTCGTAGCTTTGAATCACTCTTTTCTGTCTTTCCTCACTTTCTGTGCCTCTCAAACAGCTAACTTTGACGATACAATCACTCAACACTCATTAACTGCTGCACTATCTTCCTTTCGACGGGACCGTACACACCACTAAAACCTGACTGCCTCCCGACGACTCAAGTCTGTAACTAACCGATAACTAACTCCTTTCGTCCTCCTTATATAGCGAGGATAACATAACATGGACCTTTCTCGAACTTCTAGCAATAAGGCGGCCACCGGACACATCTCGAATGAACTGGAAAATACTTTTTATTCTGCCGCCCTAATTATTGTCTGTGTTCACAACAGTTGCGCGAGGCAGTCTGATCAAACAAATGACAGCATCAGTGATGGTAGAAAATCTATACCATCTTATCATTACATTACGGATGACTACCTGCTTTTGTTTCAGTTTATTTAAAAGGGCTCTAGTACACTTGATTCCATATATGTGGCCCCTCCAACTTCAAGTGACATTTTACCAACCTTCTCAGCGGGCGCATACGTAACAGGGATGGGTGTGTCTGTGGAGGGTTATGATTTTGTTGTTTGACCAAGCAGTGGTCTGTATTAGGTACCTGGGACTGAGTTTTTAGGCAAAAATTACACAATGTTTGGTATTTGAATTGTATCATGTATGTAGAAAGCGGACCTGTGTTGGGTCCGTAGTGGAAATAGGTTGTTGAGTATCGCAGTATACGGTGACTTCAGAGCTCTGGCGTTCTCTGTACAGAGCAATTCTGTGCAAAATGACGTGCAAAACCAGTTGTCTTGAACTGGCCACAGCGAAGCAAAATATATTCACGTTACTCTTTGATTGCTGTGTTCTTGAATTTAAATAACGTTTAGTGCAATACGACGAAAAACCATGCCGAGAAAGTGAGAAAATTATTTGTTCATCAATAAAGACTTATGTATTTAAATTATCAGCGTAAAAGGAACAAATGATTGAATTATCGACTACGTCAGAGACACCTACCCATAAATAATCCGAGTCCTTCAAAAGCAAGTGTGAGACAATGCCAATATCCGTTTTCATAAAGTAAATATACCACAACTTAAAGAGTTTGTTGAAAAATACTCCGGTAAAACAGTACATCTGTATCAAATCTCTGCAAAAATTATTTACCTATTATATGCAATGAAAGAGTTCTGAGTAATATTCAACATACTATAGCAGATAATGAACTTTGGTTCAGCGTAGATGAAGGTATCGATGCTGCCGGTGGGCATGTGGGAAATGTTACTAATAATTTACTTCTGTTGTTTCTACATTAGAATAAATTAACAAAATGATATGTTAAAACATTACACATTCACTGATAGTGCAGATGTAACCTACTCATAATGATTATTGAAGGATTCACTTCCATCGTTTACGTCAGTGCACAACTTAGCACTGTATTTGTTTACGAATTTTCAAGGTCTGAACTTCAATCGAAGCTCACGAAACACGTCACTATAGTCTCTTTTACGTGTAGTTTGGAGCTCAACAAACTAATATTCGCTCTCTACATATAAATATTGCACATCATTGTTCTGAGTCAAGCTGTTTGAAGGATGTGTCCGCTCTAAGAGGAAGGACGTAACCGTACACGTGTGCTGGAGAAGTTGCATAGCAAGCACGGCGTTTAATCGCAGGAGTACTAAATACAGAAGCAATACTAAACATAAAATTAGACCAAATAATGTGTCTGGTAATGTCAGACACAAAAGCGTAAAATAAACAATAAACATATTAAACTTTCTTGCATAACTCTACCTAAGTTCATTCATTCTGCACAGATAGTGTTTCTGTTTACATTCGTAGAAGGGAGCGCAGCTCACACTGTTGACAAATGCATGTTGCTTTACGCTAACGTTTACCCCGCTTACAGCTTTCGCGGACCTTCGATATCAACCAAACAAAACATGCTGCACAAAAGGTTTTGTGAGATATACAGCTTCCAGCCCGCTGTCGCTATAACGTGGTAGTTTTCACGTTCAAGCAGAATGGTGACGCCGTTCCTTATAGGCAACTTCTCCGACAGAGGAGCCTTACACCTCTGCGGAAGAATTAGGCGAATTGAATTTTAGGCTCAACAGCAGCAGTCAAGCCAGTGCGCTGGGACAGAGCAGACGTACCAGGAGAACCGGTTGTTTTGTCTACTGCGTGTGTGGCCTGATAGTGAGTGAGCGCAAGAAAGACATACACAACACTGTGAGTGATATTATCGATCACCAAGTGTAGGAATTTAAAGTGAGTATTTCAGCTAAATTTAACAGTGAAAAGAAATGGAAATGTACGCGAGGAAAAATACCCTCAGGATCAAGTTTGCTTTAAGTGCAACGCGACCGTCGGCATATGAAGTGCATGATTTCATAGCAGATACATTACGGTTAAATGCGGAACAAGTGGATACAATACAGTTAATTGCAAGTGAACGGGCAATTTATGTTAAATTAATATCAGCACTCTTGCTGGAGAAAACCCTCAATACCTTCTCGGCGGAAACACCTTTCACATACATGAATGGTGAGATGACTAAAGTGCTTATCGAACACGTGACCGGTAATGCTGTCAATGTCCGAGTGTTTGATGTACCCCCAGAGCTCCCGGCAGAGGTCTTAAAAGCAACGTTGCAGCGTTACGGAACGGTATATGACGTCCGGAAGGAACAATGGAGCCGACAATATCGCGTCCCGGTGTTTAATGGGGTACGAGCGGTAAAGATGCAACTGAAGACGAACATCCCTAGTTTTATCATCATTGGCAGCTACAGATTATCGGTGTCCTACGCCGGCCAACCCAGATCCTGCTACGTCTGCAGTAGCACGGCACATCTAAAGGAATTTTGCCCCCACCGTCCGACCGCAACACGCCCAGTGGCGACTGGACGGAGAAAGGAAACAGAACCGACGAAGGTGGTAGTGGACACGCAGAGTGAGGGAGCGCATCCTACGGATGAAAACAGGCAAACGTCCCTGGTGAATGACAGTCAACAGGAAGCAGCAAGGTCTGCACCGCAAAGGGAGTATGCCTCCATAGTTCGAGATACCACAGGCAAACGAGTACATCTGGCCAATCCGGAGGAGATAATACCACCCGAGGTGGGTTCACTTGTAACGGAGACAGCTGCAGCAGAAGAGAAACGCCCGACCGAGAAGAAACGGGCCAAGCGGGCGAAGACAAGCAAAGCCCAGAAGGAAGAACCATCCTGGAATAACCAAATGGAGCTGGAGGAAGTTGTGGAAGAAGCCCATGAGGAGGCACGTCTATTGCAAGTCCCGTCCACAGACACAGCAGATACGGCTGGAGTACTGACGCAAGAGCCTGCCTCAGCATTGATTGGTAGCAGTATCCTGGAGGAGGGAGGTGACAGGAACACCTGTGAGGTTCAACCTGCAAGGAGGGACGCGGCAAACAACCCCCAGAGTGATTACGAAGCAGCACAGTTACAACAAAGTGTGAGGTGCCCAGCGGTGGAGATAGGAGCAGACTCCCATTACCGGGAGGACACCCCCGGCACCACCGTAGCGGCACGACCATCTGCGAGTGATTCTCGACCGCAAGTACTCGAACGGCCACACAGATCCCAAGAGGACCAACCACGGTCAGCTGAAGCAGTCGCAATTTATCGGCGTGCAGAGATGGCTGGTGGATCTCATCCCTCTCAACCTGCTGCGAGGGCCACAGAAGCGGAGTCGCCGATCCTACTTCAGGTGACACGGAAGCCCCAGTTGTCCTTATGTGACCCAAGGCTTAAGGGAAACCCTCCGGCACAGATAACCCCAGCTAGACATCCAGAGACCGAACAGTAGCACACTAGCAGCAATGCACGAGGCCAAGGACGTAGACGCCCGAGTTACACTATCTTTGCGACAGTCGCTTTCATAATGATCTATCTACGAACGGTGGCAACAGTGAATGTGAATGGGTGCAGAAATCTAGTAACCCAAAAACTGCTCAATAGTTTCCTCCAGGTGAACAACATTGACATATGCTTTCTCCAAGAAGTAAATACTTACAACTTGGATGCTCTTTACAATTACGACTATAAAGTTAACCTAGGTTTGAACGGCAGAGGAACGGCAATAGTGTACAGGAAGGGACTGCCCCTGCAGAATTTTCAGATGGATCCCGACGGACGGGTCCTCTCCGCTACTTTGGAAGAGACCGTCCTGGTTAACATATATGCTCCAGCTGGGTCACAGAATAGACAAGCGAGAGAGCGTTTCTTCCAAACCGAGGTAACCCCGCATTTGCGACAAGGCAAGGAACTTCTGCTAGCAGGCGACTTCAATTGCACGTTGCAGGCGAAGGACCAAAAAGGTGCTACGAATTTTAGCATCATGCTACAACACCTAGTGTCACAGCTGCAACTGCTTGACGCATGGGAGATCAAGCATGGGAACGAAGTGGAATTCACTTTCACCCGCAACACTTCTGCCTCACGCATCGACCGACAGTATCTATCTCCCGGAATGGCTCCAAATGTCCATCGAATTTGGGTCATTCCGGTGGTTTTTAGTGACCATCATGCAGTGCTATGTCAATTGCAAATAAATGAAATAAGGCTTGAGACGGCCGGCCGTGGCTACTGGAAACTCAATAATTCTATGCTGGAGGACACAGAAATTAGGGAACAATTTCAAATCAAATGGCTTCAGTTACAGTCGGCCTTTAGAAGTTCAACTCGGAAGAGTTTTTGGTGGGTGAACACGGCAAAACCAGCGATTCGCTCCCTATTTAAATCCATGGGTATTGTGAGGGCACAGGCCAAGAAGCAGCTACTACATTTTTACAATGAGGCGCTGTGGGGGCTGCATCTGAAGCAAAGGGAGGGCTATGAGGTGCAGACGGAGATAAAAAAAGTAAAAGAAATCATCAAATTAAAACACTTACACCAGTTGGAAGGACATAAAGTTCGAGCCAAAGTGAAATCCATGCATGAAGCGGAACAGAACTCATTTTATTATTTCGCAAAGGAGCGGCAGAAGGGACATGGAAGATATCCTCAAACAATACGGGACGCGCACACTGGAACTGCCCATGTTGGAACGCGCGCCCAGCTCCAGCTTATAGCGGATCACTTTCAGGCTTTATTCCAAGAAGCGCCAGAAGCAGACACCCCTTATAGGCGTATGGAACATGAACTGTTTGACACCGGCATCACCCAGGAATCCGCAAAAATACTTACCAGCCCTATCACGGAGCGGGAGGTGTTGGTCGCCATTGAACAAGCCAGTCGACACACATCACCAGGTCCTGATGGGCTCACCTATGAATTCTATAGAAAGTTCTGGCCAATAATCAAGAACGAAGTGATGGAAATATATGCGGAACTGTGGAAGACAGCAGTGTTTCCCGCAACCTTCGCGGATGGTGTTATCACCCTGGTGCCGAAGAAACAGAAAACCGCCACCATGAAGGACTATCGTCCAATAACGCTGCTAAACGCCGATTATAAGTTATTTGCGAAAGTTCTGGCTAACCGATTAAAAGGAGCATATGCAGAAATCATGCATTGTAACCAAGCGGCAATATCGAAAAAGAACATTATTGACACATTGGCGGAACTGCGTGACACGCTGATCCATCTACGCAGAGAAAATAAAGCGGTGGCTTTGATCAATCTCGACTTTCAACAGGCTTTTGATAGAGTGCGCCATTCGTATCTGTGGAACTGCTTAACGGCTGCGAAATTTCCAGTGCCGGTAATCAACCTTATTCAGGGACTCTACGGCACGGCACAGTCTCGAGTCTTATGGAACGGATGGTTTTCCAGGCCGGTACGAATACAACGATCAGTACGTCAAGGCTGCCCGCTATCAATGGGATTGTTCTCATTGGCATTGAATCCTTTACTCCAGAGGTTGCAACAAACCATGCGAGGAGTCAGTGTATACAATGAACGGTTCACACTTACAGCCTATGCTGATGATGTGACTGTGGTGGCTGCAGATAATGAAGACATGACGACCATGCAACAGGGATTGGAGCAGTACACAACGATGTCCGGTGCAGTGTTAAATGCTGAGAAATCGGAGATCCTAATATTAGGAAATTGGCCGGAACCGCCACAGACCTTGGGGATGCAATGTGTGACTACTACAAGGATACTTGGAATATGCTTTATGGCAAATATAGAAGATACGATTGCAGTTAACTGGAGGGAAAAAATTAATAGTTTACGCCATTCCTTATCCATGGAGAGGATCCGGAACCTGAATTTGCTACAACGCATCTGGTACCTGCATACTTATGGTCTAAGCAAAATTTGGTATGTGGCACAGATTCTGCCGATTGCAAAACGTGACGCACAGAAATTGGAACAACTCCTTGGTAACTTTTTGTGGACTGGAAAAGCATATAAGGTGAGCCGGCCTCAACTCCGTTTGCCTCCGTCCAAAGGTGGTTGCGGCTTAGTGGACATTGCCAAGAAATGCATGGCCTTATTGGGGAAAACCGCCACACAATCATTGCGCGGATCTGGCTCATCCATTGACCAAAATTTCTGGAAGGAACAGCTGCATAACCCTCAGGTGGCACTCAACGGATTTAAACCCACTGTCCTTCACCTAAAACGAATTCTGGACAACAACGATGACATTACGGCCTTTGAATGCACCCGGAACCACTACCGTATGCTCACGACAGTTCATCTGGTGCCCAGAGTGGCAGAGAAATATACCAGGGAGTGGAAAGTGATCTGGCAGAATTTATTTTGTAAACATGTGCCCAGTGATTGGCAGGAAACCACCTATGAAGTAGTAAATGAGACTATACCGACAGCGGATAAACTCTGGCGACATGGAAGGGCACAGTCAAACCAATGTCCATCTTGTGCCGCCGTCGACACACTGGACCACCGGATTGCTTCCTGTAAGCAGGTTGAAGTCATCTGGGTAGAGCTCAGGACCTACGTCGCCAAATGGTGCCCACCGCAAGCTCCACCATGCCTTGAGAAGCTCCAGCGTTTGGAATTTCATTTTCAGAATACTGCACTCCAACGCTGTGTAGTTTGGCTGGTAATGGGAACAATGTACTGGATCCTTAAACAGAATAATGGCCCAGTGGCGCAGAGGAAGGATTGGGTCAGTTTTCTGAGACAGGCACGCTGGCAACTGATAACTTCTGGTCTTAGCAAATCAATGCAGCCGTACATAACACGCCTTGCACTTTAAATACGACAATGCAACTATAATCAAAATAATATATACATATAAAAAAAAAAAATTAAAAAAAAAATAAAATAAAAAATAAAAAAAAAGCAAAAAAAAAAAAAAAAAAAAATCTTACTTTGCAGGTAAACATAAGTTCTTGGGGTTCTTATGTCCTTCTGGTTGTTATCATTTTGAATTCTCTGTTAAGCGAAAACATACCGACACACCACTGCAATATGTAAAGCGAGAGGTCCTTGGAACTGGTGAGTGTATTAGTATGAACCTTTCTCTCCATCTTAACGTGATTTCATTAAAAGTGTGTGTGTGTGTGTGTGTGTGTGTGTGTGTGTGTGTGTGTGTGTGTGTGTGTGTGTGTGTGTGTGTGTGTGTGTGTGTGTTCTAATCTCTAGGGCGTCTACAAAAAAAAGAAAAAAAAAAAAACAGCTAAACGTCAACAGCATGTCGTGGCACTTTGACATGGCCACCCAGAAGAGACACCTGTGAATCACTTTGGCCAAGCCTTGGGAACTCATGCTATAGCTTCAGCGATCCTCTTTTCACTTGTTAAACATGCAGTTATCAGTGTCAGGCCGTGAACGGATTGGGTTCAAAGAGTAGCCCTGGCTTTGGCCAAATATTTGTTCAATCCGCCATTTTTAAATGCATAGCGTGATGTTTGGTCCCCAGTGCGCTCCCTTTTAAACCCACTGGACCCACCCAGTTCCCATTTCTGTATGTGTTCCTCAGTCAGGAAAAACAGTTTCAAAACAACTGTAAACTAGAAATATGCTTGGAAAAGGTGGAAAGGGACTGAAAAACGGAATGCTATAACCTGGATTTGAACCAGGGTTCTCCCGGTTACCGTCCGACTGCTCTATCCACTAAGATGCCATGACCAATGTACCAATAGGACATTGAATTCTCCAACCCACTCGCATTTCTCCCAGTAAACCACATACGTTATCTCACATGAATTGTGATCTCCTTGTGTGGGTAACCGGGAAAACTGTGAGTGGATTGGAGAATTTAATGTCGTATCGGCACATTGGACATGGTAGCTTAGTGGTTAGAGCAGCCGGACGGTAACCGGCAGATCCGTGGTTCAAATATCGGCTATGGAATTGAACTTTCCAGTCTCATTCTACCATTTCCAATCCTGTCCTACACAGGCCTATTGTGTGGAAGAACGATTGATTGCATAGAAATATGCTGTTAACGCTTACGGAAAATGCTTCGTCGGGATAAATAACTTGGATAAACTTCACCTACATGTTACCAGTGCTTTGCAACTTTAGTGTACAATTTTAGAAAAGGAGCATAAATAACAAGACATTGCACATACAGGCTGTTTAACAAGTGTCCGATATTGTAACAGAAGTTATGATTGGTCAAAACCAGAAAAAATGTTTCTGTAAACATATGTCTGGAAACAAATGCTTTTTGAGATATGAGCCATTTAAAAAAATGTACAATGAATGCACATTTTCGATAGGTTTTGCATACATAAATGTCTTTAAATGTCCCCATACCCAGAAACCTAACGGATTGAGGTTCGGCGAACGGGGAGACCATGCTACTAGACCTCCTCGGCCAATCCATTGTCCATTAAATGTTTGGTTTAGGTATTGTCATATGATGCGTACAAAATGTGGTGGTGCCCCGTCATGTATAAACCACATAAGTGGTATTTCCACAAGCACAACTACTCCAAAAGCACGGGTAACTCATCGCGCAGGAATCAATGATACACAGCACCTGTTAATCTGTTCGGTAAAATGTATGGTCCTAGAAGTAAGTCACCCACAATAATTCCTGTCCACACATTGGGACTAAAGCGATCCTGATATATTCTGATTATATAAGAATAAGAATGCAGACACCGGATATTGTATCGTTAAAACGCAAAGCATATAATTATAAATCGTTACAGCGGTATTATATGCTTCAGAAAGGCAGCACTGATATAGCCTTTTACTTTGTGTACTAGGTATAGTAAATTAGAGGAAGTATTGTATTCCATCCAAAAATTCGATGTCGAGATTTCACCGGAAATATATTTTTTGAGTCTCCCTGAATCCAAGAAAAACATTTTTAGAAAATGGTCCGTGTGTGTGTCTCTGTCTGTCTACCTGTACGTCTGTCAGTCTGTGAACAGCAGAATTCAAAAACGAATAGCGAAGATTTTGAAGAAAATTGCGCCACCACAAACTAACCTTTACATGAAAAATTTTTCGAAAATTGCTATTTTCTTGAAAAAGGTGTTGATTAAAATAACATATGTTAGAGATATTTTTATGAAAAATGAAATGTATATCTTGAATTTTCTGGCTATAGCCCATGAAGTCCTATCTACTCTAAATGACCTTTGCATAACTGGTAAACTGTAAGAGATAGACAAAATCTTACTATACAAAAATGTAGGTCTTGCTAAAACACATAATTTATGTCTAAATAAATTTGTAGACTGAACCATTTCGGAGATATGCCTTGTTATTTGTGTGAGTTTTGGAGAACATATACCTCTGTCAAATGGAACATCGTTATTAATTTTGTATATGTTAACCGTACAAAGAGAACGAAATTTGAAAGCTTTAAAAGATTTGACTATCGCTCAAAGCCTGCTGTATTCGCATATTCTCCTTGCACCTATAAGGAAATAAATAATAAGATAATTTCTGCAAATGTTTATCTCACTTAACACGAAGAAAGGATAAGAATAAGGAATAAGGGTTTGCAAGAATGGTTAGTACAAGGGTAGAGAAAGTCACGTGAGTGGAACACATGATTTTTTTAGTTTTACAACAGGGCGAACAAATGCCAATTAAGTGAACAATTTTGGTTTCTGAATCTGTGCTCCATATGTCGGAATCAAATTTCATATAAGTTGAGTGAGTGAGTGAGTGGTTAGGGTTTAAGGGCCCGTCGACAGCTAGGTCATTAGAGCCCCTCATATAAGTTGATGACAGCACCATCTAGTGAGAAAGGATTACAGTTAAAAATGCAAGAATCAATAAAGGAACCGGAAACGCTTATTAGGATGCACACCAAGGACTTTATGGAGGAATTTAGCGCATGCGCAGGAATGTTATTATGCTTAGGTCGTTCATCGCAATACACAGATGGCTAAAAGGTTGCATACCTTCCGTGTTAACATACCAAAACGAATGTTAACAAATTGTCTCAACCTTTTGTTCTCAAACTTCGAAGCTCTCCAGCAATTTAACCGTGCATTTCCGGACAGTGGTTCCTGTTTGAAAACGACCAGTTTGCCATCCCGCACAACATACTAAGCGTTTTCGGTGTTTGTTTGGAACACCCAGATATATTAAGGAATATGTAAGGTCCGTATGGCACGTTTTAAAAAAACAAACACTCGTGTTTATTTCTAGAAGTAGTACTAAAAGAATACAAAATAATTGTAAACAATCATTATATCCTCCCTACACAAAGTATATATCAGAAGTTTTCATATTTGAGGGTTGCATAGCGTTTAACGGGTCCTGTACGTGCCAGGGAGAGAGGAGTACATTTGGTTGTTTGTTGGCAGGTGGTGAATGGAATGAAAGGGGAGAGAGTGGCAGATGAAGGATGAACACATAACGTAACCTAAGGTGTGTAAACCTCGGGATGTGCATGTGAAAGAAACGACTCGGCTGTCAGCTTCACCTTCCTTCATATTTTCTGCCGCAGAGATGAATTCTGTGCTACATCGAGCGGGAATTAATTTGTCAGACAGTTGAAACTGCCAAAGTGTTGACAAGGGGTTACGAAAAACAGGAATGGGAACATGAAAAAAAAAAAATCATTGTAGTCCATCCTTTATTAAACACAAAGTCGTGTACCATGGGTTCTATAACTCCGGGAAGAATATGGCATAGTCACACTTAGGAGTACCTGGGTTCGATTTATGGGATCTCTCACTGTATAATGGGGTTTTTCGTGTTTTTTCCTGGATTCTGGCTTAGTTTTACTTCTACAATGAATTTACTTTTTCTTGTTTCCCCTTTCATGTTTTAGGTAGGCTGTGCAATTTCGGCACAGATGCTTGCTCATTGAAAAGTTCTTGTTGACCTTGCCGGATGGCACTTCTCGGAGCCGCCTAAGCTAGGCTAGTTCTCTCCGGTTCCGCCAGAGTGAAATTTTCTCTGAATAAGCCACAAGTGTGTACCGCACATCAAGCTTGGAACCGTGAAGGACCTCTGCACGTCTCTGTCGGCCAGCTTGTATGCGGCCTACGACCTACTGCTGTTTCTTCACCTCATCCGTTCCTCCTGGAGACGGTAAGCACAATAATTCGTGTTGCGTTGAGGCGCAAAGTGTGCATATATGTTATAAAAATACTTGTTTTAAAACACTAAAATACTCATATAGTCCTTATTGAAACTGTTTAGCCTAGTTGAGCTTAGCTAAACAAAAGAGAACAATGCTAAATGAATATAACAAATAGATTATCATTATTAAATGCGTAAAACTTAATACATTTACGAGATTTTTCTTTAACAATGCTAGAGAACGGAGTTAAATTAATTCTACAGAAATGAATTAGAAATTTACTGAAAGTGCTCTAAAAAATTAATAATGATGATGATGATGATGATAAACAATAGTGAATAAACATTTTATATCTACACAGAATTTTGGAACCTCTTTAAGTAAAGGTGAAGAAAAACACCGAAAGGACTGAGTCAAGGCTACGAGAAGTAAAATTTGTGAGTTGTAATAACACAAAAGATTGTAGACTGTGTCAAACGACGAGAAGAAACTGTATGTTTGTGATAACATTTTAGAAGACAATAAAGTGATAGAAAAGTAACTGGACTGATTTTGTTTTGTTACACTGTAACTAAATGTGAAATGTAGCTATTTCTGTAATTTTTACCTCGATTAAAATGACGTAAATAAAAAAGGAAGCTTTGGTAGGTGTGGTTTGTATATCTAACAATAAATAAGTCATGTGAATGAAATTATTAATTTTTCCTCTGAAACTTAGCTTATCTGTTTTACTGATTTGCATATGAATTTTCGAAATTAATAGATTTCCTATAGACAATATATTCTAACGTGGATGAGATGTACACTTAAGACTCACCTCCGAGGCGAAGTTCGGATGTTCCTTGTGCCACATCATGCTCGTTTTTCACGAAGCACTGGTACATGCCCTGATCCTCTCTTGCAACGGAAGGTAAACGCAATAGTTCCCCTGACATGCCACTTGGTTGTACTGGCTGCCCATCCTTGAGCCATAACACTGTGTTGACAGGATGACCGGAGGTGGTGCATGAAAATCGTGCAGGTTGACCCAATGCTGCTGTCAGCAAGGCAGGCGAAACTCTCGCAGACAACGGCGCCGTCACCAACAGACTCACCTGCAACAATAAACATACGAGTGTGAATTGCGCTTAAACGTGTCACATTAACGACATGCATCTTTGACATTTGGTGAAAATTGCCGAACATTTTGATTTTTAATTTTAGCATTTTTTATTATGCTTATACTTTGTACTTTAACAGCACACTTTAGTTTTCTCAGTATCAGCCATTTTTCAAGCTCCAGGAGGGCATTTAAATGTCCTAGTGTGGGGGTGAGCGAGTGAGTGGGGTTTAAGGGCCCGTCGACAGCTAGATCATTTGGGCTCCTAGTATGGGTGAGCGTTCCTCCCTAAACTACGTCGCTACAGATTTGAAATGATTTTATCATTTTCACTGACATTGATTTTAGTCTCTTGCAAGGAATTTTGCTTCAGAAAGGTTGTGAGTTGGCTGTGTTGAAATTAATTCGATATATCGAGCTGAAATGCAGCGAATACGACACATGTTTTGCTTTCAAACAGAGAAATGCCGTCAGTGTTCTGTAATTCTGTAATCTTGCCAGGTTATTTCAGTGTCCTAGTTATATATTAGGCATTGTTTAAGTAGTTATTAGGTTTTAAGTTACTCGTTAGTTCATAGTAAAGCCGTAACAAGCAGATATTTTATGAATTTTGTGTATGAATTAGTGAAAGTGCATAGTGTAGAGATTAGCTGAGAACAATACATTTTTAAATTTTGTGAATAACGCGAAGGCGAAAGGAAAATTTTCACATTAAGAAAGAACCAAGCAAACTTAAAATTCTCAAAAACTGTTACTGAGGCCAAGAAGAAAGCAATAGAGGGTCCCACATATGGTGCTGGGAAATTTTAAGCTTATTGGATTTAGTTAAATTACAAACATATATTGTTAAACTTTAAAATTCATTTTTCTCAATTTTTTTCGGCATTTTTCACTATTCAAAATGCTCCTTGGACCCTAGTTTGTAACTTATTAACTTGAAATTTTCAGGAGAGATTCAGGGATTAAAGTATTAACATTTTTCATGCGCTGGTTAAAAAATATTAAATAATGGAGCTGAAATTAAATATTTTTCATAACTGAAAAAGTTGAAAATATCAATAAACTGTATACAAAACGTTTTTTCTCTTAAGCTAATTAAATATAAGCAATGGTGATATAACAATTTCTCTATAGCTATATACTGAGCTCAAACTAAAAATTTGGGAGAGCAACAAGAAACTTAAAGGGCCAAGGATCATTCCATATTAACATATCAAAAAGTAATTTACTATTAATAATAAAATTAATAATTTAAACACGGTTTGACATAGAACATTGAAATTTTGTGTACACTATATATTTTATGCTCTGAGTGTGTGGGGAAAAGTCAAAGCAACCAAAAGAAAACGTTTGATTTTTTAATTTTCATAGATACGTTGACTTAACTGCATGGTCTAAGCAATTGACGGAGTCAAGAGGCATAAACATAGGAAGAAATAAGGAGATTCAAACTATTTTATTTGTGGATGATCAGGTAGTGTTAGCTTGTGAAGAAGACAACCTCCAATACAACGTAACCAAATTGACAAAGAAATTAAAAGATTATAACACATTTCCGTGTTGTTCCGTCTTGCAACAAAACAGAAATAGCGGCAATGGAGGGTAAAAATAGTGATTGAGTGGCAAAATGTAGAACAGGTGAAAATTTTCAGATACTTACAATGGTATATAACGAACTGAGAAATGAACTAGGTATAGGGGAAAACATACAGAAATATAACAGCATAAATGGAATTATAAGGAAACATTTTAGAAAAAAATATGACAAAAGATGTACAAATTAGATTTCACAATGTTCCTTTAAAACCTGTAATATAACACGCAGTGAAACATGGACAATGAGAGTTCAGGATCAGAGAAGGATAGAAGTGGCACAAGTGAGATTCCTCAGATCAGTTGGAAAGGTAACAATAAGAGTAAAAAAGAAAAGTAGCGAAACAAGGAAGAAACTAAATATAAATAATACTACAGATGAAACCGAGGACTATCAAAAGAACCGGCAGGGTCATGTAGAAGTGACAGACTACCAGGGAAACATTTTTATCAGCCCGTTGGGAAGTGTGACCTGGGTCGACCAAGAACAAGATGGAAGACAATTAATTTCAGAACGGGATAGCAATGACCTATCCTTGAAAGGAAGAAGAAGAAGTAGAAGTGTAAGTAATCAGAAGTGGAAATGGCGTCCCTGCTCAGCACGTAGGTTCAATGGAGAGTTATCAGCTACACAGATATTTTAATTTACTGTGGTTTATTAGCCAAATGCAGTCTGTTGGAACATCTACAAAAGGTATGAGTTCTGCTTCTGAGTTTCCCGGCATGGGAAGCCTAGCATTTCCCAATTACTACCTAGATATCATATCGAATTCCCCTTGAATATTGTGACGCTGTGCTCTTCGCACAACAAAGGACGGACGGGCCAAGCTACTTCACACCACATAACAGGCCGTTTTCTGTGGCACGCCTACTTGGTACTAACGGACCTGAAGGGATACTGCTTTTAATAAGTAAAATTATAGATGAAGAAAATGAAGCAAATATTGAAGTAATATTATTCATTGCCCTGTCCTTAATTACCAGGATAAATATATCTGCACGTATCCCCTAACATCCTGTATTTTGAAGATTGCAATTCATCTTGAACGAAATAATAATTTATCAGGCAGCTGCCTGCCTGCGGCCTATATCTATGGTTCCTTCACCTCATCCGTTCCTCCCGGGGGCTGTAAGCCCAGAAGACGCGGGGTGGGTCGAAGTGTGAGGTATCCGCTCGGCTCTCTGGATGTAGTCATATTAGCTTCACTTTATTTCCTCATTTCGATATTTTGTACATCAAGTGATTTAATGTTGGTACCAACTTGACAGATAAATCAGCTACATATTTTCCAAGCACTTTGTATCTTTTAGATTACTTCTGCGTTCCCTCGAACGCGGAACTTATTCTGCAGTGGAATATAGTCGATAAAGGTCACGAAAACTTTGGAGGTCACCACATTAAGCAGGGTTTATACACAAGCGTTAATGGGTTTAACAGCTCTTTATAAATGTTTGATAGCCTTAAATAAAGTAAATACCTTGAGGCACTACTCTTTGCTCATTTAGGTTCCAGCACACCGTTAATTAGGTAATTTAGCGGTATTGCACCCTTGCATTATTAAATCACAAGTAGCACACAAGTCTGCCCTTTCACAGAAAGTAATTAAAATTAATATTAGTTATCCGTTTCCTTGCTTCTACTGCAATCCATGCTTTGAATTATTTAGAAACTTGTACGGTTTCAATGAAAATGAAAGTTTAAAAGCGAAGCTCCAACGTACCTAACTGTGAAGTGAAACTTGTGAGCTAGGGACCTCGACTTCTTTAGTCCTTCTAAAACCCACCGTTTTATATTATTTTGCTTCTTGCGTAGTAACCTAATTCCTACTTTCTTACCAAATATATTCCGGGAGTGCTAGCATTCTTAGAGGTGAAACCATGCACATGACTTATTGTATATGCCCTTTCAGGATTCCTGGGAAATATCATTTTAGTTTCCTCAAAAAAGCCATTGATAAGTAATACAGACTGTTCCCGAACTTTCTACTGCCAGCTTGTTTGTAAGTAGCTCGAGAAAAGGTAAATTTAGAGAAAAATCCGTGCTACATCATTCTCGTCAAAATAAGCGAGTGCGGCTGCGAGGGAAGCGAACTGTTTGTATGATCTCGCGAGTGTCGAACGAGACAGCTGTGTGCACTTTCTGTATGTGTACAGTGGTCGTCGAGAGAAATGTGTGTATAGCGTCAGGGATAGTTTTGGGGCATTTATTCGTCGCGTTGGAGTTGAGCCAGGCTTGAAGATTTGTAACAGTTTTAGAGAGTGTGATCATTGGAGCCAGCAGCTTGTGAAGTATAAGGAGTAGAACTGAAAAACAGAAAGGTATGTATCAAGGTTACGATAAGACAGAATAGCTGTGAGTTGTAAGGTCACGAAGAACCGTAGACGGCGGAAGGAAGTTCATATTGATAAAATTCTTCATAAACAACTATGTAAAGCAGTGTTACTTTGAAATAACACTTCTGGATTACAGTTTTCCTAGTAATAAATATCGTTGAGCACTTACTGCGAAAGTGTATTGCATAAACAACAATTACAAAGTATAAAACATTTGAGTAAATACTAACACAATTGCAATGGTATGAACAAAGTGACATCTAGGCGGGTTTACTGCGAGTTCTCTGGTTTCCCCCGCCATTCATTACGCCAACTGCTCCGTGATCTTTCTTTTCATAATTTCACCCTGATTTCATGTCATCTCCTTCCTCACTCTCATACTAGACTTCGGGCTGATCCCCTCCCTCCCTGTCACTGTTCCTCAAAAGGCATGCGACCCCAGGCGCACACTTTATAGTCCTGGGGGTGTAAGTCTTCTATATGAGGAGGGTAAGCAGGGAAAGAAGAAGAGGAGGCATTATTACGTGGGAAATATGACACAGCTGCCTTTGGGTGAATTTCCCACTATACCACAGAAGCCTGATTCTCCTCGGCAACATCTGCAAATGCAGTGTATCCTGGAAAGCGCAGTTCACTTAAAACAATTTTCGTCATGACTGAACCGGCCGCAATGTTGTGTACGTAAACATGGTGCTCTAGAACTCCAGTCTATCCGATTGGCATAACGGATGGGTAAAGCACAGATTTAGCGACCATGTACCTGCTGCTATTTGCCTATCAAACACACATCGTACAACTTCACGACTACGCGGGAGTACGATTCATCAGGGACTTTCTATTTGTAAAGAGCAGGTCATTTAAAACAATACTACAATGTCTCACATGTTTAAGAAAATACACCATAGGAAAGAAAAATTATTCTACGAAGATAGTAGGTATATGATTCATTTTAATAGATTATCAAGTTCATTAGAATGCCCATTTTTTAAAATGAAAACCTATATCTATTTTTATTCTGGATGGTTATTCCTGAGAAAGGATTATTTTTTTTTGTAAACGGTTTAATGTAAGCGTATTTTACAGATATTCGAGAGTAAGTGTTGATAAACGAAGTTGACATTACTTCTAACGAACATTAATATCATTAATACAACAGATGTAATTAAGATAGTGATACTAAATTATGTAATAAAGTGGTATGCGCCGGGCAGTCGGAACGGTAAACAGAAATGCAAAGGCCACACTACGGCCTAGTGGCTAGACCATTCGCTGCTAACCAAAGCGGCCCGGGTTCGATGCCAGGCGACTGCATGTGGGATTTGTGATGGACAAAGCGGCGCAGGGACAGGTTTCCTCCGGGTTCTCCGGTTTCCCCCACTATCTCATTCCACCGGTGCTTCATCTTCATTCCATGTATTATTACCAGTGTCACCGCCTGCAGTGCCACATATAGTAAAAGTGGGCGTTAAACACTACAAAAGAAAATAAAGGAATGCAAAGCACTCGTCCAGCGTAAAAAAGATAAGCGCAATCGCAAGATAAACAAAATGTTCCAAAAGTTTCGCCTTGTCGAACGTTAAGGAGCTTCGTGGAAATTTTCTACGGGTATGCGCTCTTGCGAGCTAGTGAATTTCGCAAAGCGAGTGAGTGAGTGAGTGAGTGAGTGAGTGAGTGAGTGAGTGAGTGAGTGAGTGAGTGAGTGAGTGAGTTAGCGAGTGAGTTCCTGGTGCGACGAAAAGCCTGTTCCGAGCGAGTTGTTAACGACTGTGGTGGCCTGCAGTGAGCGCTATGACTGCAAGGGATTAGAGGCGTCTGTTCGACTCCCCAGCGAGTGAATTTCGGAAGAAGAGGCTGTGTCGTGAGTATCTCATTACGCGAAGTAAGTGAAATGACAGTAACAATTGGAAATAGTTCACATTCTTCAAATGACAATGTGAGTTAAGTTAACTTTATTTACAGAAGGCGCGCGTGGCCCAATGAAGGTATTACCCATAGAACTTGCGTAATGTCTTATTCCTCGCATAAAGCTCATATTATTCCTCGTAAGACATTTGAGCTAAAGCGAAAACTAATGGAATTAAAACGGGCTAAATGTTCGTAGCTTAAGTCTGAGGCATGTCAATAAACGTAATTTCGGTACATATAACTGATTTATTTTTAATTATTATTATTATTATTATTATTATTATTATTATTATTATTATTATTATTATTATTATTATTATTATTATTATTATTATTATTATTATTATTATTATTATTATTATTATTATTATTATTATTATTATTATTATTATTATTATTATTATTATTATTATTATTATTATTATTATTATTATTATTATTATTATTATTATTATTATTATTATTATTATTATTATTATTATTATTATTATTATTATTATTATTATTATTATTATTATTATTATTATTATTATTATTATTATTATTATTATTATTATTATTATTATTATTATTATTATTATTATTAAAAGAATTAGATTCATAAAATTCAATTCATGTGATTCGCTCCGCTGTTAGTGATTTTAGCTTAAGAGAATTAAACATTGAGGTTAGCCCCCAAAAATTCAAGCATAAAAAAGCTTTATAGCCAACTTCCGAACCCATTAATGCATTTGTATTAAGCAAACGTGCACATTTTAACACTGAAAACATTAACTGTAATTTGGCGTATTCAGCTTTCACGAATAAAAGTACATTTCAGTTATTTATTAACCTTCTCCCTCAAATGAAATTCTCAGTGGTGTAATTAGTTTAATTCGGCCGGAAAATTAGGCTTTTATTAATCTAAAAGCTTCCGCCGTAGAATTCGTTTCTCTATAAATCACAAAAAGTTAATTTTTTATTAAATTACAGTAAGTGCAGGGAACCAATACAGTAGTCTGGTGTTTAAAGCAGAAGTTAATCATAAATAGGCTGTTTGAAGCATTATTACTAATTTATAAACGAGAAACTTTCAAAGTAGAATTACAGAAGAAGGACAGATATATCTTTTAGTAAAATGCTGAAAGGTAATTTAAAACTAACAAATTTTACAATAAAATTGCATAAATGTGGCTGTGTTATAACGGGTACTTTTGTGTTGTTTCCTTACAGCTTCTAGAATTCTTCTGTATTTATTCTCGTGGAAGTACGGCAATTAAAGAAGCACTATTCTATATTCCAACTTTCTCTCAGTACTATTTCAATGTCCTCTGTGTCTCAAAAGGTGTACTTCAGGCTCTTCAAGACAGCTTCTTCCGACACAGCTTAGTTCAAGAAATATAAAACCGCCTTCTAATCTATCCTGGAAAATGCTGAGATAGTAACATTCATTTGTATTCCTTCTTATACAAGTATTTTTGGAAATAACTGGATGACTCTGTAGCCAAAGAAGCAGCTTTTTGTAATACAGATAGCATTCAGACGTGCTTATCATACAAGGGCTATTCGGAAACTAACCTCCGTTGTCAGGTAGCGCGAGAATTAGTGCAGATAGTGCCGCTATTTAACACCATGATCAGCATGATTCAGCGCATTTGTAACCGTGCCAGCAATAATGCCAAACTGCTACGTTAGGCATGGGTAAAATGGGCTCAGCTATTCAGCTTCCGACACGTCTCATTCAGTGACGAGTATGGCTTCGTTGGGACGTCTGTTTCATGAAGAGTGGCAGAGAGAATTTTTGGTACGTTGCAAAAACGGGAAGGTTTCCTGTTTAATATGAGGATTTAAATTTGGAAATATAACGCATTGCAATATCAAACAGTACTATGATTAGAAGTATAAAGAAAGGTTTGTTGATCTTACAGGTATTTATTTACAATTTCAAAAGGAACTTTCTGAATATTCGTATTTTTAACCCTTAAAGGGTAGCATTTCAAAATATGGCGTTAACGGTAACATCCGTCTGGGAGACTAAGATGACATAATCGTACATTTATGTCCATTTTAGTGAATCTAACAATCTAAAAGCTTTATGAATTATTAGTAACAATATTTTGATTCCGTTTACGTCATATATTACAATCAATTATGCAGAAATTACAAAATTATATGTTAGCCTTTGTGAGAAAATGGCTCTAACAGCAACATCCGTCTGAGAGAATAAGGTAACAAAAGTTTGCATTTTATGTCAATTCAGTTAATCCAACAGTTTAAATGCTTTATGAACTATTAATACTAATATTTTGATCCCATTTACAACATATATTGCATGAAATTATGCAGAAATATACAAAATCAAATATTAGTACGTTAGGTAACTTTAGAGTAATATCCGCCTTTGAGACGGTGTCGCTTAGGTGTATATACTTATAAAAATACTATTGCGGAACTAAATCAGAGACTCCACACACACGCGTTGAGAATTTTGATATCCGTCGAAGAGACGGATATTACCATATAGAGGGCAAACATGTAAAAGCTACGATATGATTCCACTTTTTAGGCATTTAGTTTCCTATTGCTTTATTTAATATGAGCTACTGTATTTCGTGTTTCAAAGTTTGAACACAACATTGACCTTAAAACCACACAATTTGATATGTTAATCAAATAGTTTTAAAATATTTTAAGGCTAAATAACAATGGAACTTTCCTGTTTCATTGCGAAAAGGAAACAATTTAGTATATTAATCATAAAGCAGCATCATGATATTACGTACAAAAGGTTATAAACTTGAACATTATGTAATTTATCTAACCACTATAGGTGGCTATAATAATTATTGTGTACAAAATATGTGTAGTATAAACAAAATAGTTAATACCGGCGTAGAAATTATTACTACAGCGCAGGTGGAACGAAGCCACCACTACGCTTGTTGTGACCTTCGTCACTTGGCAAGAGAATGAGGGGTGAGTAAGGTAAGTTCAATCGCTACCTCTCCTTTCGTGCCCATGTCTGTGCTATGCGTTCGCTCACCATGGTTTTATATACTGAGTGCCGCGCTAGAAAATCTGCATTAAAGTCAGATGTAGTGTTATGATATTTATTTTAAAAAACTTAGGTGAGCCGTTCAAAACAACCGCCACGGTGTGCTGACGACGAGTGGTGTGCTTCTGTATGAGAACGTTTGAGCTCTCAGTGCTCGAAAAACCCAGGAACCTTTCAATAAGTTCAAATTGAACATTTTGATCATACCCCGCAAAACTTCGCAGCGAAAGCTCATCTCTTCCACCACATGAAGTGTTTCAGACCTTCTTTTTTGTAGGTTTTTAAGGAAATCTTATAATAACATGAACCTCGTATTTGGCGGGATCTTAATCGCAACATTCATTTTGTAATATTATGATTAAAGGCCGGAGGCGTGTGCGTTTTTCCATAGGTAATCTGCAAATGGACTTTACTGTTAATCGCTCGCGCATGTAAACAACTGCAGGTAGGTACAGCCTGACCATGAAAACCGCCTCACTGCAGACAACCTACAAGCATCATATGAACACTAAGGAACGCTATCACTCCACGTCTGCGAGAGGAAACAAAACAGTCACGTTATACTACACCTTGACCTTCCGTCTGCATACACTTGCAAGGCAATGCTTTACTAGTTCGCAGAGTACTGCGTTACGTTGTTTTCTAAACTTGCTTCTAGTGGCAGTTGTTTGCACATTTACTATAACACCATACATTATAGAAGATGCTGGGAATGTCGTTCACCCTCAGCTAAACAGGCATTGTATCGGGAGAACACATTTAAATTCTCGTGAGTAAGTTGGGCCACTATAATGTTTCCGATTTCAATTCCAATATTTTGTTTTAGTTCTTGCCATGTATGAGGATTTGTCTCGTAAACTTTGTCTTTCAGGTTACCCCACAAATAAAGATCACACACTGTTAGATCGAGGGAGCGAGAAGACCACACGCCAGCACTAATCTATCTTCAAACACTTCCCTAATTTTATTCATGGACTCCTCTGCTGTATGGACAGCAGCAGAATCTGGTTGAAACCAACCATATGATTTCTCTTCTTCATTCAGTTCATGATAGAATGGGGTCAAATGTCATTTCCATGCCTCTGCATTTACCGTCTGCTCATTGGACCGATTATGCGTCTAGCACCAACAGCAAACCAAACTCCAAGTCTACGATCGTAATGAGGGATTTCTTGAACGCGATGGGGATTCTCAGAGGCCCAGTACCGACTAGCCACGCGCACAACGGCAGCCAGTAGTGAGGGAATCCAGCAAGTTCGCGGGAGAAACGAAAACCTTCAATGTCGGCTGTATTATTCCATCATTTGTTTACATGAGGGTTTCTTTCCTTTTCTCCTTGTTGCTCCTTGTTTGTTCTTTACTTCCTACCTTGTTATTTTCCTCTTTTATTTTTCTTCACGTCATTTCCTTTGTTCCTTTCGTTGTTTTAAATTCTTTCTTTTCCTTTCTTCTTGTACTTTCTTTTCTTTCTTAGTTTTTCCTTCATTGTTTTCGCATTGTTATCTAGAATTCCGTTTTAGAAAAGCATAGTAAGAATCTGGGGTACCGCAAAATTAAAACTATTCATGTACATTTTAATATTATATTAAAATAGCAAAGACTGTAGTTCAGAAAATAAATATAGCTGTGTTGTAGTTTGTAGATCACTGTTTGAGGGAAGAATGGTGTTAACACCGGTATCTTTATATCACAATGCAACATAATTGCGGGCGTGTCAAGTGGCGCTGGCAACCACATCGCACTGCTACGTATTGGTTCATCATAACTAAAGGCCGGAGGGATGTGCGCTCGCATGCGATACAGGTTAGCTGGACGTAGAGTATGAATGACATCAGAAGTACAGCACAAATTATATGCTTTCCGCGCGAGGTTTATACAGGTGCAAAGCCGATCTGTGGCACACCTAATCGCGCACAAGCGAAATGCGATGCGCCCGTTAGATTTTAAATGAAGCACCCTGTAATATCATGTAATAAATAAACCGTAAAACTCGCGTAAACATTCGTTTAATTTGTGCTATTTTAAGGTAGTTTTATAATCGTAGTTAGAAGGGTTTAAAATCATATACTGGTTAGTGGAATCTTGATCCACCACGGGAATATAAGAAGTCCCACAGAAGAAATGAATGGGCTCAGTGATTATTTTGGAGAATTATGGTCCGGGTTAAGGGCTCACTGATGGAAATGCAATTGGATTTTCATCTGCCAGCAGCTAAGTGCTAAAGCCATTCTTTCCTGAATTCTACAGGTGGTCGCTTGGAAACTTACGAACCAAGGCGGGTGATTTTTGAGGTGAATCACAGCAGATTTGTCATTACAAATGGGAGAGGCGGGATTTAAGCTCTTAGAAGCAAGGGCCTATTTGAGTGTCTTGTATTTGTCATAATATTCATGGGGAAACTGCTCCAGAAACACAAATTTGCTAATATGAGGCTAGTACTAACCGAGTCAATGGGTAAGGAGTTTTGAGACATCAAGAAATGAACGATTATAAATATTTTTGAAATGGAATTCTTGAATGGCGAGCATGATTTTCTAACGCAACATTACATATACTAGGAGAGCCACCAGTTCCTTTTTGGATTATCGGTGGCCTGTAGACATTGGACACAGTTAACATCCGGAATTAAAAAAGCTCTAGACAGAGTTATATCCATCATTATACTGATATTTCTCATTATAAATCATGTTCATATCAGTGTCGCTTCTATTGCAATAGCACGCTGTGCTCTGACATTGGTTTGAAATAAGTGTTCAGGTGAGATTTTGTTTAAATACAAGCCTAAAGTATAGAGAACAGGCAAAATAAGATCAACTTAATTGACTTCGCATTGGAGATTACGAAGGCTGTTGGATCAGAATACATGTGTGCGAATTTAACACAACCTAAGGTACTTATACTTTTTTAGACTGGTGCAGGTTATTACGTGAAATAGCCAAGTGCTTTAAAACACACTGAGTTGTGAGGTTTATTCTTTGATTTGAATGTGCTCACCAATAGCATATACTTCATTGTATGTAGCTACAATATTTCAGCAAAGCTACTCCGTATTGAGCACACTTTTACTACAGGTATATCGTCAAAAGTTATTTCTCTGAGTAAGGCAGTATAATCAACGTAATATCTGTAGAGATGTCAGAAAGAAAATGCAAGTTGAATCAAGTAGTTGTATCGGCAATGAATGTTCATCATATTATTCAAGTCAGTGCTATAAAAATAGGATAGTAAGAGATTTGCTCTTGATTATGTCATTGACATCTAAATAATTCACAAAATAAAATAAAATAAAAGAATCTCACCCACAAATTGCGCATAATGAGGTGTAGCTTCATATAAAAGAACAGATTGTCGAGATGAAGATGTGAAACGCCTAGTGCAGCTTGGAGAACTTGTGTTGCTATTGTTGCACAAGTGCATTTGGCGAGTTTTCGCAAGAGGGCGTCACCGGTAACTCAGTGCAAGTGTTTGCCTCTGCAGGACACAACAATTAATTTATTTGGCCTTAATTGGTGAATGTTTTATTTTCCCTAATTTTCTTGGAACACTGTTTCCCATACTGAAATTTCTTTGTTTCAGTTGGGCATTTTGGATTTGTTCTAGTCTCACATTTTGGAATGCTTCTCCTTTTGAGCTATACTTTTTATGATGTAACATACTTTTAAGAATACTAATGGAGCTATTGCACTACATTTTCTATTGCGATAGTGTTGTTATAATGCTTAATTTGTGGACAGAGTTACGCTTGTAACTAGTTGGAAAGCACATTAAGGGACACTGGGAGTGAAATTTGAAAGTTCCACATTTCTTGATATATTTTTCTGAAAGTTTTACTGTGTTGTATTTATATGAGAATAGGGTGTATACCAAATTTCATTAAAATTGAATAATTCGTTTATGATATATAAATTATTTTATGAACTTAATAGGCACATTTTCAAAATGTAGCTCGCGTCTATTGACTTTTCAAAATTAGTTTATATTGACAGAACTGGTACTCTAAAACATGTGTAACAATTGTGTGAAGAGATATTTCAAATACATGTGCTGATTATGCTGTACATATTTTTTTAATAACAAAGAAAGTTTAATCTTAAAAATTACTGATTTTTTTCATACAAAAAGAAATGTTTTTCAAATTCATGTTAATGGTAACATCAATATCGAATCATAGTTTTGTTTAGCTGCTATTTGTGAATACTTTTGGAAATTTTCATTGAATTTGAAGCAAAACTCAGGCGCGACCTTCTTTTGGAATGTGCAGAAATGTAGTTTTGAGAAAAACAGGCTTTTATATAGGAACATACTGTGTACGTTGAGGGAAGAGCGCTATTTGAAAGGGCTGTAATGACCACATGGAGAGGGGATAAGAAAAATGTTAGCTGATCCAAATGCACAGGTGTTCCAGGAACATTTTAAGGTAAAAAAACAATGTTCGACTTTTTGACAATTTTGACCAAAATTTCACTACCAGTGTCCCTTAAGAGAGTGCGGTACTGGCACGTCAAACAAATGGGATGCCGAAAGTGAACCTTTACTATAACTAGATGAAATAAAGAACATCGAAGCCTATGCAAAAGCTTGAAGCAAATTTTATTAATGAAGGTTTATAGCACTGTTGATCTAGCCCCCTTTAAGGTGACATTTGAGGCGGGTTTTATAAATGAATTTATACCAGATTTGATGTTCGAATGCCCCGGCTTAGTAACTGATGGATGTAATGTTTATAAAACACTTCATCCCCCGAGTCACTCGTAACGAGTATTATTTCTTCTTCATAATCTTATACACTCAAATATTGGGATACAATATCAAAAACTTACTCTATACTCTATTTATCCTTCGTTGTTTTATACAATTGAATGGCTAATTGCTACACTTTTGACGAAATCATTCTTAATAATCTTTCAAGTCGTTGCTATTTATAACATATTACTGATTGTAGTATTTTCGATGAAAACTAAGTTCATTAAACTCACAGAATCATTGTTGTTTATCTAACACTTGTAGTACGACATCTCAGTGCCTCTGTTTTGCAATTTATTTTGAAGGCTTAGAAAAGAAGCTGCCTCAGACTCAATCATAATTTCTACAAGGAAGGATTCAATTTGAAGATTTAACTGCAATATTATTGTTTCATAGTTAATATTCTAAGCATTTGCAGAAACACATTGAAAGCATGATAATTTAGACACAACTTGAGGAGAGGTTAAAATTAGGAAACGACTAACAATGAATTGTCAGAAGACGTGCTTCATATGACTCCTAAAGTCTTCAAAGCCTAAATAGAATACTCTTTGTCGTTATTATAACTTGGTTATGATAGATGTTTAGAATTCCTCACTGAATACTTTTATGAATCTGGATACACGTTTTATTAGAATAGATAAGAAGAAGCACACAAAGCTTTGGTGAAAGGTTTCCAACCACCTGCAGCTGAGATATACAGGGTGTGCTATAAGCAAGACAGTAAAACTCACCTCTAAACGAGCACTACCAGCGGAGTTGGCGGCAACACAGACGTAACGTCCAGAGTCATGTGGTCGAGCCCTGGGCAACACCAGGAGTCCGCCACCACCCGCCGTATACCGTTGCTCATCTCCAGGTTCTGGAATGGGAGATCCACCAACCTCCCACCTGCACAAAAAGGATATGTTACACAATGAAGGGTTTGCATACAATTACACATTCAAGCCTTTGTTTTTATCCTTAATAAAGTTCTATAAACATGCAAACAGCATCACGTATACCGGGTGCAAGGGAAGCCATTACATTAATTTAAACCTCTGATAGATCTTGGTATTTGGAACACATTTTGTATGTTACGTTTCTGTCTCTGACCATTTCCTACGGAGATATTTTAATTTTGTCGAAAATAAGAGTCAGAACAGATGGCAACACCGCAGATTCTGTGGGTGTCACTGTCCCTAGCTCAATACATAAACAAACACTTTAACGGTGCGTCTTGAGAACATAAATACATACCCTGCCTTGTCCTTCCGTGTTTACTGTGCGAGTGTAGACCAATCAAAAACGTTATCTCCCAAAATATTACACCACCATACGTCCTGTTTGCAAGGGACTGATATGTTGACATCCAGAAACCGGTTGAGATCCATGACCAACCTCATCGCAACGTTGTCGAGTTACTTCACGTCTGAAAGAGCTGCTCGGAATATTCCTTTAATTCTGTTAAGTGATTAATTATTTACAAACCCTGTGTGATGTCCTATAATTACTACCGAAGCTGTGTCAGAAGTAAGGTACTCTACGCATCTTACAAGTAACAAGCTATTATCTTCGTACATTGTTGTGGAATTACGCATCCAATTTGGAACAAAAACCATTTATTTTTTTCGTAATCGACTGATCATAGAACAAAATGTCATTGGACATATTAGATGGAATGTAGTAGGTTCCCTTCCACCCGGCATGTGCAGTGCTCTGTATGATCAATCAGAATAGTGTACTACTCTCTCCAATTGGTGAAACATTATTACTCTGCTAACAAAGTTTATAGCATTTTACTTAGACATAGATTCATTTTACAGCTGAAATTCGTAGCCGTAAACCAGGTTAAATGTTTATTTTAGGTAGTGATAACACTCAAATTAGTGAATGTAAAGGAGCCAAACTTGAAGAACCGAGCTGAAATAACAAAGGAAAGTGTTCGTTCTTCATATGTGTACCTGCATCTCGCACATCTGCTTCTGGAATGATGTACTTTTTATGGGTGAATATCGTTCTACCAGTTCAGTACGTGCGACGTGATTTCTGCCATAAAATAGAGAGATAGTGCTTATACAACTACCAGGGACATTGAGGACATGAATAGCGCAATCTGGAGCATGCACTTTATGTAGTGTAAAGTTAGACTTACTAGGTCAAGGAAAATGCTTCAGCATATGTACGTTACCGTATCCAAGGATTTCCTGACCCTTAGTGTGAGTACGATGTTACCATGAGCAGAATGGAATGCAATTGTATTACAATTGGCAACTCCAGCTACCTTTTCTGTCACTTTTTTCCCTTTAAATTGTATCACATAAACACAGTTCTCTGTTCTATCCTTAAAACGGTCTACAATTCGTCGTGACCTTGCAACTCAAAGCTGTTCTATCCTCTCCTAAATTTGATATATACTTCCGTGTCTTTCAGTTCCACTCCCTCTGTCTAACAAACAGCTGCCTTCCACAACACAAACACTAAAAGCTGTTTCACACAACAAACCACTCTGACGTGACGATTAAATATCCAAAACTGCCTGACGATACACACTCAAACTATGCACACATTAAACCTCATTTCCTCATTCACTCACTCGCTGGTATCTGTTCAACACTTAAACCCTCGCTTTTCTCAACACTGCATTCGCTTACTTAGCCGCGATCACTTAGCACAGATTTTTTTTTTTTAAATCCATCTTTTCGTAAACAAACCCGCCCCGTGAACAGTTTCTCGAACTGTCTGGATATACTTTATTCTGCTACGCTCATTGTCGTCCTTATTCTGACCGTCTCATTGTCGCCGGTCCGCTATTTACAAACAGTGGTGCGGTGAGCGTCTCTTGACGGGCGGCCGGCGCCACAATATCTACTAGCAGTTGTGAGCATGATGTGTTTGTACCATATACACTGATACAGAATTACAGGTAGTGAGGCACCGATGTGATATGTGCTAGTGTTAGGTGTTTCTATCACTTTGCGTAAGAACAGCTAGACCACACACTGAGAACAGGTGTGTCACAAACTATGAACGGCTAGACCACAAGCTGAGAACGGCTAGACCACAAACTGAGAACGGCTAGACCACAAGCTGAGAACGGCTAGACCACAAACTGAGAACGGCTAGACCACAAGCTGAGAACGGCTAGACCACAAACTGAGAACGGCTAGACCACAAACTGAGAACGGCTAGACCACAAGCTGAGAACGGCTAGACCACAAACTGAGAACGGCTAGACCACAAACTGAGAACGGCTAGACCACAAACTATGAACGGCTAGACCACAAGCTGAGAACGGCTAGACCACAAGCTGAGAACGGCCAGACCACAAACTGAGAACGGCTAGACCACAAACTGAGAACGGCTAGACCACAAACTGAGAACGGCTAGACCACAAACTGAGAACGCTAGACCACAAACTGAGAACGGCTAGACCACAAACTGAGAACGGCTAGACCACAAACTGAGAACGCTAGACCACAAACTGAGAACGGCTAGACCACAAACTGAGAACGGCTAGACCACAAACTGAGAACGGCTAGACCACAAACTGAGAACGCTAGACCACAAACTGAGAACGGCTAGACCACAAACTGAGAACGGCTAGACCACAAACTGAGAACGGCTAGACCACAAACTGAGAACGGCTAGACCACAAACTGAGAACGGCTAGACCACAAACTGAGAACGACTATACTACCTAAATAGTTGTACATAAAATAAAATAAATTGGAAACCCAACGCTCCCAACACTTCCGCAACCAAATGAAATTTAAAAAATTATTTTTGGGCTACCTGACAGAACGTCTTAAGAAAACTACCGCATGTGTAAAGGGAAAATGATCGCTTTGCAGAAGTAAATGAGATTATTTACGCGAAGGAGGTTTTGGGATATTAGCGCTTCTCAGTGTATTTGTGGTAAGAAAATCTCCTCTGAACTTGGCAAAAATGTGGCAGCAAATTCGCTATAAATTATTCAGAGCAAGAATAAGAGGAACATTTTCTGACAAGAATATGAAAGTAACTCTGCAGGTAATTTCTCCGCAGAAAGTTTTGAGGACGAAATTGATTACCTAGCTCCAGGTAAGAAACTTCCAAGACTTGAAACGCTTGTTTTAGTGGAATTTGTGTTTGACAAACGGAATTCCACATTGTGTGAGTATGCTCGTTTAATTAATCAAGTATTATTCGAATTTCAATTTAGTCGATCTGAAATATACAAGTTTTAAGAAAAACGGTTCGCAAAAGTCGAATCAGATGCAAGCGTGTCACACTGTTCCCATACAACAGTACACGTCTGGCTAAACCGACTAGAAATAGCACACATTCTATTTTGTTTACATTTCGACATGAAACACATGTACTGGAGTTGTACAAGATGACCTTCGATAAAACCAATTGTTTAAGAAGGTCCCTAATTCATATTGGAATTTATATCTCGATGTAAGAAAAAGGCCGTCTCGTAAGCGCGGTGGTGCTGCTGCTACTTACCAAGCGGGAGACGCGGGTTGGATTCCCGGTGCCAGCGTGGGGATTTTCTCCCGCTGGGACATCTGGTCCGGGGTGCACTCAGCCTCGTTAGCTCCCTGAGGGGCCAATTGAAGAGCTACTGGATTGAGAAGCACCGATTCCTAGGTAAAAATACCACATAACCGGTCGGGAGGGACCGTGGCGCTGACCACGTACCACCTCCAGCACTGCACCCCATTCATGACGCCCGTGATGGGCAGAGGTGTGGACGCGTTGGTCGGGCGGTAGGCCTAGGCCCGGAATTGGCCTATCATCATCATCATCATAATCATCATCATCGCCCGCCTCGGTAGCGTGATGGTTAGCGTGTCTGCCTCACGTTCAAGAGGTCGCGAGTTCGAATCTCGCTTAGGGTAGGTTATCCGGATAAGGTTTTTTTCCGAGGGTTTCCCTTACCCTGAGAAGACGAATGTCGGGTAAGTTAAGCTCCATGGAACTCGAGCTCATTTGAGCATCATTTCACCCGTTTCATTCATTCACCGTCCGATATGACACAATGTTGGAGGACGTTAATTTAAAAAAGAAAAAATCATCATCATTATTATGTATGAGCTTTGTAGTGTTATCCAAACGAGGTTTGCTTTGATAACTAATCACTGCATGTAACTGTATTCATTATGCGTTGTATTGGATATTTCACAAAATTATAATAATACATACGATCACCCTACATTCGTGGTTAAGTATATACAGGGTGCTTCAAAAGGTTAATGAAAAACTTAAGGAACAGAAAGAGTAGACAGAATAGAGTAACTTTCTACTAGGAAGTCATGCTCTGAAACACGATCCCGAGTCAATGCCAATGATAATACCGTTAAGTCGTAATACCGAATTTGAATGGGTCAAGACACCTTATCTTCTTGGAACACGTTTTTCCGGAGTTGTTAGAGTACACCAGCAAGCATGGTGCAACTGGATGGAGCGCAACCACATTTTGGTGTCAACGCGCAGCGCTTTCTGGATCACAAATATCCTGAACGTTGGACCGGAAGAGGAGGACCACTTGCATGGCCACACCGTTCCCTGGACTTAACGCCACTTGATTATTTCTTTTGGGGACATATCAAAGCTGTAGTGTATCAGACACCATAAGACGATCCAGAAACACTAGTAGCCAGAATAGCTGTGGCATCTGGCAAACTTTTGCACATGCCTGGGGTATTCGAACGAGTGCGCCAATGCTTTATTCGACGGTGCAATGCCTGTATTCAATGTGGTGGTGAAGTGTTTGAACATCTTTCGTAACCTATCACACTGAATCCTGTGCATAATAACGCGCATTACGGCTTACAGAATATCATTGGTACTGACTCGGAATCGTGTTTGGGAACATGATTTCCTAGTCGAAAGCTACTCTATTTTGTCCACCCTTTTTGTTCCTTAAGTTTTTCAGTAACCTTTTGAAGCACCTGTAGAGACAGCTCGGAGGGGGGACTTAGCACTACGCCAAATGAAACCCTTTGTGCGTATGCCCCAGACGGAGCACTCCCCGGGAGGGAGAGAGGGTTGAGGTGAGAGGATGCAAAGGGTGGTCGGACTTGAGGAGAGACGACAGCAGACGACAGGGTCCCTAACAATTACAGATGTGAAACCCTAGGTGGCGGCTCGCACTCCGGCTACTCTCCCCCTGGTTCAAAGGTTCCCTGGGGGACCTGGAACTCAAGAGACTCCCCCCGATCTGAAGAATGAGGATTTACACAGAGCACGCTAAAACTTCCGCCGACACTTTGAATTCTGGGGGAAAAAAAAAAAAATCGGTAGCTAGGTGAAATGAAATGGGGTCAGGAAATTCGTGGGATGTAATTATCTTTCCCAGCATTCGCCTAGCGACTCGAGGAAAGCCCCAAAAAAACCCATGTGTCAGGAAGTTTGGCCATGGGAATCGAACCCATGGCCTCCCGAATACGAACCTCATACGTTACCGCGCAGCTCGGTCATACGTAGTTGTGTACGGTTTGTAAGCTGGAGAGCGTCGAAGTTTGAGAACGAACATTTATGACAAGCTGTTAACATTCGTTTTGGTATCTTAATACGGAAGGTGTGCATCCCTTTAGCCATCTGTGTACTGGGATAAACGACTTAAGCATAATAACATTCTTGCGCAAGCGCTAAATTCCTCAATAGAGTCCTTGGTGCGCATCCTACTGCGTAACTTGTTTAGTTTCCAGTAATGTTTTTAACAGCAATTCGACACGTACCAGGACATAGCTGCTAAAATGGCCAACTCGTGCTCCAGCACACTTTGATGTAACTGTGTGGAATCACCTCAACGTCGATTGATTGGTAGAGGTGGACCAGTTCCATGGCCAGCATGGTCGCCAGATCTAACACCTGTCGACTGTTTTCTGTGGAGTTGTAAGACGAGTATCCTGTATGGTATTCCTGTAACGTCAGTGGAGCACTCTTGCTCAAGTCCACGGAGAGATTAAAAATCTTCAAAGACAACCACACGTATTGGGTCATGTGCATGAGGCTCACCACCGCGATATAGGAAAAAAAGCGATATAGGTTCTGCAATGATGTAATAGGTACGCAGTTCGAAGCCCGCTTTTAATGTAGACAGCTTGAAGTTGGTTTTATTAACGAAATGTGAACGTACACCCATCTCATACTTCGATGCGCTACAGCGTCCAAACCGTGCATTTCCGGATAGGGGTTCCTCTCCTAAAAATGATTAGTTTGACGTCCTGCACAGCATACTAAGTGTTGTCGGTGTTTTTTGGGACATCCTGTACATGCAATGTTGTTCCCTGCACTGTCCGCAGTTACCAGTAACAATATCTGCATTTATTCCCTTAACAGCCTACATATACAGAAATGTTATGTTATACTCTGCCACGTATGGGATGAGAGAAATATTATACACTCTCAGTGCCATCTGTTCGCATGCGCGTACATCAGGCATCGGCAAACATGTACTCAATGAGGTATCAGTATGACGTCTCATCATGCAACCCGCAATGCACATGACGTAATGTAGAACAGGGGATGGCATTTACCTTCGTTCAGAGTCAGTGCTGGACTCGCTCGCTACAGAGTACAATAAGGAATAATACACATACTTGAGCTATTTTGGTCTACGATACTTTAGGTAGGTATAGATATTTGAGCAATATATTTCGATTCACTTCTATTTGCAATGTACCATGAAAATCTAGTGATATATCACAAGTAGCCACTCTCAGTATAGCACGCAAATTAACATCTGTTAATCGCGATACAAGATTTTTTTTCGATTCAGTTTCTTTTCTTCTACGCATTTCTTAAATGCTTGAAATAATCCTGTCCCTGTTGTATGTTCCTTAAGTGGAATGACTTCAAGCATATATTCTTGTATCGAGAGGTTGTTAGTAACTCCACGATTGAAAATTACCAATTGTGCTGTGTCAACGCTGTCAGTGCTTTCATCCAACGCGAGAGAAATGGCTATAAATGCATGGACCTCGGTTTATAGTCTTTTTAGGTTGTTTCTGCTATTTTATGTATCCTTCTCTGTATGGTTCGTGGTGATAATGCAATATTACTAAAATATTATATTGTTCAGGGAAAATTATGTTGGCAACTTTACTCTCAAATTTTTTATGAAATCTCCATCACTAGAACACCTCAGTGACTGAACAATCACCAAAGCAACAGCATAGCTGGCGTGAAATTGTCTATCAGTTATAATTTTGAATTAATATTAGGTGTATTATCTGAATATTGATCTTTGAGCTGTTGCAGTTGGTTAGTCCAATCTAGACCTGAGAAGAAAGGAAATGAATAAAGGACACTACGTCAGTGTTATGCCACTTTAAATCGTGGTGTAAATTTATGAATACATGCTTGTTTATAATTGTATGGTGATCTTATGACATGTATCATAATGCCGCTTGATGTTCCATTGATGAGTGCCTTTTTGAACTTTAGAGCACAACAAACACCTTACGTTCCTTACATGATGAGAGAAGAAATCATCAAAGCGCTATTCTAGATATCAAATTTAGTAGACCAGGAATAATTAGATGCTCTCTAATTCTATGAATATACCAAGACTTTAAGTTAAATAAACTAATATCCTCCAAAGTTATAAATAAAGAAATTTATGTTTAAGTCTTAGTATTAAATTACACTTTCATGGACATATTTAGAAGTGCAGGTAAATACGACAGGACAGTCCGCCCGTGATCGCTGTGTATGCAGTGCCAGTTAAGGCTGCGAGAGAGGGGGAGGGGGAGACAGAGTAAGCGCTGCCCCTGACACGTCACAGTTGCGAGGCCTCATTGAGTACATGTTTGCCGATGCCTGGTGTACATAAACGTGAACAGACAGCACGGGGTCATGTTCAGTTTTGTAATTTACTTATTCTCAATATTATGACACCGGGCGCGGCACACAACAAAGGAAGTTTAGGCTAAACTACTTCACACGACATACCAGGCCGGCGAGGGAACAAAGGCGCTCAAGACCAGGCTGCCTCGAGCGGCTGTTTGTGCGTGACTAACAACATTGAGAGCGACGCATAACAATGGATTGCGAGAACCTTCGCGAGGGTTCCAGCGGTCGGTGTGTTTGTGGAAGTCGAGAAAGGTCCATGTTACGTTATCCTCGCTGTGTAAGGAGACGAGGAAGCAGCAGAGGAGAGAGTTACAGACATGCATCAGTCAGTGTGACGCAGCTGTGAAACATACGTCGCGTCGAAGTGAAGAAGTTTTAACGAATGTCGAGTGATTTTATCGTCGGAGTTAGTATTTGGTGCTTCTTGAGAACACAAACAGATGCCCTGCCTTGTCCGTCCGTATTTATGCGCAAGCATAGGCCAATGATAAGCGTTAGCACCCACAGCAGTATGCCAAAGCGAAAGTGACCAATCCGTTTACATGCACAAACCAGTTCAATTCCCTGACCAGCCTCAACACAACGTTGTCGACTTACTGCACCTGTTAAAAAGCTTCTTGGAGTGTTTCTTCACGTCTTTTAAGTGATTTTATTTCGAAACCCTGTGTGGTGTTGCATAATTGCTACCGAAACTATATCAGAAATAAGTTACTCTACGTGTCTTACAAGTAACAAACTGCTATCTTCGTGCATTCTAGTGGAATTACGCATCTAAGTTGGATAAAAAAACATTTATTTTTTCGAAATCGGCTGATCAAGGAACAAAGTGCTACTTGACTTTTTTGTTTGTAATGCTTCTATGAATCACATGTTAGAAGAAATGTAATGACTTCGCTTCCATCCTGTATATGAGCTGTATGTTTAGACCAGGCCTGGGTGGCGGCGCCGTGGCCGAGCGGTTAGCGCGCTCGCCTACTACCTAGGGGGCCCGGGTTCGATCCCAGGGACCCCCATGTGGTATTCGTGATGGACGAAGCGGCGTCAGGGCGGGTTTTCTCCGGGTGCTCCGGTTTCCCCCGCCATCTCATTCCACCGGTGCTCCATCTTCATTCCATGTGTCATCAGTGTCACCGCCTGTGGTGCCGTAGTAGTAAAAGGGGGCGTTAAACACAACAACAACAACCAGGCCTGGGTGACTCGCGGGATACCGTGAGCCACCTTCATATATTTTAACTGCTAAACATACAGCTATCAGTGCAAGGTCATGAGCAGGCTGCACTCAGAGAGCACCAGTTGCCCTGCCCTGGTTTAGACCTATCCCTCTTCAGGTACTGCTTTCTTCGCGTGATGTTTCTATAAACATTGACTTTAACAGCTGTTAACGTGTTTATGTTGGTTCCTTTTCTCTGTCGAAGCTTGCAGCTGGATATAACCGGTTTTTTATTTCGCCAGCGCCATGATACTCTGAACTTAAAATCAGCAGCATATAAACTACGTCTGATTTAGCAGTTTTATCTATATCCACCGTTAATTTATATGAAAAAAGAGAGACCTGCAGTTAACTACAGAGCTACCATTATCCCTTTCAAGCGCACGACCTGAAAATCCTCCCATTTTGAATATTTCACGGTTTTATGCCCAAGAGGGGACTCAACTGTTCCCTCTCTTTTGTGTTGGGCTTCTCTAACCTTAATTCCGATCATTAGCTTACGTACGGCCTGCGTGGAAAACAAATTTTTAGCAAAGCTTCTCTATAGAGGCTAGCTAGAAGCCTGGGGAAACACTCGAACAGTAGTCGACTCGGCTCTTGGGATGACCCATGGGGGTTGTCAGTATACCAGAGAGATAGAAAAGAGGATTTTCCGGTCGCTTACCGCAGTGAATAACGCAGTAACTATTTATGGCTCTATTACGGATGGACTTGCGAAACTAAATAGTCTTTTAATACACCATTTTCGCTAATATGTTTTGGTTTACTAGTTGAATATTAGAGTTCTAATTATATAGATTTGTACAACGAATACCCTGTGTTATACATGGAAACATTGGTGACTTCGTAACATAGAAATGGACAGGATTTGTGTGCCCATCTAGTGATGACGATAATCAAGCGGGGTGGCTCAGGCGGTAACGCTTGGAACTCGCATTCCGAAGGTCCTGGGTTCGGTCACAAATGAGGAACTTGGTTTTGCTGAGTTGGTTACTTTTCTCCCACGACTTCCTCTCCTTTCATTTCATTTCACCATCATTTAACCCAGTCTTTTTATTGTTGGAAGTGCAGGGGAAGTTAACCCTAGTAATGCCAACCTTTTTTCCAGAACTTATGCTACCGACGGGTGGGGGTTACTTGGTGACCACTACTGGTAACAAAATGTACGAGCAATTTTTAAAACAAATTTATTTTAAAATTGGGTATTATACGTTGTCATATTTATAAAAGTAATATCTAACAATGTTTTATAATTCCTCTATTACTTTTTACATTAATCACACTATACTGACAGGGCTGTACTTTATGACCACCTTGACATTTCATTGTTTCTCAAAAGCACCAAGAATGAAAACTGTGAAGCAATTACGCAATTCAGTAGTAAAAACAGTGATTGAAAATAACTGTTACCTGCATGCCTTTAATTTTTCTTTCTTTACATGATTACCCTCCCCTTATGTAGGACTTACACCCTGTAGGACTTACAAGCCAGTACCGAATAGAGTGAAGACCTGGAAGCGGGTGGTCAGCCAAGCACCAGGATGATAGTGAGGAAGAGGATGATAAGAAATGCAGGCGAAATCGATGATTGGAAAGGTGATACTGAGCAATTGATGGAATGAGTGGCGGGGGTAACCGGAGAACCCTGACGCCGCTTCGTCCACCACGAATACCACATGCGGGTCCGTGGGACCGAACCCGGGCCGTCTAGGCGGTAGGCGAACACTGACCGCTCAGCCATGGCGCCACCTTATGCCTTTAATAAAAAAATTAAAAGACATAATTTAGAAAATACAGAAGGCTGCTATATGGTACCCCCTACCATTGGTGCAGGGTTAATGTGGTGGAGGTGAGTGATGGAATTTGCGCTCTGTAACTGATGTTCTTGCAGTAGGGGCGCGCTGTGGTTGCGTGTCTCCACGTGGTAGTGGGGGGGAGGGGTAGTCGCAACTCGTGAGGCTGTTGGTTGTACGTAGAAGCCTAGCCACGAGATGAATCTTAGGAAAGCGTTAGGAGCTCCACACAGCCTCAAGCCGTTGCTCAAGTTCTGGCACACCCGCTGGCTACTGCCATCTCCTCCCTCCCTCCTAGGTCTGACATACAACAGCCTGACTAAAGGCTCGGTGTGGAATCCCCTCCGGTTGTACTCTGGCTACCTAGCGAGGACTATTGCCATGTGTGCCATCCATAAATGAACTCCCATAACGCGAAGCGTTTGTGCAACTGAAAAAGATTTCATAGCGTATTATCAAGAGTCTGCCAGTTTTCTGTGTGACTGAATAAGAAAGGATATAAAATAATAGCTACATGATGGAAACAAGTGCAGTTGGAGAAGCCTCAAACTTGCAATATATTGATAAAATATATGTAATACAATCCCAAAAAGCACTCGACCGATTTTGATAATTCTTTCACCATTGAGAAGCCTATTTTCTCCGACAGACATGGGCTGTAAAACTTCTAAGCTCAATTCATAAGTTACTAAAGAAAAGTGTTTAAAAAGCCTCCATTGAGAACGCCATAGAGTAGAAAACACTTGCTGTGCTCCACAGAGAGTGTATGTAGAAACAAAAGACGGCGCTGCTGTACTCCTCAGAGAATGCGTGGCAAAAACAAAAGCCGGTTGCATTTTATTCCAAGCAATATACATACATGGCCATTATGTAACACTTAGGCAAATGGAAAACACGACCGATTCTGTTCGTAAGGATATGATGGTATACTATACATAGTTATTTCGTTACTGCCATTTAAAGTACTCTGTCGATGTGTACGTAATGAAACAGTGTCAAGACATACAACCTTTGTTCTAATGTACAAGCTTCTATATGCCAAATCCCTCTTATAACCCTCATGTAAGAAAGTTTACTTATGTTGTAACCAAGTTCGTTAGTAGGGCATGTCAAATAATTGTATGAAGAAAGAAAACTAAATTAGAAGTCAGTGAACCGATCTTTCATGTTAACAATTGAGCAGATTATTTTTCACACTGATCGCAAATTGTTCGTCTATTCCAAAGAGCATAAATTGGTATCATGTGAATATGGAAGCATCATATTTAAGAGCTTCAACTCTAATTAGTTCTATGTTAAGCGTTTCTGCATTATGTGAAAACTATGTAGTTTTTGTTATAAAATGGCTATGGAAGCAAAGATAAGATAGATGGGTTTAAGATTACGTCTGATATAATTATCTAAACTTGATGTATTTCACTCACATGGCTTTTTCTCCTCCTCATTTACAGGTGAAGAGAAATAAATCTAAACATTTTTACACTTTACTCTCACAAAAATTAATTCGCGCTGAGTAGTGATTAGAAAACTGCTTACAGCACTGTACTGCTTAAGGGCGGTTATTGTGAGATTAAAAGCAAAAGAAAATATACAAGAAGTTTCCTCCACCAATCAGTGGCCAGAGACCGTTCCTTTAGTGTATTTGTCACTCTCTTTCTTTCTTCCTATATATTTGCAACATGATCTTTCTAGTTTGAGATAAAAGATAAATATCTGCAAGCATAAAAGCCGTAATGTTTAACTAAGGAGCCGTGGGTAAGAAAATAATGTACATTGGAAAGAAGAATTTAGTGAATCAATTGGATGGTTTCTGGTGAAACTGTATTCCAGAGTGTTTACACACGTTCAAACATGCCCTTCAAACGTAATATGTGAATATATCTGATAGCTGAAGCGAAGTAAAAGAGGCAGCAGCAAATAGAATTAACACGCCAACGTTAAGTTTGAGGCTTAGCTTTCATTTTCAGTTTTAAGATAAAATTTAAAACGAGACGTATCAATAAGGAAAAGAGAGGGAGGGTAGAAACTGCTCCCACATCACATTACAGAACGGCACAGGATGTTCAAGTTGAAGCTGTATATTCATGGGGCCCTAATGACCAAGTTGTCGACGGGCCCTTAAACCCAACACACTCACTCACTCACTGTATATTCATCTTCATTAGACCGTTGTTTGCCCGTAAACACACACGACACATTGTAATAGTGAAAATGAGCCCCATTTGTGCAGATATTTTAAATCACTTAGTTCTAGATTGAGAGACAGGTTTTCTCATTACCGATTTATTTATATTAGGTGTCAAAGCTGAAGAACTTAGGCGTAGACAAACTAAATTCATATCTGTTAATGCAGACCTGGATCTGCTTTTCACATGAATAAATTCTGAAATACAGCAACTGGCCCTAACAGATTCTTGAGTGGCGTCATTGGAAATATGTGACGACTTATTTTTATTGTCTGTCGAAGAAGTGGAATTTTTGTTCCTCAGCCCTTTGTTGTTGAGTGTATCCTACATGACAATAACATTAATTATAGTGTTAAATAATGTGATAACACGATTAGTATTATTTTAAACTGCAAATATCAGCTAATGCACGGAGTATTGACAATGATTATACTAAAGTAAATAAGAAGTAATAATAATTACTATATATAAACACAGCACTATAACGATCGTGACATATTCATTGATATGTTTTTGTTAAAATGGCATCTAATATTAAAATTAGACACATGGTGTAATGAATAGTCACAAATTAAACAACATGGTTTTTCTTTATGTAAAACACAAAAATAATCTTTTTCCCATTCTTGATGAAACGCGCACATAGTCATTCTGAGTTTCCGACCAATGTTGTTTACTAGTTTCAACTGCACCGTGTGACCTACTGGTAAGGAGCAAGATACACAACTATGTAGAGGAGATGGCTTATAGGAGACAGTTAACGACACGCCTAGCTTAAAACTAGTAATATGTGTAAGGGCGATGCTATCAGAGAGTGAAGGAGTCGAAGTTCAGAAGGCACTGAAGTCAATAGAAATGCTTAGTTCAATTATTGCTTATTACGCATGTTACCATACTTTTAGCAGATAGAGAAGGCGAACTGCAAAGGTTACTATATACCCTAGATAAAATATGTCAGCAATATGAAGTAAATATCAGAACAGAAGCCAACAAAAATGTATGGCCCTTGTAGGAAACATCCAATTAAGAATAACATTCTAATAAATGTTGATATAACGCAACGGATACAACACAACATAACTAACTATTTAGGATCCGTCCTTAGCTATAATTACAATAAAAATTAAATATAAAATTACAGAGATATTAAACTATGTGTAGAATGAAACACATGGATGGTTCAGACTAATGTAAGGAAAGATAGCGAATTAGCTTCCATTTCACCACACTCCCGTTAGGCCTGGTACTGCCACCCGCTGCGGCCCTGCATGTTGTAGGATTGTCACGATTGTATGATTAAAATGTGAGAATAACTTTACTAAGAAACTAAAAGGCAAAACCAATATTGTTGCGATAATGACGCCTCTAGCTCTTGAAAACTGGGGGTGATGGAGAGATTTGATTACCAGTTTTGGATTTAGGGGAGGTAAGTATACAATAATTACGTATTATTTCCTCGGGGCTAAAATGTTGCTGACCATAAATAATCAAGTCTATCCAACATCATCAAGTGACAGTAGTAGTTTCAATTTATTCGTGAATTAAAAACCATTGTTGCAGTATGTAAACTGTTTTAAAATTAAAGGTAATAAAATGGACGGTTTTAGCATGTCCTGTTGTACACTGCTGTAATAATGGGATTACTGCAGCTTTCATTACCAGAAGACAGGAGACTGAGGCTTGGAGAAGTGCTTTATTTGCGGACATCGACGCCAGAGACTGGCAGCTCTATTGCCACGGCGCCTTCCCTCATAACTCGGGATCATAAAATGCATTTATATTCCTCCCAGGCAGGAAGAAAGCGTTATGTGGTGTGTTCGTGACATATTTGTGGCACAATGTTACTCTCCTTCCTTTTTATCTTAGACCACCTTGCAGTAAAACAGCAATGTTGAAAATCTCAAACACTATCCCTTCTTTTTCGAAGTTTTTATGATCTTAAAAAGGAGGCAATGACATGTGCCAATACAATGCAGTCTATATCATACACACCGACCAATTTTATGACCGGTTGTTCTTTTAGTGTGGGATAACTACATTTGACCTCAATTTGATGGCCTTCTTACCTCATGAGATATTCCAAAATATCAGTATTTCCATCTCTGGAAAAACTTCCTGTTTCATTTGTCTAAAATGCTTCCTTTCCAAAATTGCGTCAACATACCTGAGTATCTTCATTATTTTAACTTTATGAACAGAGACTTATTCTGGGCCAGTGGAGGCAGAGTTCAAAACTGAGTCAACTGTTTAGGCCAGACATGGGCAAAATCGGCTCAAAAGGGCCACTCCACTGAAAGGCGTTCTTGCCTCACTCCACCGGCCATTTCAATTTGCAATTTTCAATTTGGCCCAAATATATCCTTTTCAATTAATAAGACATTTGAAGGATAGTGAACAAAAAACCATTAAAACTAGCATTATAGGCATTATAGGCTTAAAGTGGTATAATATACCGACACAATATATCGTTTGCTTTTAAACTCGATATCGTGTTCAAACTTTAAAACATGTATTGTGTCGATTAAACAGTTTTAAAATATTTTTACGCTAAACAACAATGGAGCCTTACTGCCTTATTTATTTGAAAGAAAAACAATTTAGTATTTTAATCATAAGACAGTATAAGCATATTCTAACAAAATAGTAAATAAATAAAAGCGTAGAAATTATTACTACCGCGCAGATGGAACGAAGCCACCACTGCGGTTGCCGTATCAAGGCAACCTTCATCACTCGACAACAGGTGAGTAAGGCACGTTCAATCGCTAACTCTCCTCTCGTGCCCATGCCTGGTTTAAGCTATTGTATGTCAGACCCCTGGAGGAAGGGATGGAATGATATCACCCTACTGGCGTGTGGGAACCCGAGTGAATAGTGGAAGCCAGCGTCATGGTCCGTAACATGTTCTGGAGGAACATCTCGACACCAGGGTTCCCCAAGCAGCTCCACTCCATCATGTTTGCCGATTACAACGTCACCCATCCATCCAAAACAGCAGTTACATTTCGTAAAGTCCCCACACAGCAGCGCCAAATTCGCCCATTGCCAACACTTCCGATCCTGAAAATGGAAGGGCAAGAAACCCGGGAAATGAGGAGTGGAAAAGTATAATGGACCAAGCGGCAAAAGTTCCATTTTTTAGTTTTCTCATGTAAAGTGGGCTATGGAGCAATCCCAGTAACAATACATAACGGACACGTAACACAAGCACTGCAAGCTGTTCAAGATGGTGTGAGTGCCAAGATATGTCTATTTTTTCCTGAAATATCCTGTGCTTTCTACAAATTTTAGTTTTGTCACTTGGCCCATTATATTTTTCCATTCTTCAAATGTAATTATCCCTTGCTGCATTCGCCTGGTGATCTGGGAACGCCCCCCCCCCCCAAAAAAAAAGGGTAAGGAAGGTCGGTCAAGAGAATCGAATCCACACCTCCCGAATGAGAGCCTTAGACTTTACCGCGGAGCCACCTCGCTCGGTGTTGCCGGTGGAAATATCACCAAAATATTCTTTAGTCTTCATTGACTTTTCTACATATCCTACGAAGTTACTTAATGCATTTCTGTGTTAACTGTTTTGTGAGCTCACTCAAATATCCCTTCTATTGGTATGGTCTGTTTCGTTTGGATTACATGTTCACATTTCTAGTCTTCATCCCTTTCATAGGAATTTGTTCAGCAATGAATAGTGATGCTTCACGCCACTACTCCAAAACCTCCACAAATAAATAACGGCGTTAATACTGAAATGACCTAGAAAATTATTTATTACTGTGGAGATAATAATAGTCTTTGCAGTTATGCTGTCAGGGTTGAGAATTTATGATTCCATTTTATTGTAGTATCTCAGCATATCACACTGTCTACTGTAAACTTCTTTTATGCAATTCTAGCATTAAAACAGCTTATTAAGAAAATGAATGACGAAATTACCATGACTAAAAGACAACAATGACGTCATCACCGCCACAAATTTATCCAATGTGCCTGTAAGAAGACCTGAAATCGTCACTCTCGCAAATGCAGCAGCATTCAAACACAAGAATAACCTGATTCATTTTCCAGAAATATCTTTTGACTTTTCTGGAATTAATGAAATCTCAGCATTCTTGGCTTCGTTCAAAATATCAACCGGAATACAATCCATATTTTCAAATGTTAAAATTATCTTTTGTTTTCCTCTATAAGTGTTGAAACAAATGAAACAACATCTGTTTGGCAACCACATTACGTCATATACCTGTGATCTCTGATACATTATAATTTTTCACTTAGCAAATTTATTATAGTTGGCAAACTTTAGTTGTATCTCCTATACTTTTCGCACATATTAATCTAAAGTGTTTGCCTTTAAGAAATGCAGTGATATTAATGGTACACCGAAGTGAAAAAGTGAGTTTCTAAAGTATTGAAGATAGAGACAATTTTTTTGTATGCGCAATACTAGCAACTAAAGAAATGTGTACACCATTTCATTCCAATATGTACTCGCATTCCTGATATATTAAATTAATTTATATTAATTTTATTGGAATAATCTAAATTCATCTGCTACTACAGATGTTGAACAACAGAGTTGATTTTTTAAAGTTATATGTCTTATTAAATTTGTAACAATTAAAGGAAAGAAATTTTGATATATTTTTTATTAAACAATTTAATACCGCAAATATCATAAAACAGCGCATTATTATATCAATTATTTTTTTAAAGAAAAGGTATAAGCTATATTACAATTCCGAATGGACATTTTATTCCCCATATTGTGAACTGGGGAAAATATTTGTAGATCTTTAGCTAGAGTTCTGTGGGAGAAAATAGATTTTGAATAAGAAAAAGTAAGAAAAAATCGTCCCGAGAAAAATGAGTTTAAAGTTGAAATGGAAGGTGTGGGCATGTCCATTTAAAAGGCAGTGGCAAAGACACACCACTTAGAAATAGCGTCCAAAATATGCGCTCCCCCCTCCCTAGCGGATTAAAACTTTGCAGGTATATTCTTTAAGGTATGATGCATGTTTTGCAATAAAAATGTTAAAAAAATCGATTTTTTTTACCATACAGGCTAAAACATAAATTCGTTGCTCCCTTAACTTTGGTAATAGTCCAGAAACCTTAGTCAGATATCAAGAGACACTGGGAGTGAAATTTTGGTAAAAATTGTCAAAAAGTCGAAAATTGTTTTTTACCTTAAAATGTTCCTGGAACACCTGTGCATTTGGATCAGCTAACATTTTTCATATCCCCCACTCCATGTGGTCATTACGGCCCTTTCAAATAGCGCTCTTCCCTTAATGTACACAGCATGTTCCTATATAAAAGCCTATTTTTCTCAAAACTACATTTTTGCACATTCCAAAAGAAGGTCGCGTCTGAGTTTTGCTTCAAATTCAATGAAAATTTCCAAAAGTATTCATAAATAGCAGCTAAACAAAACTATGATTCAATATTGATATTATCATTAACATGAATTCCAAAACCATTTTTTTTTGTATGAAAAAAAATCAATAATTTTCAAGATTAAATTTTCTTTGTTATAAAAAAAATATGTACAGCGTAATCAGCAAACGTATTTGAAATATCTCTCCATACAGTTGTTACCGACGTTTTTGAGTATCAGTTCTGCCAATATAAATGCATTTTGAAAAGTCAATAGACGCGAGCTCTATTTTGAAACTGTGCCTATTAAATTCATAAAATAATTTATATATCATAAATGAATCATCCAATTTTAATGAAATTTGGTGTAGCTCCTATTCTCATATAAATACAAACACAGTAAAAATTTCAGAAAATCTATCAAGAAATGTGGAACTTTCAAATTTCACTCCCAGTGTACCTTAAGGAACTTCCTTGTTATTCTGTGGACGCCTATGGAACAGCATATTCTAATACACAGGTAGGTACCTGAAATCCGGAGGCGGATGACCCTCTGCGAAGCAAGGTAGCACGACCAGCTCATCACGGCGAACTTCGACTGTGACTGCACGCTCGGCGAACTGGGGTGGTGAGACACTTCGGGTATCAGTCACGGTTATTCTTGCAGAACTAGCACTCATCCTTGTCTCTCCCGACAATCGGTGAGTTACACGGCACTGGTACGTCGAGTAGCTGTCTGCAGTCCCGGCGTTTAGTATCACCAGTTCGCCACTAGGGAGCATGTGGAACTTGCCATCTGTTGACAAAAAACAAAATAATGGTGTAGTAATCAATAGTCAGCAGTGACCAGATGATATCCTGCTACCTAAACCAGGTTGTGACCTTGGCACATGGTTAATTCTGCCCGTTTCCCTTACATCTTTAAGGTGTTTTGTTCTGCTCTAATGTTTAACATACGGTGCGTCAAAGCTGGGTAAGAAGATGAGAGTATTCGGTGTCGCGAAAAGCAGCGTTGTCATGTTTTCTCCAGGTAAGCGTTCGCATTCCACCCGTGGACGTTTCCTTCTTAGAAAACCAATGTAACGAGGAACCTAACAGAACGAGAGAGAAAACGGGATATGTTGTAACGCTGAGTTTCTCTCCATGTGGAGTTAAAACTGTCTGTCATTAACTGAAGTGGTGCAGTGTAAAACATCAGCGATTTCCAAACAGTGCATGCAGTGTGTGTTACCTGAGAGGCTTCTGATGGTCAAAGCTAAAGCACATGTTAACCCAGGGGTGCTCAACCGCAGGTAAGTTAGGGGAGGTTGAAATCAACTCCTTCCACACGCTGGCAAAGAATGACGCATTTATCCGTGGTTACTGAGCTCCAGTGGCGGCACATTCTTACGTCCAGGAAATCAAAGGCGCACACGTTCATATTCTACTCCTGATTAACCAACTGTGTTTCTGAGGATCTTTTTTGGGACGATTTACGTCTCAGGTCTTCAATATTTGGTGTAAAAGATGAAGTGCACAGTCTCAAACGCTAAGCAAGGCGATTTTCACTTATCTTGCTGTGATGCTCAGTTTTCATTTTTGAAACTGTTTGTTCGCAGATATAAGCGGAGCCAAAGACTGCCAATAAACTATATGTAAACAAACGTAATTTCGGATGCTCGCACCAGGGCAGAGACCTAAATAATTCCCACCCTTCTTTCTCACAACATTTTGCGGTCGTGAAATTCTGCAATGCAAGTAGCTTCATGTTTAGTAGCTCGTGTGAAACCTCACTACATGGTAACTTCAAAAGTGTAAAATAATAGGATTTTGGTTTCAAATCCTTTTAGGTCTTCAAATTGTGAAGAGAATGTGTCGTACAATTGCTTCAGAAGTTCGTTGTATTTTTTTAGGAGAATAAGATTTATCCTGAACGTGGTACGTAAGCGAGAAAGATGGTATAAATCTGCAACTACCAGTCTTACAAATCAAGCACTTAAGTTTACCGTCTTTATCTCGAAAACAAACATATTCGTCCTCCCATTGAGTTGTGTGTACTACTATATATACTCCGCGCTATCCGCCTCTTACTAGCAGGTCTGGTTCTGCTTGCCTTGGTCAGTGGAGGGGGAAATAACATGTGTAGGGAAAGCGAGCCTGTGTTCGCTTTTGAACACCCCTGTGTTAACCATTAGAGTGACATAATAAAACATATCAGTTGTACATAATCTTTATTTTAAAATGTTTTCCGACAGTGTACTGTGACGTCATACTCATTAGTGTCACAGTTATTGTGGAATTATAGAAAAAAGCAGTTTTATTATATCCTATACAACACAAAGTGCATTTTGTGTTTACTGTATGAAATGTATTAATGATGAAGAAAAATAACTTTACACACACACACACACACACACACACACACACACACACACACACACACACACACACACACACACATACACACACACACACACACACATATATATGTTTATAATTTATTTCAGCTTAACATTATCACAATTGCATGTACACAACTTTACATTGGTTACCTCCTTTCTTTTGATAATAAACAAAACAAACAGAAGAATTCCGTCAACAATTGCCACAAAATAACAATAAATTTACCATACAAAATTGAAACAATCAACAAACTACAATCTTGGAGTTGCCCCTGGTGTGTGAGTGAGTGAGAGAGTGACTACTGTTTAAGGGCCGTCGACAGCTAGGTCATTTAGGCCCCAAGTCATATTGGAAAGCTAAAACACTCACAAACTTCTGGTTAAAAACCAAACTAAAACAAAAGATTAAAAACACTAAAACTATTAAAACACCACAGTTAATGTTAAAATAGTTAAAACGTTAAAATGTGAATGATAAAACAGTGAAAGTTTAAAACAAAACAGTAAAATAAGACAAATCTAATTCCAAATTTGTAAAACGTAAACTTACAAGGTGAATACTAAAAACACAAGCTACTCTTGTTTGGCGAATCCTATTTCAGCGACAAACAGCAGAACTGTATCTACAGAGTCGTCGCCTAGAATGGACCGCAGACTAAAACTCAGGCCAAGGGACTGGCGAACCGGAGCATATCGCGGACAATCAATCAGAACGTGCGACACGGAGAGTTGGACGGCGCGCACGTGACAGACAGGGGCCGGGTCACCACGCAAAAGGTGGTCATGCGTGGCGCGTGTGTGACCTATCGGCAACCACTTTAAAACAACCTGTGATCGACGGGAATCCCTGCAAGAAGTCAGCCAGGGTTTCACCGAGTCCTTGATTGTCCGTAATTGGGTGCCAGTCATCTCTTTCCAAGATTTCTGCCAAAACGAATAAAGATGGCAACGGACATACCGCTGCACATCCCTAAAAGGAAGAGCATATGTGGAAAACACAGGCAAAGGACATGCAGCCTTAGCAGCCGCATCCGCCTCCTCGTTGCCGGGAATACCTACATGGTCTGGGGTCCATGTAAAAAGAAACTGGTATCCGCGAGAGACTAGCTGTAAAACGAGTGTGTGTATTATCAGAATCAATGCCGAGTTGCCAACAAACTCTTGCACCGCCTGAATAACGCTCAGGGAGTCACTACTGACAATAGACAATAAAATGTCCAGTACCGGAACTGGAGGACCCCGGTGAAAATATCAATAAACACCGTGGTTAATTATTATATTATACACCAGGTCTCTCTATTTGAGCTCCTAACACAGAACTAACTATAGCTAAATTACCTATATCAAATTTACCTTTTAGGCATCCTTTTCATCTTTCAACTTTGTGATTCTCCCTATATATACCGGATGGAAGGGAAGTCATTACATTAATTTAAACCAGTGGTAGATCTCAGTGTTTGCAGCACGTTCTGTACCTTACGTTTTTGTCTCTGACCATTTCCTGCTGAGATATTTTAGTTTTGTCGAAAACAAGCTGGCAACACTGCAGATTGTGTGGGTGTCACTTTCCCTAGCTCCTGCCCTAGAGGAACATGTACTGGATACTTACAAACAAACTCATACGCTGCCTTGCCCTTCCGTGTTTACTGTGCGAGTGTATGCCAATCACAAGCGTTAGCTCCCGAAACATTACACGAAAGCTAAAGCACCCGACCTGTTTACATTCACAAACCAGGTCCATTCCCTGACCAACCTCAACGCAACGTTGCCAACATAATTCACGTCGGAAAGAGCAGCTCCGAGTATTCCTTCTCGTCTTTTAAGTGATCAATTATTTCGAAACCCTGTGTGATGTCCCATAATTATTACCGACGCTATGTTAGACATAAGTTACTCTATGCATGTTACAAGAAACAGGCTGCTACCTTCGTACATTCTTGTGGAATTACGCATCCAATTTGCATAAAAAACTATTTATTTTTTCGATATCGGCTGATCAAGGAACAAAAATGCCATTCCACTTTTTTGTTTGTAATGCTCCTATGAAGCACATATTAAAAGGAATTTAATTACTTGCCTTCCACTCTGTGTATATGGGGCGGTTGTACAATTTGCAACATCAGAAGGCTTGCATTTTTATTGACAATATTGGCTGTGTATACAAGGTGAAATAGAAACAATAGTTCATATTGCATTCATCCTAGTGCTTAATAGAGTAAACGAACATTCCACGTCATAGCTCTTCTGGTACTTATATACAGGTATTACATTCAATATTTAGAATTGTAGTCAACCGTGATTCAGACGTCAAGGTTTTGTACTCATTTCCCTCTAATTATCTTTGCAATATTTAGAGTAATTGTGTTTGTTTTACAAAGCCAAAGACCACACTTTCAATTGTTGTCAGATAATTGACTTCTGTGACCAGGTTTACAGCGTTTCATTAATGAAAAGAAAACCACTCAAGCAGGTAAGTAAATCCAAACATATTTAATATGTGAGCAGCATGTCTGTGTAATCCTGGGAAATTTGGATTGAGGAACTTTTAAGTAAAAATCAGTCAAAGCTCTTTTGTGAAAAATGGACTACTTCATATCCTGACAAAATTTCAGGTCCAACAAGTTCCAATTGAAACTCATTTTCAGTAGATATGGTGTCTGAGATTCTCTATAATCATGTCAGACGCTTCACTCCTTTACAATCTTAGTGTTTGTGTGTAGCAGAGGGGGGACACTTCGACCTTCTGCGACCCCAACATGGATATATTGCGGGCTACCACCCTACAGGGGGAAGGGATAAGGCGAAGTGAGACCGGAGGCTTGTCAGAGAGTGGAGCAAACAAAACCCAGAGACGCATGTAATTCCCTAACATTTCCAGATATTGAGACCTGGCGCACAACCGAAGTGTGTTCTCCACCCAGGGAGAGGGCGACGAGGCGACCAATGTGGCCCAGGCAGTAACTTCTTGGGAGGACCTGGGAAGAGTGTTAAAGTACGCAATCAACTGTGCCATCTGTCCGCAATCGCCGGAACGAACCGGGCAATACAACATATTTGAGTTTCTGTGTATCTGGAATCACACGTTGAAGAAACTTATCTTGGCCTTTTTGGTATACTAATATACTACAATATAAAATATTGCTGACTTTGAATCTTACACATATCCTGTTAGCTAAGCAAGGACCTAACAAGGAATACCTAGATACCTGCTTTATTATTTAAAATATGTTTTCCACGAAAATAATTGCGAAATTGTGTGAAATATCCTTCAAACGTGGGCTTCTTACGAATAATCATCATTACAAACCAATCAATTTTGATTGATTTTTGAACTTCGCACTACTGTATAAAAATCCTTAGAGATTTAATTAAATCCAAATGCTTTGCAATTGAAGAACTCATAGAGTTTAACAAAAGTAAATTTAGTTCTACTCTATAGAAATAAGACTGTTTGATTTCTTAACCCAACTAACCGTATTTCCTAGGTAATGTATCAATGAAATTTGGTGAAAATTGCCGAAAATGTTGATATTTACTTTTTGCATTTTTTGTTATCGTTATACTTTGTGCTTTAAAGGCACACTTTAGTTTTTTCAATATCAGCCATTTTTAACGCTCCAGGAGGGCATTTAAATGTCCTGGTGCAGGTGAGCCCTACACGCTAAACTTCGTCGCTACAGCTTTGAAATGCATTTTTAATTTTCACTGGCTTTGATTTTAGTCTCTCTCTGGGAATTTAGCTTCAGAAAGGTTGTGAGTTGGCTGTGCTGAAATCATTTCGCTATACCGAGCTGAAATGTCGCGAATCAGACCATGTTTTGCTTCAAACAGAGAAATGCCATCAGTGCTCTGTAATTCTGTGACCTTACCAGGTTATTTCAGTGTTACAGTTATATATTGGGTATTGTTTAGGTAGTTGATAGGTTCTAAGTTATTCTTTAGTTTATAGTTAAGCCGCAACAAGCAGATATTTTATGAATTTTGTGTATAAATTAGCGAAAGTGCATAGTGTAGAGGTTAGCTGAGAACAACAGGTTTCCAAATTTTGCGAACAATGCGAAGCTGGAAAGAAAGTTTTCATGTTAAGAAGCAACCAAGCAAACTTAAAAATCTGAAAAACTGTTACTGAGACCAAGAATAAAGCAACAGAGAGTCCCACATATGGTGCTGGGGAATTTTAAGTTGATTGGATTTAGTTCAAGTACAAAAATGTATTGTTAAACTTTAAAATCCATTTTGTCCATTATTTTTTCAGCATGTTTCACTATTCAAAATGCTCCTTGGAATCTAATTTATAACTTATTAGCTTGAAATTTTCAGGAGAGCTTTAGAAATTAATTAAAATTTGTCATGCGCTGCTTAAAAATATTAAATGACTGAGTTGAAATAAAGTCTTTTTCGTAACTCATATACTGAGAAAAATTGAAAATATCAATAAACTGCATACAAAACATAATTTTTTTCTCTTTAATTAAATCGAAGCAATGGCGATATGAATATTTTTTTATCTGCATACTTAGCTCAAATTAAAAATTTAGGAAAGATACAGTAAACTGTAGGGTCCAACGGTGATTTCATATTAGCATATGAAAAAGTGATTTATTATTAATAAATATATTGATAATTTAAGCACGATTTGATATAGAAAATTGAACTTTTGTATACACTATATATTTTATGTTCTAGGTGTATGAATAAAAAGTCCAAGCAATCACAAGAAAACTGTGGATTTTTTAATGTTCATAGATATATTGCCTTTAATGTTACCCACCCTTAAGCAATTCTGCCAATAGTTCTTCCATACCAAAGATTTTTCCAGGAGTGTGATTACAGTTTAGCAGTATAGTACACTCGCAAATATAAAGGAATAGTTACACTTTAACGTGAAACTGTCTCGTTTAGATTAAAGCGCTTCTGCCACGGTTTAATTAAAACATGTTGGTTATGTTACGAAATAGCTGTGCTTTCCGCTACAGGTCCCCATTTCTTTATCGAATTAGCTCACGGGCGAGTTTAAATTAGCGCAATGACTTCCCCAGCCGGAAGGCAAGTACTCCACGTGTAGTACATGAAACCAGGCGACAGTTCAAAATCCATCTACTGTTCACGTATGAACAATAATTCAAGACAAAGGTAACAGTGTGGGGGATTCATTATCTAGGAATACTTCAGTGTGTTCCTGGCTGCTGTTTATTGGAAGGTCCTGAGATTAGCTACTAAGGATTAATATCACATGTGTTCACACGTTACTCATTGTGCCTCTCTCAATAAGATACATATTACATTAAAATTCTGCCCGATAAACGCGCCAGGTCATTTTTCATCTTATTCTCCCAACAATGCTGTAACAAAATGACAATCCGATGAATTCCACTCTTGACGCCATGTGATAAAAACGACAAAAGTCAGGTCAAGTTACCTTTTTCTCACTTTATGTTCTTCTAACTGACTGCACAACAACATAGTTCTCTTTTACTGACGTTAACACGGTAAGTGATATTAAAACTCGCAACTGTTTTCTTCTCGTATCTTTAACGCACAATTTTCAGTTCCTTCTCTGACTCACAAAAACTAACCCCGACAATACGATCACTCAATACTCGACAACTGCTTCACTATCTTCCCGCACAACACGCCGGATCTCTCACAACGACCGTACACACACACACACACACACACACACACACACACACACACACACACACACACACACACACACAAAAACACACACTAAAACAAAAAATTGACTGACTAAAAACAGATTTGCTGTCGGCGCCTGGCCTACTTATACATGGAACATGATGTAACACGGACCTTTCTCGAACTTCACCTTTTCTGTAACTTGCCGGCAGCCAGAAGCTTCACGAACAATCTACAAAACTCCTTTTGGTTCTGTCTCTCTGATTGTTGTCACGTGTTTTTTCGCGTGAATGGTGTGAGCTACCTTGACCCCGACCGTCCTTTGTTAATATGCCGCGGCCGGCGTCACACTACAAACGTCTTTGTATATTTTCTTGCATGCATGCACATAATTTACCATGATCCTACTAGCCTGACCTAGGAAGCTTTGTGGAAATATGTGCTTATAGGAAAGTGGCATATCTTTGAAGACACGCCACCTTGTGTTAGCTTCTAAGTACATTTCGTTCGTTTTACCAAAACTGTATAACTCTCGGAGTATAATTTCTGTTAAATAAACGCATAGAATTACAGCATCTTGCAGCAGACATTTAAGATACTCTGTTTTGCGGACAGTGATAAAGAAAACGATGACAAACTTTACGAAAACAAACAACTCTCCAGGTACTTACAGAAAAGAAATGCCCTCTACAAACTGTAAAGTGAGGACGAAACCGACATTATTACGGCCATTAAGTTTACGTTTACGTCCTGGAGTATTTGATTACATTCCCAAGATTATGAGATGTATCATGCTGAGGTACAGATTAATACACTTTAGGTTTCACACATAGTGACGTCAGTACCTTGAATAAATGTGAGAACTCAAAATTATCAATGGGATCTCGAACATTCTCCTTAGCAAATGGAGGTCTGCGTAAACCAAATGTTATTCTGACTTTAAAACATAGAGGATTGACCCTCTAGCATTTAAAATTATTGGGAGATCTACACGCTAGGCATGGTTATGACACCATTCCATAAAATATAAGGACTTTAAAATAACTCATTTGTTTGTCTAGAGCTGATGCATTTGGTGTCTATGAATAAAACACTTTTAAATTGCATTTAGTACACATTTAATATCGCCTAACACTCAGATAGTTGGGTCCAATGAAATCTTATAACTGTCGGTTTTAAGAAGCTTTTCCTGGCCCGTCCACTAATTACTTTTATTTTATAGTTCCGACATTTCCTGCCGCAGGTTTCCATTATGCTTCGCAGTTGGCCATGTAGATGTAATGTATATGTGGAAGTTACTGTGACACCGGGCGCGGCCCACAACAAGGGACAGTTGGAGCTAAGCTACTCCACACTACATACCAGGCCGGCGAGCAAGCAAAGGTGCTCAACGTCAACTGCTCGCGCGACTGTTTCTATCAACATGACTAACAACAATGATCGTGATACATGACAAAGGATTGCTGGAACCTTCGAGAGGCATCCGGCGGCCGGCGTGTTTGTGTAAGTCGAGAAAGCTCCATGTTACGTTATCCTCGCTATATAAGGAGGCGAGGAAACAGCAGAGGAGAAAGTTAGAGACACGAGTCGGCCAGTGTCTCAGTGAGTGCGAGAGAGCTCTGTGTGTTTACATGTGTGTATAGTACTGTCGTGAATGATACGTCGCGTTGAACTGAAGAAGTGATGAATGTATCATCGAAGTTAGTGTTTGAGAGACAGAGAAACTGAAGAAAGACAGTGAAAGGACTGAGTCAAGGCTACGAGAAGAAAAGAGTTGGGAGTTTTAATATCACGAAGGGCTGTAGCCGTGTTACGTTAGTAGAAGAGAACTGATTATTTGTGTGAAAATTTTGGAGGGAAAATGAAGTTATAGAAAAGTAACTGAACTGTTTTTTATTTTGTCACATTAATATCACTTATGGAAAGTCCTACTAAGGAAGTACGAGTACTATTAAAGCCGACAGCCAACAAGCGACATGTTCAATACTGTCATATGTTCCTGCTTTATAGATTTGAGTGCCAACATGTATCATTGTCTGTAACAGCTGTTACATGTCCCCTCTGTTTATCTCGTAGCAATCAGCCTAGTTTCCACTTATATACACCGAGTTGTGAAGCGAACACGTGTATATCCATTGCAGACGTTTGTCAAAATGCTCACTTTGGATAAATGTATTCAAAATAGGGATTTTAAAATTTTCAGAAGAGAAATTATCAAGCATGTGAAGTGCAGAATATACATAAGGTGGAAGAACATACATTAATTATGATTGTAAGAAATGTTCCGAATAATAATTTACTTTATATAAATTAATTCAAATGTACTCATTACTGTTTCTAAGCATATATACTTCTAGCCAATTACAACGGAATTTAACTGACTGAATAAGTTCCAGAGAAGCCTTTGACGAGAAAACTAACCACAAATTATTGTCATGTCTTAGGCAATTCTCAGAGTTCATCATGCATTAGGCAGTAATGTGGTGATGATGATAATAAAAAACTGGGTGGACCCTTTATAAGAGCCCTGCACATAGGTCTTTTTATTAGACCCTTTATGCCCCTTATCTAGAGTGCTCTACATTAGCCCCGTAGCTTTCACAAAAACACTGAAGGACCAGATGTTAGCTCTCTTAATATCTTCTGGGATAAAAAATAAAGATCCAAAGAGTCGATGCCTAAGCTGTACAAACGCAGGACAGCTGCATAGGATATGCGCAGAGGTTTCTTCAGCCTCGCTGCACTTCCTGCACTTTGGGTTATTTTTAATGCCCATTATGTGCAGATGTCTGTGTAGGGTGTTGTGGCCAGTAAGAATGCCCACAATCCTCCTGGTTAAGTTTGGCCAAGACCTTTTTATATCTGCGGCAAGGAAGCTCACATAATTCATATGCCTGCCTAGCCCCAGTGTCTCTCTTCCATACATCGGAGTGCAGCTTGTCTGTCCATATGGAAAGATCTAGCTTTACACTTCGTGGCGAGATCCCTAATAAAGGCCTGGTCCAATAAAATCACTGACAGATCCTTGTCTTGCCAGTGCATCAGCTTTTTCATTGCCTTCAATTCCCGAGTGTCCAGGTACCCAAATTAAGGTTACTGTCCCTCGGTCACAGAGTTCATCCAGAGCCCTCTGACACTGCCAGACTAACTTGGAAGTGGTCCTGACTGCGCAGAGAACCCTTATAGCAGACTGGCCATCGGGACAGATAGAAATCCTTCCTCTATAGCCGGTTGAATCTTTGATATATATATAGCACAGGCCAATATGGCAAATACCTCGGCCTGGAAAACAGTAGCATATGTGGCTAGGGAAAATGATTCCTGTATACCAGGTCCCCAAATTCCCACACCTGTCCTCGTCTCCATCCGTGAACTGCTGTATACAAGACAGGGACACCACGCGAGATGCAAGGGCCGCCACTGATCCACTCCTCCCTGGTTGGGGCAACCATGGGCACTAATATGATATAAATATCTAAAACTGAATTCTTAGATCTGTCTGGACCTTTTCTTACATTTAACAAAATGACTCTAGACGCGCTAAGTGAATGCCGTTACTGAGTTAACCTGTTTAACCCTAAGCCCCTCTTCCTTTTGCCTGAAAGGATTAGACAGATTAGTTGTTAAGACACTTAAGGGACAGTGTGCTGGGAAACGCTCCACTACATGGATACCAATCTATCAATTTGGGAAATCGACGTAACACCACCTCATCACGCGGTGTCTGCTATAGAAAGTAGCTGGCGTCCAGAAATAGCCATTGGTGCATATCTCGATTTAGAAGGTGCCTTGGATTGGACTTCCTGTGGGGAAAATGAGGAAAAGTCCTCAGTAGCATGATGTACAGCTGGCTTCAAATGTTTTCCGACTCACATGCTCCTAGCTGCCGGTGGAAGCCAGGGTGGCTTATCTATTAGTTATGCCAGGTGGTCTCAAAGGTCGACTTGCCAGCTCATACCTGTCTACAAGGATGCGGGGCGTAATGCGTTTGTTAAGTCCAAAGCAAATATCATTCCTACATTTCTCTTAGACTTGATCGTAAGAAACTAATTTCAGTGTAAACTAAACAACATTAAGGTTATAAATCCAGAAGAAACTCACTGCGAGGAGGGAAACTAAATATTCGACATTAGAGGCGTCACATCATTATATAGTGCAATTTGATTTAAAACATTTAAATAGTTTTACTATAACACGTTTTTATTTAAGCTATTCATATTATTATTATTATTATTATTATTATTATTATTATTATTATTATTATTATTATTATTATTATTATTATTATTATTATTATTATTATTATTATTATTATTATTATTATTATTATTATTATTATTATTATTATTATTATTATTATTATTATTATTATTATTATTATTATTATTATTATTATTATTATTATTATTATTATTATTATTATTATTATTATTATTATTATTATTATTATTATTATTATTATTATTATTATTATTATTATTATTATTATTATTATTATTATTATTATTTGCGAGGAATACGCCATATGCGTTATCTTTGTTCAAGGAATTGTTTAAACATATTTATTAAACGCCGTTAATGCTACCACAAAAAAGCTTGTTTAAATACGTGCAGAAAAGAATGTAGTGATTTTTTTTGTTGACTGGATAGAATAAAATTTATTATATAACTTCTTGTTGGCTCTCCGCTAACCACACATGAGGGGAGCACAAACAAAAGTAAATAACTCTGCTGAAGCCATCGCTGGGCCGGGCGGATCTGGTGTAAGTGATTCATCAGAAAATTTTTCGTATCCTTCCCCTACACTCTCTCGTCCATCGGACGGCTGGACCACCGACAGATTATTATACATGTATACATTTTATGCTAACCAATCAGGAGCTGACTTTGATGACCCTTGCTCTATCTGTTGCTAGGGCAGTCTACCGGGAGGAGATTCTATCACCTGATATCGAAATTATTCACTGGGAAAATCAATAATTTTACAAAGAAATAATAGGGAGATAAACGGCTGTAATAAATACCTCCATATAGTACAATGAAGTCACCAGTCAAGTTCCGTGTTGAGGAAGAAGCATAGTAATAGGTCAGTGTAGCTAAGGCAATTTGGACTTTCGTAGGACTCAGTCACCAAGATATGGATTAGCTCAACGTTTAGTTACTTAGAACTCTATAGGTTCAGAAGTCATAGAATTGCATTAAAACGCGGAAATGCCAGTTCTGAAAATTAGAAAGAGAAACGAGTTCTTAGAATTTAGAAAGTCACAGAATAAAAATAGTGTTCCAGATGTGAAACAGAAGCCTAAGTTTTACCAAAATAGGATAAAATAACTTTTGTGAAGGATAATGATGTAGGCGGGACGTTAGTTGATAAAAGAGCATATATTTTTAAAATTTTGTCTTTTATTTGGTATCTTCTGCGTCTTACTGTCTTAGAAAAGTGTTTTATTGTGAGTGAAATGCGGCAGTCAGTAGCGCCTAAAGACCGCGTTTGATTTGTACATACCTGATAGTCACGACAAGAGAGTTTTCCTATTAGCATTGCATACTACATCGACGACAATCTAACATAAATGTTCATAATGATTTGAGTTTTGGTACAGAGACCGAAGAAACATTTTATTATTCTTTTCTCCTCGCTGCATTGGAACAAGACATTCGATCTGGATATTTCATTCTAAGCCAATTGAATTCCAAATATATCATCTTAGTGAAAAAGTTTCGTATATGTGTGTAAATATTGGTGTAAAAGGATGTTTATATTAAGGTTTGTATTTAAGTGACATATTTTCAAAGATTCTACGGAAAGTTTGCAGGAAACCTACAAAACCATAATTAAAACAAACACGGCCATAAAAGACTTAATTTGAAAATATCTATTGCAAAATATAAAAGGCTGGCATTTCTATGAAGTCAACAAAATTTTTGAAATGTACAATAGAAATTATAATAGACATATAGCTCAATAAAGAAACTTTTCCTAACGTAAAGAGCAGACAATTAGATATTGAACATCTACCTTCTTATGAACATATCTGCAGCATATCACTTCGATTTTGGAATCTGCCCAAGGCACAGACTTGCATTCACAGAATAAAAACAACAGTAATATTTTGAGTGCTTTCTTTTTCCATGGACAAATTGAACTACTTCATGAGCTAAAATTGGAACCTCCACAAGATATTTGTTGTTATTGCAGTTAACAGCTATGAAAGCTTTGTTTCTCTCATCCTATTGTATCATTATATCCTTACTTCATTTGGTTACATAAAATGGAAGACTATGAGGTCTATTGGGGTAAACATAATAATATGAATAAATTAAATAAACAAACTAGTTAGTAACCAAATAACACAATGCTAACCGGTAAACACTGAAATTGTATTCACTTTTAGAGAATTATGAAGCAATTGGAACAAAGTTGAGCTGCAACATGCTAATATAGGGAAAACAATCTCGTGAGAGTTTCTAAAAAACACAAAATGGTCGACTTTACACTAAAATGAGGTACTGTCAACCTTACAATGGTAATTACTAGTTGATTAAATCACGTCCCAACGCCAAATATCGCATCGATTTGTATTTAATGGAAAATTGTGTTGGAAAAACAATTAACGCTTGGATCCCTCATATAAGCACTAAAGCAATTCAGCAGAAGTGCACACGTGAACGTTGTGCTCTATACACAACCAAAGATTATTTGCTTTAAACTTAACAGTTGACGTCCTGCAAGACGCACTTCAGTAGCTTGCATTGCCTAAGGTGCAAGTGCTTTCCAAAAGATGAACAGTAGAGTGATACACCAGGCAAATGCAGAATGTGGTTTCTGCATTAATGGTATCTTGTTATGCCAAATTAACCATGGAATCTGAATAAAAAAGTGACAGTCTGCATGAAAAATTCTTAAGGTATGATTAGGCACAGCATGTGAGTGTGCATGTTCTTAATAATGCAGGATATGAGGTGTATATGATTACCATAAGTATAGTAACTACATACAAACTGAACAGTAATTCAAGTTTTATTGCAAAGCGTTCAAATAAGAGAGTGAATATTAGATGTTAGTAAGGTTTGAGGCATTTTTATTCACTTGGTGTAAAACATGTCATTTGACCTATGTAAATAATTACATTTTACCTCGTCCTGGTGTACAACCGGTTCTTATATTGAAATCTGGCGCCTTGTGCATTAGAGCTAATAGAAGGGATGGTTCACTGAGTGAGATAAATAATTCATTCATATTTCGTGCTAAATCCATTACCTTTATACTCATATAGATAACATACAGTCAACCTGCAATGGTAAGTCTAAAAAACCAAATTAATTACAACATAGCACATCAATGTACATCCTACATGAAATAGGCTTCTGTCAATCTATAATTTATATCAGATTTCGCTTTAGATTGATCTTTTGACCCAAACTTCTTGACTAAGGCGGGTTTGTGAGATTGTAAATATTGAGGAAGTATATCACAATGGCTCATATTCCCCAAAACATACATGGAAACAAAGGACTATAGTGCTAAACGTGTTTGTGAGCAGAACGTGACAAAGAGCACGCCACGACAAAGGGTTTTCGAGATTATTCACGAGACATCCGGCAGCCGGCATATTTATAGAGGAGGTTTCAGAAAAAGTGAACTTTGAAAGGTCCGTGTTGCGTCATCCTCACTATATAAGGAGGCGAGGCGACGAGAGAAATGAGTAGCAGTTACAGACATGACTCGTAGCAGCAGACAATGTGAGTGTGATAACGCCTACAGTTATCGTGAGAGATACATCACATCCAAGTAAAGGCAGTGAAGCGGTTTAGCAGTGTCTAGTGACTGTATTGTCAAAATCAGCTGTTTGAGAGACAGAGAAAGTGAAGAAAGGCACAAAGAAGTGAGTCAATGTCACGAGAAGACAACAGTTGGGATTTATAGTATCACGAAGAACTGAAGACTATGTTAACGCCAGTAAAAGAGAACTGTGTTATTTTGCATTCAGTTAGAAGAAAATAAAGTGGCAAAAACTGGACTTTTGTCATTTGCTCACATGTATTCAAGTGATTATTTTCTGCGAAAATTAGACTCTGGTTTTAATTACCTTCTCATATAGAAACAGCAAACGTAATGCCACAGAGTAACCATTCTAGCACGACGAAAAAGACGCAAGCAGAAATGCATTTGATTCACACGTGTGCAGCTTATTTCTTCCCAAGCAGATAATGAATTCGCAACTCAAGTTTTTCTCTGTTTATTTATACTTCCGGTCGCTTTATGAATATGCAGCATTGGAAAGAAAAAACTTTCCTTACTGTTGAGGTTTCTGT